>JAHWFO010008967.1:330693-401604 GCA_023313115.1 Rhysida immarginata
ATGTGATGAAAGCAGATAGCTATGTTGACGACAATCAGTCAATTTTAAAAATAGCCCCGCCATTGTAACATCACGTGGTTGACGTTACCCTATTGTTAAATCATCACCATCAAACTATAAATAAAGGAGAACACGCGAGTTTGTCCATGGCCTCCAGATAAAAATACTGCGACCAACCCCAACTTTGGCCTAACTCCTATTGGTCAGGCACATCACCATGCGTAATAATACGAAAGCGGCTTCATTGCCTAGCAACAAGCCACCGATGTAAACAAATGTTGAAGCATGAAGCGAAACTACAGTGGCTAGAATAGAAACTATTCCAGCCACAGTAGCGAAACCATAGTTTCAGCCATTTTGGCAGGGTCGCACTGTATTCGAGGCAAATACCGCATTCGTGGGGTTTTTCCCGCTAGTTTTTTTCCTCTTATTTTAAGCCAATAAAAAGTCAACAATCGAATGACATGAGCACTATATCATGTTGCGCATTCATTATTTTCTTTGTAAAGCGTTGTTCGGCTTCAACCAATAGCAGTTAGGCCAAAGTTGGGGTTGGCCGCTGTATAGGAGGCTGTGGTTTGTCGCACGAAACAATTTGAATGTACGAGCTTTGCAACAGCATTAATTGAATTTGAAACTAATTACCGAGCAAATTGCTTGCGGATAAAATCTTTTCAAATATTCCGCGTGTTGTTAAAATCAACAATGATTGAATCAGAGACATCAGATTGCATCGAAACTGTTGAGTCTCATCGGAACTCTGGTTTGGAGAGTATGATTTGCAACAACCCGAAGCGATCCGCGAGTTGTTAAACTCAACAGTTCTTCAGCGCTGCAGCATCAAAAATGACGTAATGCTGCACTGTGTCACGGCCGTCTATATCTATCAGGCCTGACAACTGAAGATTGATAACGTCATGCTAGAGGTCGGTTGCCATGGGAACCCCCTTCTCAACGGAAATATTTTAACATTGAAATACTTTAATTGATGACAAATTATGTTTAATCAAGTTAAACGAATACTCCAGTAATACGAAAAAAATTATCGCCTCCGTCAAAATGACAGGCAGACGACCTCATGCCTCGCCGACCTCTAGTCACTGTGTTGCACACAGCTGTCAGGCATTAAAACTATAGTGGCTAGAAGAACACTATAATTAAAACGCCACGCAAACAAGCCGCCTTTGCAGCTATCTCCCACGATCACCTCGTTCGCACAGGAAAACGATTCTACTTCACGTCACCGGTGTTTGGCCATTATTAAGCATCTCAATAAGAAATCGTTTCAGGATCATTAATACACCTTTTCCAACCTTCTTAGCCATGTCAACATCTAATTGTAACGAAAATTGGTGTATCTTTATACACAAAAGCGTGTTCGCTCATGGACGCCACCATTTCTATTAATACTGATGCAACCGAACAAACAACGAAATGGGTTGCTGCAAATTGTGATCTTGAACTAGTGCGCTGTTGCATACGTTAGAGCCTTAAAGAGCTCAACAATGCTTTTAACAAGTTTATTGCTGCAGCGTTTGGTGCAGCACTGAGCAGCTGTTGAATTTAACAACTCGCGGGATGTTTTCTTCGTTGAATCAAATCACTTGATCCGTTCGCGAACAAAAAATGGTGGCGACATATGATGCGAAGAGCCCACGGCAGATATAGAATCACACTAAGTAATAAATTACTTTTGCCCACTTTTCAAGTAGTAAATCTAAATAATAGGCCACTGCACAGTTAAAATATCTTCGTTATTACTTCTTTTACCATTTAAAATTCTTCTCGTAAAAATCCAGAGTCGTAGCGAGGAGAGAGGCCTACCCGGGCCTTAGCCCAGGGCCCTTGCATAAGGGGAGGCACTGGGGTTGTACAGAATACATTAAGGGGGCACAAAATACATTTAAGGAGTGCAATTTGCCCAGGGCCCAATTTACTAAGCTATGGCACTGAACTAAGTAGTTGAATTGATATAATTCAACTGCAATGTCAGCCATATTTGTTTTGCTGATGACTGTTTAGGCATCAGTCGTGTTGTTAAATAGCACTACCGTTGACTACAACACTCGTTGCATCAGCCAACCAAGTGATGATTTTAACAACACGCGTATTATATAATATTGTTCAGTAAGGTGTGAGATAACTATAATTCATGAAAGAAAAGAATTACGTAGAATTATTTATAAATAAGTGAGGATGGCAACAACTGGGAACTGGGTGGCAAGTACTGGGTTAAATGTGACAACAACTGGTATTATTAGTTTATTAATTTCATATATAATTTTCAAATACACTAGAGTAATAAATTGAAATTTTTTTTATCCTAATATCTTTCCTAAACCTTCCTTTATATCCTGCGTTGAATATTTTAAACATCACTTTAAAATCAAAAATGTAGTTTTTATCCTTAAGGGTGGCAACAACTGGGCAGCTTATTTATTTTATAAAATCCATTTATATGAAATAGTAGTTTCTTTTCTTCCCTTGTTGTTATCTTAGTGTCCACTGTTTTGGCTGTCGTATATTTTTAATACTAGTTTATTGACTTGGTTACCAACATTAGCAAATTTTACCTATAAGAGTTTGGGCTGTGTCCAGCGCTTTTGATGAAATCAGCCAATAGTTCAATCGGAACATTATGACACCATAACTGATATGAAGAAATTAAAATGTATTTCATTAAACTATATATGTGAAGAAGAGAAAAGTGAAAATTTATAATGGAATATAAATAGACACTCACATATCCATAGCTGATGAAGAATATTTGTTCGGGTGTATATTCCTCTAACCCTGGTAAACGTTTTTCTTTTCCATATTTATTTGTCCACATTGTGTAAGCCTTAAATTCGAAAATAAATGAGCTTGGTTGCAAAATATTTTGTCCATAAAATTCAAATGTAGTAAAAATTTGACATATTTGTGTTTACGTCAAAAGCTGCTCTAAGACCCGAATTATCAGCGAGATTTTCTCCCAGTGTACCTCTTCCGTTTACCTAAACAAGCAAGCATAAATAAAATTTATATTAGAGATATTGAAAAAAAAAATTAAGAATTTATTTTATTGCTAAAAATTACATATCACCCATCAGCAATTTATTTTCTCAACTGTTAATTTTTAAATTTTAATCTTACACATATTGGTTCATCGTCCTTTCCTCCTTTAAGTTCTTCAGGACAGTACTGACTGTACTGTTGAACAAAACATTCGGTTTTCTTTTTATACATCGTGCTCGTGTTATTTGTCCACCAATCTCTTTTATCACCCTTTTCATCGTAACGACTACCTTAAGAGAGACGAAATAATTAATACGGCAGAATTAATAGGAACATTTTTTTGGCTTGAAATTATCACATTTTTCATATTTTTGTTTTGGGAAAGCACAAAAGCTACGTTGCTCTATATTACTCTTTCTAACCTCCAAACACAGAAGAAAATATGTCTGATGCCTTTGAATGCATTAAAACAAAATATTATAGTTTAGATTCATTCAGCATAGAATTTTTCATTATTCTTCATTATTCTTAATATGTTCATTTTCACATTATGCCAATATGAACATATTTAAATATCAGTATAATCTGTTCATTAATGAAACCGTTATCAGCTCTTAAAGGGAGTAAGTTTTTTTTTTTGGGCCACTCTGTACACAGTATACGCTAGGTGCTTATCAAAGCCATGTCATTTTCAGCTGACAAAGATCTCAATGATTTGCTGGCTGGGAGACAGCAATAATACTCTGGGTGCTTCTAAAAACTCTCGAGTCACGATCGAACGTAAGCGTTCATGATGGACGCGAGCACTGCATCTAAAAATGAGAGAGCGCTCGTCACTGGCGCCTCGAAAAACTCCCCGATCTCATTGTCGTGTTGGGAACGCTTAAGGTGCCAACACACATATCCGACTTTGACGCGCACGGTTTTCATCAGACTTGAAGCGACACCAGAGTGCATGCGACTAGCAAAACACACATTTCCAACTTCCGCGCGCACGACTTTCAACCGACAAGCATTTTAACTCAAATTGTGTCCGTGATAGCGCTGCAGTCACACAAGAAACTGTATTCATTTCCGCCAAAATGGATTCGATTACGCGTCAAAAATACAATTTATTATTAATCCAACAAAGATTAATTTTAATCGTGATGCTAAATCGTGTATATTCTTCCCGTGATGCTAATCGTGTGGATGCTTCTCGTGATGCTAATCGTGTGGATGCTTCCCGTGATGCTAATCGTGTATATTCTCGCAACCTGATTGGTTATCGTGAACGACAAGTCGCGTGAAAGTCGGACAGAGCTGAAGTTTGAAAAACTAGTCGCACGACTCCTACGACTGGCCGTTTGAGACCGGAAGTAGTCGTTCCAGAGTCGCATGCGACAGCTAGTCGGATGTAAACCGTGCATGTGTGTCTCCGCCTTCAGGATCAACGTTATCTTATTTCCATCCTGATCATTTCGCGTTGCCTCGCTCACTTTCACTACTTTCGCAATAATGTCCGACAGTGAAAGCATATCCCACCTCGAAGTCTGTTCCCAATGCGGTTTATAGGTTTGTAACGAACCTGAAGGCACAGAACAGGTCCAGATATACTGTAGGGACGAAGGAACTGAAGATAAAAGCGCAAATTGGGTTTTATATATTTTATTTTTTTAATTTTTCTGTTAGGTTTCGTATTTTCTTTAAAGTTTCGTTTTATCGTACGTGCACTCTCGTACGTAGATTTTTTTAACACTCGTAGAATAAATGCATTGAAATCTAATAAATCCCCATCAGATTATAATATTGGACAATAAATAATAAATAATTACGTCTAAAATAGAAAGTTTGAAAATATAACGAGCTTCTGTGGTAGTTACCTCTTATTTACTGATCGGGCTATTATCTCGATGCCCTTGGGGCTGTCAAAAACTTCATGAGCGGGTGAATAGAGCGGGCGCGATCAGGGGTAAACGGTCACGTGATTGAAAATGAGCGCTCGAGTTTTTTTAGAAGCACCCTCTGACGAATGTTTTCGACGTTTGCTAGTAATCGAACTACTCGTGAGTTGCGGCCCCCTTTAGGCCTACCTTGAAAGTTTCCATTTCACGGAACTGCTTGACAAACCTCTTTACCGCAATCTTATCTGGAACATGTGCACATCTAAAGTGTTTTCTGACTTACTTTGAACAGCAATAGAACCATTTCAAAAACCATTCGATAACCCGCGTTTTCTGTTCCGTTATTAGCGGCGGCGCCATCCAAATGACTGGATGTGTTCGGATTTCCAAAAACTTAAAAATACGATCTAAACGACGATTCCACCAATGGCGTTCCACAATCATTTCTTACGTCTTAGTATAAAGTAAAGTCGGGATTAATTGACAGAAACATCCTGTAAATTGAGCCCATCCATTAAGGGTATGTCTAAAAAGTTCGACCGGTCGCGAACAGCCTGCCCAAAAAGTAACGAGCGGTCGCGATGAGCGTTTTCATAACGCGACCGGTCGCACTAATCGCGACTGGAGTCCAATGCTGGTCGAGTGCTCGGTGAGTAGAATCAAAATGGCGGACGAAAGAAAATTTATGTATGTACACAATTTTAAATCGTACTAACTTAGATGATGAGGAAACTTGCTGCGACGCAATTTTGAAGCAGAAAACTCACGACCGCGCTGTCCATGAACGAACAAACGGAAGCAAACGGAAGAAATAACAACTCGTTCAAAAATACATACTATATATTCACTTAACAATAGTATAAAACGAAAGAAAACGTTTAAGTTTTGTTAAATCTGGTTCTATTTACAAAAAAACATTTTATTCACCACTTTATTAGTTAGCCCTTGCTTTGCTACATGCATTTATATCATAGGAAAGATATTGATTGCTATTGATTGCTTTGCTATTGAGAATGGGTGCACTGCCCACTATACAGGGTGTTTACTAAACGCAGGGCAAAAATGTATGGGGCGGTTCTTTGGGTTATTTTAAGAATCTTTTGCTGTTTTTCGGAATGCCGCTTTTTATCGAAAATACAAGGTGGTAAATCTTTAGGTTTTCTACAAATAAAATACTGATATCTTTTTAACAATATCTGATTTCTAAAAATAGCTGGTTTTTTTTGGTTTTTTTTTGTTTTTTTTTTTGCACTCACAGCCGTGTTTCTAGATATGTAATATAGTTTATGCACCAGTGCATCTTAGTATGGTTGCTCGTGAGTTTTTAAATGCAATATATCAAAATCACCAGATTGGACGAGGTGGAGCTCACTTATGATATGATAGGAGCTTTGCATATGATAGGTAATAAAATTGTTTTTGTCGAAAAATTTTATCGCCTTGTACCTTCGAAACAAAACAGCATTCCGAAAATCATCAAAGGACAAAAGATTCTTAAAATAACCCAAAGAATCATCCCTTGAATTCTTGTCGTATGTTTAGTAAACACCCTGTTTAATATAGTGAAGGATGGTATCTGTTTCAACATTTCTAAGTAGATTGGATTCATGACTCAAATTCAATATTGGGTATAGTGGATTATTTGGAGAGAGGATAAGCGAACTTGGATAAGGTAATTATAACAAATAGCTTAAAAAGAACTCTTTTAAGTTATTTGATTCTACTTCGTGTTTGGTGATTATAATTAATTCCGTTTTTGGACCTGTATCTATAGAGGCAATTTTGAAACTGTACAAAATTATAAATTTAAATGCAAAGTGAAAAAAAAGACATTTTACCACCGTCATCAAACGCATGTCCAATTTCGTGACCAATTATTGCTCCTATCATTCCGAAATTAACTGCTCTGAAAAAAATATAATGAATTAAGTTGGGACCGAACAACAATAGAACAGACTGCTTGAATTAAATCAGTTTCTACCAAAATTTGAATCGAAAATTTAATTAAAGTAAACAAGTGAATGAAAAATCTTTTTTAAAAAAACAACACACGAGTTTTCCTGGAATTTTTTTTTTTTGATTCATGCATTGTCACCGTCTTTACTTATGTGTACAAAATTCCAGCAAGATCGGATTAGTGGAAGGGGTTGAAATATTTTTGATTACAAGAATTCATCCACCAAATATGACCCAAACATGGTGAAAGTTATATAACCGTTGTAATAATAAAAAGAACGGTGGATAAAATTTCATGGCTTCTAGAAAAATTTACTGAAGATTTTTTAGCCATTTTACATACTTTGTGTAAATGTTTTCTTTTATACAGTGGGAGTGTTTTCAATCAGCAAAATATGATGGTAAATACTAGATTATTAAACGTGATTTCTTAAATATCGTCTCGACAAAAATCACTCCAGGCAAGTATTCTTATTTAATCTAAATTAAATTTATTTTGAATCGTTATTATGACAGTATTTTAATTATTCTGCGGGAATTAAAATGTTTAAGATACCTGCACAATAATTATAAATTCTCACCATTCAAGTCTAGAGCATATTCTAATAGTGCCTCGTATCTTAGGCCTAGCCTGTAATCCGTACAGTCAATCGCTGACAACGAGACCCTGAAGCGGCCAGTCTACTGACGTAATTGGGCGAATAGTCTGGGGACGTTCTTCGTTTATGTGAAATGAGTCACGAAAAAACGGTTCCTCTCTCTCACCCTTCCCACCCATTTTCAGTTGGACTGGCTCTAGGGGTCTAGTTGTCAGCAGTTGACGGTACATATTTAATTGTATACTTAGTTATTTACTAACGTCCACTTTACAATACAAATATTTTATTCAGATAGTTAATAAACGTAAGAATAAAACGTGAAGAACTAAATATATATATACAATGCAATACAATGTGAGTTAAATAATGAATCTAACTTTTATACATGGTAGCTCAAAAATCAGTTCCCTCCTCCTATCTTGGATACACACATACATATGTAAATTCCATTAAAGGCAATGAAGAGGAAGTTGAGGGTGATCTCCGGGTGGACAGACTTAGAAGTACCCAACTTTTTTATGAGCCTACTCGCCATAGCCAACCACTCCATCTGCGTACACTCACTGATTTCAACTATGTAAATTAGGAAATATCGTATATTCTAAATCTTAAAAATAGACAAAAATTTCCAAACATACAGACGTTTGATTCACCCTGTATTTCTTTGGATTAAATGAGAAAAATTTTCTTGATACTCACACTACTCTGTTTTCATCAAAGAATGGTAACTGCAAAATTCCTGAAGGAAACCCTGCAAAATAATAATGTCCTATTCTATATACAAGATATCTCAAATTATCAGTTAACATTTCGTAGCTCGCTACAGCAAAAATATTCATCAAAAAGCCTTAATTATATGATGGGGATGTTTCAGAACAAAAAAAAAAGTTAGTTCCAAACGCCACCAATGGAGGGCATACTATAGCTTTATTGTGTAAAAATGAACTACACAGTTTTTAGTGTAAAAATTTTTGAAGTGGACAATTACAACTCTGGTATACAACTCCAGCAATATGCCGAACACTAGTGTTGCCCATGAAATTTGAAATCCTCGCCTCCATCACTTGGGTCGCTACTTATCCACCACCAAAGGATCATCTAGAAAGGATGGGTACTCTTTGACTGCATTCGGAGCATATGCAACGAATAGAGGGAGACCGTTTCCCTATCTGAAGCCTCAGGAGACAGTCTTCCACCTTAGAGGGTCTAATCTACAACATAATCTGCCAGCCGGGGACTTGTGAATATCCCCACTCCCGCCTGAGCAGTCATGTTAGGGTCGACACCCAAGTAGAAGAGCTTCCATCCTCTTTCTAAGTCCACAGTTCCAGAACCCGGACTTTTCGTAGAGGTAATACCTGTGATATTCAGTCGACATCGTTTAGCTTCCTCCACTATCTCGGATTCCTTTCCTGTCATGGAGAATACGTTCCAAGTGCCGATTGACAGCACCCGATCCCGTTGTGGCTTTGCCCGTTTCTCCTCCTGGGTAAAGGCATGCGCTGCCCCCGACCGTTTCCCCAAGCGCATAGCAAGTGCACTGGTGGGGCTTCTCGGAGGCATTGCTCCGAGATAACAGCCGGGAGACTATCGACTATTTTTCGAACGAGAGCCTCTGCCTAACTCACGAACGCGGGTGACTTTACCCCGCGCCACACCCGATGCAGTAATGAATTCTCTCATTAGTCGACATCATGTGATATATGTTTGTTTGGATACTCTTCGTCTCACTTCTCAACCATGACCTTTCTGGTAAGGGTGACCGTAAAGTAGCAGTGCTATTACCGGCATAGCTCACAGAATCCCTGAAGCACCCAAACCCCTGACCCACGGTAAGGGGGCATCCACTCAGGGAAATAAAGGTGATTGAAATACTTAAATCAGTTACACTTGAGTGGCTTGCCGCAAAAACAAAATCTTCTTGTTTCGGTTTTCTCTTTACACAAAACACTAATTATTAAACAACGGTAGGCTCCACTCGATTATTTCTAGAATACATTATATAATCTTAAAGGTATTTAAAACTGATAATATTGCTCTTCTGTGTCGTGGCTTCCTTATCCAACGGCAGTAACACTTGCACACAATGAACTGGAGAGGTTGCCGATATGTCCTTCCACAGACAGGTAAGAGCAGCAGTAGTGGGGCCTACCGTATTATTAGCAGTATCAAGAATATAGGCGTAGACAGTTAATAGGCTCATTACTTTTAACCTTAACTGGATAACTTAATTTTAAGAAGAGTTTCATACAGAATCAATATATGATTACTATCTAAACGATTTATGGAAAGCAAGACTTGACGAGCCCCATGGCAATATGACTTAGGAGCCCCCTCCCCACCTCGTTACCTGCAATTTCCTCGTGTAGATGACATATGTCCAGATTCGCTTGCGAAGCTACGCTGTCTTCCTGAATCGTAAAACACGGCACGTATGTGGTCCTCCTGAAGGTCCGGCTGCCAAACCCGTATCGCTGCAGAGCTGCCTTTGTGGTCCTATGACGTCATCGTTGACCATCCCCGATTCAGCTTTTCCTCTGCCTGATGCCAGAAGACATTTCCTGCTAAATCTCGAACCAGACGAAGATTTATCTCCTTCTAATCTTGCCTTTGCCGAGCATTAACTCGTTCTCTACTGCTCGCCGGGACTCGCTTCGTGTCGGGTGAGCAGGAAAAGTCTTCTGACTACTCTTTCTATCTCTGGTCGGTTCTCTTTGCTCCTTTCCCGACCATAATCACTTCTGTCTCTTTTTTTTCTTTTTCTAACGGCGACGCCCCTCGTTTATTTCACAGTCTACTTTTCTTTTTTTTGTATTGACTTTCTCTTTTTACTTTATTCATCAAGACGGGAGAGGACGATCGCGAAGAACCAACGCTATCTTTTGTTTTATCTTTGACTATATCATTGCGATGTTTCCGCCTCCTCCCGGTCGCCTCCAATTGATATGACAACCAATAAAGCGTAAAGAGTAAAATTCATATTCGCTGGCATGCTAAACGGTTATGATATTTTGCTCTGCATTAGCAGTTTTACGTAACCAAAATACGCATCTGCCAGTATTTCATCTTGAAATGCACCTCAATTGGTAGTTTATGAAACAAAGTTTTTTGGGGTTTTTTTTTTCCACGTAATTAAGTCATTTACAAAATTTCGTGATTTTCTGATGAATTGTCTGTGAGACACTCTTTACTTGGAGCATTAAATGGTTCTTCATCAAATTTTTATTATTTATTGAACAAAAGTGCATAATAATTTGTGATAAGCCGAAGCAGCGATGCCAGACTTGGATTTTTCCACCCAGATCTAGTTTTTTTTTCTACCCAGCGACATCTGTTGAGAAAATAAAAACCCAGAAAAAACCTAGATGGGAAAAAACCCAGAAAAAAAAACCCTAGATGTTATTCTGCGGTCCAGTGTTGTACTCCACGGTTAGCTGACGAGTCGTGACGTTTCTATTCGCACGAATAAGCATTCCCATCCTACGCTCATCCCTTGAATCGACAAGTCGATTGCGACCATAGGCCTGTCTCTGACGGGTTGTTTTTTGGTTGTTTAACCAGTCCTGGTAAACCCTTGAAATGGTTGTTCGGGAAAAGCCAAGAGACGTGCGGTTTCGGAAATACTCAGACTATCATCCTGCGCTCGAAGTCGCTCAGATCCTTTGTTTTCCCCAGGGAGACGGTCAAACCACTTGCAGTTGACAGGTGTATTCTCGCTTTATATTGGTACCGACTGTCACGTGACCAACTGATACGAGGAAAATTACTATGCCAACGGATTTTGGGTGTTCCTAATAAACTGGCCACTCAGTGTATACGCTAGTGAAATACAATTGGCTTCTACTCCTCTTGTGACGAGATTACGAGAGGGCTGTTGAGGGCAGGCGAAATAAATAAAGTCCAAGGACCCCGCGAACATATAACATGGAAAAATAACATTCCGGTCCCAAATGTACATGTATAGAATTCACACATTCAGAGAATAAGCAAGAATATTTTGCGTACTTACAAATGGTATTGGTTCCTCGCCGGTAATATGCATTGATAGACAATACTTTGGAACCTGTCCATCTAAAACGAAATAAAGTAAAAATGGTCATTAGACGAAACATATTTAAGAATTAACTTATTTAATTGCATTTAATGGGGTAACTCAAATTCAAATACTATATAGTGGGAAGCTTATATATGTGACAAATTTGGAACTATTATCGACTTTAGTCCAGTCCCGCTAAGAGCGAAATAAATCTAAATGATCATGTTAGTTATACCACAGATAACAAATGACCATGTCAGTTATCTGTTATCTGTGGTTATACTGTTTCACCGTGTCTCTTTGATTCACCTAGGATATTAATAGATAGTTAGCGATTTTTCGTTCGGAAATCGAAGAAATACGAAAACGAAATAAATATAAGTGGCAAATTCCTATTTGCTCATGACTATTTTTTGTTCTCGTCAAACAAGTTGTGCTGTCCCCACGAAACCGATTTTTCAGTTTTACGAAACGAAAATTTGTTTCCCCTTTCAGCCCTGTTCAAAATGGATTATTCCAGTCGATTCGAAAGTTTATTATCAACATTTTAGAATACATATTTTATCAAGATTTTGCTTAAGCTACTGCAGTAGGTAATTCCTGTTTATTTAATAGGGTTATTGTATTGTCGAAATGCATTGTGCATTCAAGCTGTTCTTCGACGGAGCTAGAGTTCGGCGTCCATTATGAATCGACTCAACAAAGATAAGAGAAAGCCTACCCATTTCAAAAAAAAGAAGGCAATCATTACAAAACAATCTTTTTTTGTGAAGAAATTAACATTTTCAATTTTTTAATTGTTACCAGGTAATCTTATATAATTAAATGAAAACCATTGTATTTTTAGAATCCGTGTACAGGCTGCCGATGAACTTCGTTTTTAGAAATCCGTTTTTAGAGATGCAGGCTGCCGATGAAGTCCTTTAGATCCCGGAACAGATGGTAGTCACTGGATGCCAGGTCTGGACTTAAGGCGGGTGGTCAAGTTGTTCCCAACTAATCAGATCTTTTGGTTAGGAACAATTTGAGCGCCCGCCTAACAATTCGAACCTGTTAGGCAAGAATTCTCGGAGTAGCCGTTAATGTTAGTAGCAATATTCAATCCAAACATGTTAGGAGCAACACCTCCTTGAAAGAAAGCCTCACAACTGAAAAGTCATGCATTGTTACATCATCATAAGTCGACCAAATTTAGGACATA
Organism: Rhysida immarginata; assembly: GCA_023313115.1. Lineage (NCBI taxonomy): Eukaryota > Metazoa > Arthropoda > Chilopoda > Scolopendromorpha > Scolopendridae > Rhysida > Rhysida immarginata. The sequence continues at coordinate 343,366 of JAHWFO010008967.1, forward strand.
TTATTGGTAGAAATTCGATCAACAATGGTCGAATTATGATGATGTAACAATACATGACGTTTCAGTTGTGAGGCTTTCTTTCTAGGAGGTGTTATTAGGAGACCCTGAAAATTTCTACCCAGCAAACCCATTGGTCAACCCTGTATAAATTCATTTTACGATCCACTCCAAATAAGTTAGGAAGAGTTATTGCACTAGTAAAATAAATTTTAATTCTCATAATCTTACTACTGACTATCACACGTTCCGGTATCTAAAAGAGTTCATCGGCAGCGTGCATTTCAGCGATGACGAAGAAGTGAAGACTGCGTGGTTTTTCTCACCGGCGGTAGAATTCTATGAAGTGAGTATGCAGAAGCTCTTTGAGCGCTATGACAAGTGTTTAAGTAAACTTGGAAACAATGTGCAAAAATACTTAAGGTAAAAGAAAAAATTTTGAAAATACTATATATACACGGTGTCCCGAAGGTCGTTTACAAACATTACGTGTTGGTCTGTCAGACAATGACGAACAAGTTTTACATAGGAAGTCGTCCGAAAATCAAACCGTGGGGTGCTACATCAATGTGACCGACATGCAAAAAAGAAACACGCAAAAAAGTTAACATGACTTTATTAACAAAAAACAGGTGTGCGTACAGTATGTTGCCGGCCCATATGGCTGCTTACTCGGAAAGCTCCAGTCTCACTTAATCTGTGGTGCAATTGTCCAAACAATGGATGATTGACTTTATCCAAGCTCTGATTAATCAGGTTCTTTCAGTCTTAAGCTCATGGAATTTAGCCAATTCACTATTCTTCAATGCTAACAAAACTAAATACATATTTTTCTATCAGCGCAACAAGCTAAACATTCCGGATAGCTTAACAATCTATTACAACTCACCCTCTCAGTAGTACCAAATCATATTTATATATTTATAAAGATCTGTGTAACAAGGTCTCGCCATGCGCAGATCCCAGTCACGTGATCTGACGTCATTGCCACCGTTTGATAGTAGACACTTGCGTGCGTGCATGTTAGTTTTGTCAGTTTTGTTAAGACCTAATTATTTATTAGAGAAAGAAAACTAAACTAGTTTCGAATTTCAAATTTATGTTTAATATGAATAAAATGGTACAAGAATTTAAAAAATTAAATATGTTCCACTAGCAATCATACATTAAAAAAAAAGAAAAAATGAATAATGAAAACGCTCCTCTTAAATATTTCAATTAGTAAGTTTCTTTAATTTTTTTTCTTTTTCTTTCTATTTACATCCGACAACTTTTTATTTACTCTCTAAATCGGTTCTATTTATCTGTATTATTGATCTAGAAAGAGTTTAAATGATAAATTGAAGTCTGGGTATTCTTCTTTTAATCGGGAAAATGGTAAATTAAATGTAATAAAAAACAAAATAAGATTGGTGACTTTATATTTATTTTGTTTTTTATTACATTTAATTTACGATTTTCCCCATTAAAAGGAGAATACCCAGATTTAAATTTATCTATTTATCTCCAATATAGGTTCTAAATCGAATATAGTTTTTAACCACTACAGTAGGAATTTTTTCAATACTTGGCAATGAAGTATAAGCAACATTGCTAGTAATAGAAATAATATTTTCATCTTTCTTAATCCGTGAAAATTTTCAAATATAACATTGCATTTCTTTAATGGAATGAGTAATTCATCTGATAGATATATTAAGCACCCTTTAGACAAGCTAGTGAAATGGTTTTCTCGGTTGCAGTGATGTCATGCGCAGACTCGGACGAGTTTTAGAAAAGTTTCGGCGAGACCTTATATACACAGAACTTGTATTTATAGATATATTTATCCCACGGCTTAATTGGGATCTATACGTTAATACCTTACTAAATGATCTTAATTCTAAATAGGGAATGATTTCTCGGCTACATTTTTTACCATCCTTTATTTTACTGTTGCTGTTTCACACTTTGATTCATTCTTCATTTGCTAGGGCAATCTTTTCTAGGGACCCATAACTGTATACAATCTTACTCGTCTACCGAAACTTCAAAAATGGTTCCTACACACCTTATTAAATTATGTAGGTACCACTTTGTTTCCCAATATTTTACATCACACGGAATTTTTACTATTTCACAAATTTATCTTATCCAGCTACGTTTATTTGTTTATAAAATGACTAGCTGATATACCCGGCGTTGCTCGGGCTGTTTGTATGATGAAATTTTGCAAATATCTGAATTTGAGTATAAATGAAAAATCACTTTGGAAAAACGAAAAGATTTCTTTAAAGTGCTCGCAATGGAATTTTGTGTCCAATTGGGTTCACCCAGGAAAATTCGACATTGCATCCTTAACATTTTAGAATATCAAAGAAAGGCTATGAGTATTGAATTAGTTCTGTCTCTATTAAAAATTACTTCATAGATGAATTGAGAGAGTCGAGGAACTCTGTTTACAGCGTCATCAGCATCCCTCATCAACATGTAACCATTTCATTGGAGTTGTATTCAGTCACAGAGTGTGGAATCATGTCCTGAATGTGGTTTTTTAATTGACAGTATCAATTTTAGCAACAAAGATTACCCTCTCACAGCAAAAGCTTGAACAGCTGCAAGCTCTAGAAGTTTGTTTTAAAATAATTGCTTTTATCTCTCCAAAAATATTAATAAAAACATAATAATAATAATTTTTACTTATTTATTTATTTATTTATTTATTTATTACTTTTTATAATATTATCTCCCTTAACCCTTTATCGTTACCCCATAAAAAATTCATGAAAAAAAATTTTGGCTGTTGCTTATTATTCTAATAATGTCAGGATTACAGTTATCATAAAAAATAATTTTTATTACATGTAATTATTTGTTAATGTATTGTTGCCATTATGGCAAAAAACTATTTGTGAACCAATATACATTATTTCATTACATAAATTGATTTATTTCATATAAATGTCATGACTGATGGCACCGTACAGAGCACTTACTGAACGTACCATACAAAAGTCATGACTGATGGCAAATGTTGATGTTGCCATATGATAACATCATCTATAAAGGGTTAAAATATGAATTATTAAGGCAAGCTTCGTAGCTGACGAAAAAGACAGGCCCTGGCAGTGAAAAACCACCTGATCTTCTTAGTCGAAGCAACAATATAATCTTCATTGTTTCCAACAAACGAAAAAACGAAAAAAATACTAATTGCTAAAATCCAAGATGGAAACAATGAAGGTTACATTGTTGCTTGGACCAATGATGTCAACAACAATAAAAATGGTCTAAGATGGTCAGGTTACTTTTCAGTGCCGGGATGTCTCTTTCGTCGGCTGCGGCATGTATTAAAGCTTGACCACATAGCCTGCAAGAATTAGTAACGAAAGTTTAAAGCGAAAATCGTCAAGCGTAAACAACATTCGCTTTACGTTTATTCTACTGCAACGATATTCAACATAGTCAACACATAGCCAGCGAGAACAGAACGCGAAATGACCTGATAAACATGGCTGGCAATTCTGAGCTGGGACTAATATTAAAAAGAAAAATATTATTAAGTTTGATATTTATATCCTCGTTGGAACGATGGAAATTTAAATTAAATTCCATTTAAACGATGGAAAATTAAAATTTATCCCATATAGCGTCCCGCCTTTTTAATTTCGCAATGTAAAATTTCCTTTTTTTAACATCTCTTCTCGTTTCTCAGTCTCATGGCCTTCCTCGCACTTCGGAATGAAAACATGGTGGCCGCCATGCTCATTTCTAACCCAGAATTCTTTGCGAGAATTCCTGCTAGAGCGTAAAGCATCAAACTGGATTTGATCGGAGCGAGAAACTGTAGCATTGTAAGTTCCAATGAACCATAATGGTTCCACTAAACCAGGTTACTTGAAACCAATTTGGACTATCTTTAATTTTACGTAATATTCATTCATGACACATCATTCCAACTCGTTTGATATATTACATGCAATATTTTAGCATTGAAAGTTACAATTAACCATAATCTTTTCACTAAACCATCATTGTTCCACTAAACCAGGTTCCTTGAAACCAATTTAGACTAGCATTAATTTTATGACGTATTCACTCAAGACGCATCATCCCAATTTGTTTGATATATTACATGCCATATCTTATCATTGAAAATTTCAGAAGGTGTCATAATGGTACCATTAGAGCACGTGCCAATGTTTCGATTACAACCATTTTCAAAATGGTTCATTTCCTGAACCATATTTATCAATTGGCCGAAATAGTAATTTACATCTGCTTCTACCTCTTCATTACGATTTGTTTGATATATTACTCAATATATCTTCCCATTGAAAATTGCTAGGCGGGAAAATAGAGCTACCATTTGTGCACGTGCCAATGAACCTATTTAGATAATATTTGTAACTGGTTCGTGCCATGAACCATATTCATCGACTGACGAAAACGGATTTTGAAAATCTTTCATAGCCTCGGAGGAGTTTGAGTTATAGACAGACAGACAGACAGACAGACAGACACGTTTCCCCACACTGATAACATAAAGCACCTTTCGGTACTTAATAATATATGGTTTTCACCTAGCGGGGACCTACTTGCCGACCTTTTCGACCATATGAGTAGGTGATTAAGTAATTAATGAAATAAATAAATAAAATAAATAAATAAATAAATAAATAAATAAATAAATAAATAAATAAATAAGTAATTAATTAAATAAATAAATAAATAAATAAATAAATAAATAAATAAATAAATTATAATTAAACAAGTTTCACTACTACATACTCTCTCTTTTTGGATACCGGCTGATTAATACTCTCCCAGATTGGCGCAAAGTACTCCAGCTCTACTTTAATATAATTGGCAGTAAAAGTTGATTTTACATCAGGAAGCTGGAAAAAAAATTGCAAACATGTTATTTTACTTGGTTTTGAATTTCTTCTATATATTAGTGCTAGGAATATTTATTATTAGTTTTGTGCTATAAAATATACCATCAAACAATATTATTTTTAGATACAGGGCATCCGTAGTTAAACTTCACATTCCCAAAAGCTCTATAGGAGTCAATAGTAATTAGAGTGCCCTGAAATTTTGTAAGGTGTCTACTGAGGCAATGGAATTTTTTTTGGTTAAGAATAAAATAGTTTTCATTCTTTTGTTACACTTGGCACAATTGGCTCTTTATTACACTCAAGAATGAAACAATGATCAAAAGTTTTAACAATTTCGATCAAGACATTTGTCATTTACAATAAAGCATTTTTTTAAACCGTTTGCAATCATTGAACTATTATTTTTTAAATTTTTTAAAGTTCTGAAATTTCGCAAAGCGGTTAGACGTAAATGTTGTTCTTTACTATCTTAAATAAAGAGCAACAGTTCTTTATTGGTTATCAATTAAACCTTACATGGATAATAGAGAATAGCCATATTATTGACGCTTATAGATTTTAATATTGAGGCAGTTAACCTAACCTAAACTACGAAATAGAGTTTGCGGCAGTGAATTTACCCCTTACATTAGACAGTCTCAATAGAGTTATGTATAAGGTAAGATTTTGTTATTAATAATTGGTATGCAAACCTTACATCATAAATAATATCTTCACAGATGAAGTTAAAGTATTCGTCCACAGCTCTTAATTGCTCCAAATTTATAAATTTAACTATAGTTTGTTTGGTGGCAGTTTAGCAGTCCAGTATGTTTAAATTTGCAATGACCAGGAAAGTTCACTTGGCAGAGATCGATTTCCAAATAGCGGTTAATCTCCGCTGGTCCCCATTTACAAGTGACATCACAATGACGTAAATAGTGGAAATTTCCGATTAGTTTCCTTATTTTTGATAATCGTTAATAAATAAAAATGAAAAATAAAATAATAATTAACAAATAACAAAATAATAATAAAAAAACTTCAGGATAATTCTCTAATATTCTATTTGCTTTTAGAGAATTATCCCTTTTTTGCTTTGATAAAGGATAGGCTCTATCCGAAACGTCAGCTTTTTATTTGATTTTATAGTCTTATTTTGATTTTACTTTTTTTTATTATTATTTTGTTATTTGTTAATTATTATTTTATTTTTCATTTTTATTTATTAACGATTATCTATTGTATTCCAGGGTTTTTGTTTCTCGTCCTTTCTTCTTATAAATATCCGTTCATTTTCCTTATTTTTATAACTAATGTAGATTTCTTTGAGCTTATGAGTTTTCTAGCTATAATTATAACCATAAAATCGCATTTTATAAGAGAAAACTCATTGCCACAGACTCTCTAGTATGTAATAATACAGAATCTGTACGCTTTTATAAAGTTCCATTCTTTCATTCCATATGATAGAAAAGATGATAATTCAGAATTTTTTAGATTCTATTAATCTGTTATAAATTATAATACTATAATAGAAATATAGTATTTACTCACGTGATTATAAGCTTTCTCAAGTTTCTTGTCATCAAAAATAAAATCGGGATATCCAATAAATCTTTCTATTGAATCAGCCTAATTAAAAAAAAAATATATATATATATATAATGTTCACTTATTTTTTAAGCCCTAATATTAAAAACCCCCGTCAAAAAATTTAAGGGACCCGTCTACGATCACATAAACTGTATTTAAATCGCCAAATTAGTGCATTAATAACATCGTGGCATACTTAACATTTTTTAATTCGAACCCTAAATGTGTGAAAAATCGAAAATTCCTAACGCAATTTCCAATAGTGCCATCACCTTTTAAACTACGTCATGAAGTTTAGATGATGATAGTGCCTATCTTGGTGACGTCAGCGGAGGCATCGTCTTTGCTTCACAGTGCAAATTAATACATCGCACGCGAGATTTGTCATCATCAACACATATCCAGGGTAAGTCAAAATGAATACCCTTATTTCATACAGGAACGAGTCACATTATTATGACCACTCCCTACGTTTGTCTTCGTGGTTGTCTAGCCGAGGAACTATGTCACGTTTTGGGAATTGGTTAGGTGACTATATAAGGTAGGTTTCCACTATGTTAAAAACATATCACTCATTGCTGCAATGGGTAAGAAACGTGATTTATCAGATCTGGAATGGTAATCAGCTTTCGGGCCAAGGGTGGCAGTATTTCGGAAACCGCGCAGTTTGTGAACTGTTCTCGTGCTGCTGTAGTTAAAGTATACCATGACTGGGAAAATGGGACCATTCAGAATAAACGGCTTGGGAAATGTGGAGCACCACGCGCCATTGGAACTTCGGCTGCGAAAGTGTGTGAAGGCCAACCAAAGAGCTACAGTGGACCAGCTTGCCGCTCAAACCAACGAGGGTGCTACCAGACATGTCTCTAAAAACTACAGTACAGAGGACCCTGCTACGTATGGGCCTTCGCAACAGACGGATGGTCACCGCACCCATGCTAACGAAGGTACATAGCCAAAATCAGCTTCAATTTACACAACAGTATAGAAACTGGACCACTTCTGACTGGGAAAAGGTTGCCTTCTCCGATGAGTCACGATTTCTGCTCCACAGAAGTGACGGCCGTTGGCGGGTGAGGCGAGAAACCTCCGAGAACAAGCATCTTGCAATTATTGTTGGAAGAATCCAGGTTGGTGGCGGCAGCGTCATTGTGTAGGGAGTGTTCTCATGGCATTGTCTGGGCCCATTGTGGAAGCACTCTCAACCGATTCGGTTATTTATCCATAATTGCAGATCAAGTACTCCATACATGGCGACTGCCTTCCCAGAGTACGACTGGAATTGTTCGGGGGTGGTTTGAGGAACACGACCAAGAATTCCAAGTACTACCCTGGTCCCCTAATTCCCCAGACCTCAACTCAATAGACCTCAACTCTTTGGGATCACCTCGATCCTCATGTGCGTGCTATGGAACGACCACCGCGTACCCGGTAATATAATCAAGTTTTGAATGTAGTCCTCATAAATGTTCGATATGCGCTCCTTTTGTTATACGGCCTATATCAAGTCTGAAATGTAATTTTTGTCACACACTGTGTAGCTTGTCGGTATCGATGCTAGCAGAAACGCTGACGACGATTTAAAGCTCTAGATTAGGCTAATCTAGAGCTTTACGACGATTGGGCTTACGGCACCATCTATTGGCGAATATAACATTACAAATTGCAAACTACGTACTATTCGAAACTTGATTATATTACTTCTGTATGTACGTATATTTTGAATGAATACATTGTTTACATTTTGCGTAGTACACCTAAGAAATTGGGGCATTCATTTTGACTTACCCTATATAATAAAATTAAATTATTAATTTACGAGTTCGAATTAAAAATTTTTAAATATGTCACGATGTTATTAATGCGTTAATCTTTCAATTTAAATTAAGGTGAATCGGACCGTCGCGTTGTCCTTTAAAGAAAGAAAATATTAAAATTCATTTACTTTAAGGATAGCATTCTTTTTGGTTTCTTCATCAAGCCAATTGCTGTTTGATATGCGATTTCTGTATGCTTTTTGAATCAACTGGATCATTTCATCAGCCTGTTAAAACGAAAATAATATAAAGAATATTTTTTAACCGAATTTTCAATATTTTTGGCAAGGTAGTGCATATTAGAAAATGTTCTGCATATTCATTATCATGGCACTTAAGGCATAAACTTGAAGTTGCAAACATCAATATCTCATTATTAGAAGCTTCAGCTAAAAGCTACTTATAAGAATGCACGCTTGGTCTGTCCGTCCGCTGTCTGAACGATAACTTGAATACGGGTATGACGTCATAAATCCTTTGTTTTCCACAAGTGAAGTCCTTTCCTACTACTTTTCTCTACTCATGAATCTTTGCTTATAGAATTTTTTTATTAAATTGTAGAACAAGCACTGCGATTCCAATTATAAGATTAAAAAGTGGAAATTAAAAATTTTTTTGCCAAATTAATATATACATATTTCGGCAAAAGAAAAGCATGCAAATTCATTTTAATAACAAGAAATTAAGCCTCCCGAGGAAGGTATAGGAAAGTGGCGGAAGCCCTGAGTTTATCTATTTTTTTATTCCTTCATCTGCATTTTTAAACCCCCATTTTTTTAAAATCAAAATTGATTTTCTCGAACCTTATATTTAGAAAATATAAAAGAATCCTATCTCCTTTCCTTTCTCATCATTTTCGATCGAATGATATATCACACCCTATATGTTGCCATAAATTTCTTAAGGCCAAGTGATTGCTACCCCCACAACTCCGACCCTATTAGGACAATTTTGCCCAAACTTTACAGTAATGTTGATCTTGCTTAGAGGAATCGGCATACCGAATTTCACTCCTTTATATGCATAATTACGCGTAGACCTTTTGGCCCCCTCTAATTTCCGCCCCGAAACTCCGACCCCAGTGAGCCAATCAAAACCAAATTAAATAGTGAAGGTGCACATGCCCATAGTAAGCTACATTCTGAATTTCAACCTTCTACCTCAAAAAATGCGGAAATTATGAAGGGGACGGACGGACAGACAGACGGACATTGTGAAAGTGTGAATACTTCATTGCTCCATTCTTCCGCTACTTAATAAATTTATTCAGAAGTTATGAGGTGAATACGAGTCACCTTTGACCTCTACAATTACAAGAAATGTTGAAAGTGGTTGCCATTAACTTCCAGACACTTGTTTAGAAGAGCGAACTGCTGCTTGGCGGCGTTGCCCGAAGTGTCCAGTGATATTGTTGCACATGTATGCAGTTTCCATTTCTTCCCGAGGAGCCGCCAATGTAGCTGTTTTTCTGTGATACACTTCTTTATGATCCCCCTACAGGTGAAAGTCTACAAGTACTAAATCAGGAGAATGTGCGGGGAACTCAATCGCCCCGCTTCATTTTATCCAGTGTCTTTGTAACCTTGCACGTCGGGATGAAAACGTGATGTTGCGCCAGTTTGTTGAAAGAAAAATTCGTCATGGACCACATGCACGGTCGAGCGGCGCCACCGTCGATTTTGTTTCAAAGCGAGGCTGGGCTGGCAAGCTTTAGTTAGGGTTAAGCTGTACCCATGTGTTGGCAGTACGGTGAAATTTTAGTGAGTTGTGATTTTTGCTTTTCTCTATTTATTGCTAACCTAATAAATAATCTCATATAAAATGGCACATTGCTGTGTGCCTGGATGTACAAATGATCACCGCTACAAAAAAGAAAAAAATTTTCTTCGATTTCCTACTGACAACAAACGTCATAAGCTATGGATAGTCCAAATAAAGAGGGATATTGGACCTTTATTTCAGGTAAATAAATTCATAAGTTAAACATACATTAAAGTAAATAATTTTCATGGTTCTTAACGTATGTAATAAAATTAATAACATTTAAATAAAATTGTATAGATGGAACACTGATTTATAAATAATTAAGGTGATTTTTATTTTTAAAATTAAATAACCATAATTAATTTTAATTAAAAAAAAAGGTTTACAATTTACTGCATGTGTCAATAAACCACTGCTTTGTGGGAAAATAAATATTGCTAGTGAGAGAAGGCAAGTATGCAAAAATATCAATCAACAAAACTATGCATTTGCCACCATCAATTATTTATGTGGGTATGAAGCATTTATTTTATGTATTTTTCAAGCTAAGCATACACATACACCAAAAGCACATGCATAATAAAAAATTACCATTAGTTACTAAACTTTTGTTTTTAGATTATCATTTTTTTGTCATCTGTTTAAAGAACACCTTCCAAAATGTACAATAAAAAGAATTAAATTGTACATATTTCAACACAGTAATTTTTATTTTTGCTAATTTAATTTTGACTAACCTTGATAATTATGTATATAAGACTCCACAAAAAATTTGTATCCTCTTTGAAAATTTGCTTTAACTGTTTTTCCAAATAATATTCAATATCACTTATGGCAAATATTGGGTAAAGACTCTAAACTCGTATTCCAGTTAGTTGACATTTCCAAAACAGCAGTAATTTACTTGTAATAAAATGCTGCTATGCTAACAAACCGTACTGCCAACACATGGGTACAGCTTAATCCTAACTAAAGCTTGCCAGTCCAGCCTCGCTTTGAAACAAAGTCGACGGTGGCGCCGCTCGACCGTGCATGTGGTCCATTGGATCTTTTAAATTGTGCATACATTTCTTTTACGGAGTCTATATTAAGAATTAGTCAACATTTAGTTTTTAAATTTTAAAGCAACTAAAATGCATTAAATATGTGATGAAATTTTAACACTATTTTAAATTTCTAAAAATGCAGTAGATTTTTTATGCATACTTTAATTTTCATACTCACTTTATTCCAATTGCCATTTCAATTTTGTATTTTACTAAATTCTAGAAAAGCATCAATAAAATAAGTAAGTAAAAGTGAAATGACTAACCATTTCCTTGTTTTTCCTATCTACGAACTTTTGAATAAAGAGTCGCGTGACAACTAGAGGGTAAGCATCCTTCGCCCAGAACAAACAAAATCTCCACCTGAAAAGGCCCAAAGCATTTTAAATACAACATATAAATTGGTTTCAAATGTATAAAAACTTTACTCGTGTATAAAATAAGCCGTTATAAAATTTAATCTGTTAATAATTAAAACGTATAAAATTGTTATGGGAAAAATAGAATTTAAAAAATTAGATGCTCACTATACAGAAGTATATAACATGAATTTGACGGCATTTATTAGGCTAAATGATCTTATGGAACAAGTGCTGAAACTTTTCTTGTTTATTCAAAACATTATCTATTTATTTTATCTATTAGAAACTTAAAAGATCTAATCATGTATTCTATCAGAAAGAAAGCCATCCAAACTTGTTTCTCGTGACGAGGATACACTTTCTGCGGGTCTACTGGAACTCATTTCTCTACCACCTATTGTGCTCAATCGCTCGACATCTCCAGTTTCCACTATAAGAGGCCGATTCTGTTTTACTTATCTTGACAGGCTTTCCATAATCCAGAAAGTACAGATATCATATAATTCATGCACACACGGTTACAATGTGATCAAATGTGATCGAATCGCTAAACTTTAGTTAAATTGCAGAAGATGATATTTCACCTCAATCGCTCGACAGTTTAGTTTCCGCTGTAAGAGGCTTCTACCGGGTGATTCAGTCAATTTCTGACCATTTCACTCGAATGACGTGCATTAGGGATAAACAATTGAAAGAATATGAGCGCCATATCGAATTTCTAAATAGTTGGAGTTTGTATTGTTGCAACGGCGCTGCATGAAAATCGTATTGTTGAAGAATGGCGCTCGCTTTATCAACAGAGCAGAAATGCAAGGTTGTCGAATGGTATTTCGAGACAAAATCACCTGTAACCGTGCAAAGAAAGTTCCGGAAGGAGTATAAGTGTCGAGACGCACCAGGCAGGCAAAATGAAGTGCTAGACTTTCTCAATCAGAAATTCGGAAATCGTGTCATTTCAAACAGGTTTCCAGATCGATTCGCGGGTGGCTTTCTTTGGCCCCCTACGAGTCCTGACCTAAACCCATGTGATTTTTATCTCTGGGGGTTCCTTAAAGAGTGTGTTCACTACAGCACCAATAACCCTAGATCAGCTGCGACAAAGCAACGTCGATTGCTGCACCTTTGTGGATGCAGAAATCCTGGATAGAGTTATGAACAACTTCACCATTCGGCTGCGAGCAGTTCAAAACGTTCGTGGTGGCAGCATTGAGCATATCATCAAGACTTTTCCACGGGAAGAAAAACTCCGAACTGCCTAAAATATCATACTGAAATGCTAAATTTGTAAACATTAATGGGTCAATAAATCATAGTACTGAAATGGTCAGAAATTGACTGAATCACCCTGTACGAGAACAGCGAAGATCAATTCTGTTCAACTCCTCTTAACAGGCTTTCCATAATCCAGAACGTATTTTCGGACATCTTATATGAACAGCTCTTTTAAGGAGACAGAATTCACAAAAATCCAAGGGAGAGGCATTGCTTGGCTTGATGGAGAGTCTGAGAATGGGATACTTTAATCCCAGATTCATGTTCCAGTACTGGACAGTCGATTTAGCAGTGTGGCTGGATACTTTGTCTTGGTGAATGCTTTGCTCTAGTTCCATATAACCGTGGGATAACGTTACAATATGTGTTACAAGACATTTTCCTAATAATAGGCTGCATTTATCTTTGCTCTAGATCCCACCTTTTTGATGATCAGACGTCCACTGTAGCTGTACTCATCAACCACCATGAATCCTTTCGGAAAACTCTCCTAACATTGACGCACCGAATCGTATCGTCCCGTTATCAATAAAAATTATCCGTGTCTTGCCATCTCTCGATAAATAGACCCAAGCCTCATCCAAGGTGTTCTTCCATTTGTCGCCTGCCAAGTAGCGTTCAGAGTTGTTTGCTATTAGTTCATCTCTATAATGTGTCTTGGCAAAAAAGCGTGAACTCGGGCCTTAAGACGGAGTTCTAATTCCAAATCGTGACGAATAATACAGTTTACCGATGCAACGGAGGTTCCAGTCTTGCTTGCAAAGGCCCATTCTGTTGGCGGATTTTCCGTAAGGACTAACGTCTTCACTGTTCGAAAGTTAAGCCTTAGTTCGGAAAGAATGGGAGTGCGATTTTCGTTCTGCAGCGCTGTACTGTTGAATGTTTGGATCAATTTGTCTTCTGCGTTTGACAACTTTTGTTATACTAGAAGCCTCGGGAAGAGCGATTGCTTATCTACGTAATTGATGAATCAATAAGGACTGGCTTGAGTGATCCACGAGGAATGAAAACTTAGAGGAACGGAGACGATACGAGCGAGAGGAAGCGACTGCCGACGATGGTGATGGAACTTCTGCTTCTTCGAGTAATGATGAAGTTTGCCTCTCCACAAGCGTCCAGGCTTTAAGACGGGAAGACAGGCCACAGCATAAAAGGCAAGCGAAAAGCCAATTTAACGAATCTGTGCTTTCTCATTTTATTCCATTGCCCATTGTACCTTCTATGTCTTTTGAATTGAAGGTAAATGAAAAGTGCCGTCCCGTGGAAGCCACTGATGACGTCCGCCCTGCTCCTTCTGAAATTATCCAAGCAATTCAACCAGTGACTCGCAGAGCGACTACTGATTGCGCTTCTCAATACATAAAGGTTCCACCCATATTGCCCTTAACTTCTTGTGAAAATTCGGCCCTCTTCGAAGTTGTCTACTACCGTTCCCCGGCCGACGACGTTCGTCAGCGGCGCAAATCCACTCGATACGCGGACCCGCTTATGAGGTAGGGAATGCGCGCGAGGTGGATGCGGTGTACGATCGGTTTTTCGACTCTACAATGCCCCTTCTGCCACGTTGTCTCCGGAACCAGTGGAATTGTGTGCTGTAAACGAGATCTACCTCACGCAACCCACTAATGAAGTTGACTTTGTACCCCAAGGTCAGATTGGGTTGGCCAGGTTGGCTGAGGTTTCTAACACATTTGAATTGCAGTGAAGCACACCGTTGGGAATTTTCTTTCCTTGAGTGACTCTTTCTCGTCCATTTTCTCAAAATCTTTCAAGGGGAAGGGTGTGATTAAAAATTGTTTTTAGAGTAATGTGGAGTTGCTCTAAAGGGTGGCAATTGGAAATTTATCTCTATCTTTAATAGTTTTCGAGTTAGAAAATGGATGACCTTCAATTTGGGAGTCAAAGTCAAATTTGAGTGCGACAATGAATTTCCCCCCTCTCCTATTAACTATAAACCACACTCATCAGATCTCGCCTACCTGGCAGCTTTGAAATATCTGCCATGTTATCAGACTTTTTGGACACCCTGTATATTAATACTTACTATTCCAATCAATTTTGCATTATAATTTATCAATTAAACTTTTCTTTAAATCAAGAAAAGTCTTCATTGCTCGCTCTTAAAATTTATTGTGACATTTATTAAAAGGGCGATTCCGAACTTATGTTACAGAAGAATACGGTAGATACACGTTACTAAAACAAACTTTTTTTTATTAAGCAATATGTGTCGTATCTTGCACGGTACGACGCTACACTTGTTTCGGTGTTTAGATGTTTGTCTGTTGTTTTTAGGTTCACTGAAAGCTGACTCATCATAGAATTAACATTGAAAAATGGAGCGTTATACCGTACGGTGCTGCGATTCATAGAACGTACGCAGAGCGGTTTCCTCAACGCAGACATCCCGCTCACACAATGTGCCAACGACTTGACCAACGGCTTCATGAGACGGATTCATTGCGTCCAAACATGTCCGAGGCCGACCTCGTTCTATGACATTTCATGTGCAGGATGACATTCTTAATGTAGTCAATCCACTGGCCCTTGCATTAATGGTTGCTGCAACTTAAAGGTAAACTCCACACTCAAAACATCTTTGTTTAAAATGAAAGATGAAGGTCTCAATAACAAACGTAGCATGTATAAAAAATTTCAATTTGAACTCAAAATTGATAAAATATATAAAAAACTTTATATTTTTTTCCTCCCCCTGCGATCGACACTGGCGCTATGTTTCGGCAACTGTTACGTCACAAGTTGCGGAGAAGTGCGAAGGAGTTTCGAAATCGTGACGTCACACATTGGACGCTATCGGTTAGTTGTTAGTTTGGCATCGCAATGGACTATAAATATGAAACAAGACCAATTTTTGATAACAGTGACAACGATATACAAGGGCTGTTAACAGAATTAAATGCTACTGCAGCTTCTGCGATATACAGCCCCATGCATTAAACCGTGAAACGGGATCTTCTGCTTGCCGCGTCGGTTTGTGCACATTAGGGCGGCGTGTGCCTTACACAGCAGATAGGCCTACCTCATTCCTTAGGCGTTTAGCACATGCTGTTGCGTTCGTTGTTCTTGTACGCCAGGCCCGTTTAGAGTTGGAAGAGCATCTAGTTCCACCGTGATCTAGTTTCAGCGAATTTCTTGTTTGAATTGATACTGAATTTAAAACGGCGGGTGCGTAGACAAAGCAAGACGCTTCAAAATGAGCTGAACAACGATGCTGTTTGGAGTTGGATACCAGTTCCCTCGCTGTCAAAAACTAATCCACTGTTCTTTAATCGATTCTGATTCTGGAAATCTATGAAACGTGAAATTTCTATCCGACTGTTTATTTACACAACCAAACTGAGAACAAATTGAAGGCATTTCGACATAAAACAGATTAGCAAAATCATACGATATGTAGAATCGTTCTAAGCGAAACTAGAATCTCGGCGACGAAATTTTCCGAGGTTCTCGCGGCAGGAAATGACGCCTTGTTCCACCGTGTTCTCTGGAGAAGGGATGGAAGATCCCACGGCCAAATTTCAATTTTTCGAGGCATTTTTCTTAATAAAATATTAGGAAAAATCGAAAAATTTTGAATGATATATACTCTATTAACCTGGATTAATGTTATGATGCAAAAAAAAAATAAAGTCGATTTTTTCCGTCGAGTTTACCTTTAAGCAAGTGTATCGCCATACTGGTGCGAGATAGGACACACATTGCTTAATAAAAAATGCTTGTTTTAATACTCTCTATCTGCGACATTGTTCTATAATATAAGTTCTGAATCACCCTGTATAATATGAGATGAAATATATTACTTGGGAAATTTTCCATTGATTAAACCTTGCTCAATATCTCCAATTTCAGAGGATAGATAGTTCAATAAATCGGTATTCACTCGATTCCATGCCAATATGTTAATTATATCTCTGGGGAAGAATTGAAAAGCTTTAAATGAGAAAGAACAAGAATTTCGTAATGCTGAAACTTATTTTTATACACTTTTAATTAACTCACAAGTTCTGAGTTTCTTTCAAATTTTGTAATCATTTTTTTACCCACTTCCCGTTGTTCAAACCACTCCAAATTTGGTACATTGATTCCTTTCTGGTGACAATACAATCCGTTGATATTTTCAAAATCAGAATTCTTAAAAAGGCTTAAAACTTGTCCTTAATTTAATTTACATCCCACGCAGAAAGAAGGGCAGCTATCTAGGTTTTATTTCATTTTCACTTTTTTGTAGAAAATGCGTGGATTAAAAATTGATTACAAATCCACAATTAAAAAAAATCAAATAAAAATAACTCTTAAGCACACACTTTAATTTACAAAATAAAAATAATTTTTGGTGCCTCTCATTTAAATAGAAATTCATAAAATTAAAAATAGGCAAAAGTGTGGCGGCGCGAATTTAATATTACATTTAAAATTATAAAATCCCCGGCCGAGGACGACGAGGATTTTTCAGGGGGAAAATCCTAAGATCACACACTTCCTTCGGAAGGGAAGTAAGGCCGTTGGCTCCGTGCAGTCGTTTGCTGGATGCACGTTAAAGAACCCTTGCGAGGCAAAATTTGTGGCCCCTATAACGTCATCCTGAAATGACCATAGCAGTAAAAAAGGACGTTAATACCAAACAAACCAACCTAAACCTTATTTTTATTTTACGAATTCCTTTTTAAAAGAGGCACAAAAATTATAAGGGTCGTACAAATGAAAACGAAAATTATTTATTTTATCCAAAGTATATACAAGGAATTTAAAAATTCTCCAAATGCGTTAAGGTATTTATCCCACTATGTAAAAAGGCGTATAATTCCTTCATGGAAGAAGTCTTTCGGCTGCGTGTGGAACCATTTCAAAACCCCTTCCTTCACTACCTCGTCCGACTGAAACCTGCGGCCTTTCACATGTTTCTTGAGATCCCCAAATACGTGAAAGTCATATGGGGATAAGTCAGGGCTGTAAGGTGGATGCTGCATTGCTTCCCAGTTAAACTTTTTGATGAGGTCTACCGTTGCTTTCAAGGTGTGAGGACGCACGTTGTCGTGGAGAAGAAGCACTCCTTCTGTAAGAAATCCAGGACGCTTGCATTTGATGGGCGCGCGCAGTGCCTTCAATGTTTCCCCATATCGTGCTGCGTTAACTGTGGTGCCTTTTTTCAAGTCCAGTAAAATCGGGCCTTTGCGATCAAAAAACACGGTCAACATCACCTTCCCCGTGCTGTTTGCGATTGCTTTTGATTTTTTCGTGGGTGGTGACCCATAATGCTTCCATTGACGACTTTGACGTTTGCTTTCGGGCTGGAAATGAAAGCACCAAGTTTCATCCCCTGTAACGATTCTGTCGAGAAAACTCTCTCCTTCCTGTTCATATCGAGTCAAATGTTGCAGGGACATGGGCATTCGAACTCCAAGTTGTTCTGCTGTCAAATGATGCGGGATCCATTGTGCAGATGGTTCCTGATGATGAAGTGAACAGTTCCACGACTAAGTTTTACGATCCTACACGTCGTCTTTTTTTTCCTCACACAAATTTTCGTTTTCATTTGTACGACCCTTATATTTTTTTACATTTTTAGTGCACTTTTTAAAGTAAAAGTGTATGCTTGAAAAGTTTGTTTTTATATTTTTATAGTGAATTCATATTTGTATAAAATATTTTAAAATTAAAAATGCAAAAAATACGTTCAACTTTAAAACGTATTCTAAGCTTATTAACGTTTGAGTTTAAATGTGATCATTGCAATTTTGTTTATAAAGCTAAAATTTGAAATTTAGCAGACATAATAGGCCAATAAACTTTTATTTAATGAAAAGATTCCTGTAATTAAAGAGAATACTAGAATATTTAAAACTCTGCAAATGTTCTTTTGTTTCCTCATATTTTCGTAATGACTTCTTCTTTAGAAAGTAAAATGAAAAAGATTTTAAAGACCATGCCCATAAATTTCATATCAAATTCAAGAATCTACACAATATACTAGAAATGCTATTAATGAAACACAGAAGGTTGATTACGATTTTTGGTAACGATTTGGAGGAGAAAGTTTACGAAGAAAACCTCTTTCTCCACCAATGATCGTGGTCTATTTGGTGACCCTAGTAATGGACTATTGCCCTGCACCGTATCTTCCACTGTAGAAAAGATGTCTGCAGAACGACGAGGCTGATGTTGTGCCATTCCTGTTTGCAGGTTTTCCGGAAACCCCAAATGGTTGTTGGACGGCATCGAGCAACGGCTCATTTCAGTAAACCAAATCCACAGAAATCTAACAGCGATGCAACTGGTGACTTGATAGGGATATCTTGAAAAAGTATAACGTGAATTGCAGTTTCATCTTCCGAATCCAACATAAATTAAGCAATTGAGTCAGACTTATGTCTGGAGGCTTTGTTTTCTTTTGTCCTTTCCAAACAATGTGGGGATTTCCTCGTGGAAAATTGGACTGAAAAAATGCTGATGAAAGTAAAGGGATTATCCTTAGCCTTCCTGTCCACTCTTCTGATTGTGAGCTTGCTGTTGTACTAGTATCCTGCAATCATCATAAATCCTTTTGAAAACTTAGATTCTTTGGACTACTTTTGATATGACTTCTCTCCACGTGAACGGTAGAAAATCGCGCGGGGTCAGTTGCAATCGTTGACGTACACATAGGCTTTATCGTCTTTCATCGTTTTGCTGCGAGGTAACCCTCATAGAGCCTCCGCCAATCCTCATCCTTTCTGCGAGTAATTTACTGCAGCACCATATGAACACGAAGAGCTCTGGCCAGTTGGAATTACCCTTCCCGAGATTTTCTTTTTCCATTCAGTATTGTCGATATGCCTTTCTTCGAAACAGAAATTTCGTATTTTACATGCGCTAATTATGGCAGAATAACTGTAATTAGCGTGGGAAAAGGCAAGAATGTACCCTTACCAGTAACGAATGAAAACTGTAATTTGCTTTCGAATGAAACACAATAACGCGAATGTAAGAGCATCACTTCACGTGCTTTCTGTCACGTGCGCTTACACGTTACCCAAAGCATTCATGCAATAAATCGTTCCCAAAGATCGTAATCAACTTTCTGTACTCTCTCCTTTACGGAGGGTTGATTCAGATAAAATGAGACGACTTTAAACGCCGCGTATGACCTTGACGGAATGTGATTTGCATGACTCGTCCACTATTCATGGGGATTAGCTTTGTATACACTTGTTGCTGTTATTTGGGACATTTCGTGCCGAAACATGGCTTCCAAAATCACAGCTTTTTTGGAAGGGTATATGTTTGGCCTTTCCGACGCTAACTTCAGTCTTTCGTGCATTGTGAAATTATGCAAACGAAATGGTATTGTGGTATCCAAAGCTACTCTGGGTCGAATAATCAAAAAGAACAAATTGCGACCATCTAATGAACGTGGACGAGCAGAGAAGCAGACCAGAAGCAAGCCCCAGCCAACACGCCCAGCTCAGGTGGTGCGAGAAATCCGGTCTGAAGTGCTGAAAGAAAATCCCCCCACGCAGAGAAATCTAGCCCAAAGGAAAGGTATTTCACAGGCAACAGTCTCCAGAATAATTCATGACAATTTTGGGCTGGAGCGACGTCATAAAGCGCGCGGTCACAGACTGTCGGCCAGGCACGTGCAGGAACGATTCACCAACGCCAGGAAACTGTATGAAAACCATCTTGCAGGTGACCGATGGAAGTGGGTTGTCTCCTTGGATGAAGCTTGGGTGTACCTCGATGACACCAACAAACCCAGGGCAATTTACTATCACGAAAGAGGGGGCAAGGCCAGGTCCGATTTTGTCCGAAGGTGCAAGGAAAAGTTTTCAAAGGGCTTCATGGTGGTTGCCGGATATTGCTCACGTGGACTGCTC
Source organism: Rhysida immarginata (assembly GCA_023313115.1). Classification (NCBI taxonomy): domain Eukaryota; kingdom Metazoa; phylum Arthropoda; class Chilopoda; order Scolopendromorpha; family Scolopendridae; genus Rhysida; species Rhysida immarginata. The sequence goes on from JAHWFO010008967.1 coordinate 363,953, forward strand.
ACGATTCGTCGAGTTCCTGGAAACTGTAAAATTAGTGCAGCTTACTTCCAGAGTAATGTAATGGACCACATATATCGGCAGGATATCCCACGTCTGTACCCTGGTGAGCAATCAAAAGTTTGGATCCACATGGACAAGGCATCAAGCCACACTGCCAGGTCATCTGCGGCTTACTAGAGGAAGATGGAACAGGAGACGGGCATACGAGTTATTCCCTTCTCTCATGTGCCTGTAAAATCTCCTGACACATCACCGATGGATTTCTGTGGTTTTGGTCTCCTGAAACGACAGCTCGGAAGTACGCCGACCAAGAACCGTTGATGGGCTATGGAAAGTGTGTCAGCAGGTGTGGAACGAACTTCCCATGGAGTCCCTCAAACTCAGCCTACTTCAATGGAAATTACGGTGCCGGGCGATATTCCAAAAACATGGCTCTCACATCGAACACAACCGATGGTGGCACCATGGTATTACACCATCGTAACAGAACTGCAAAGTCGTCTCATTTTATCTGAATCAACCCTCCGTATCCAGAACATTTTTCATGTATTCAGTTTGAGCAAACATTAGAGTTAATCATGTTTTATTTTTAGTAAGCATATCGAATTCAAGTACATAAACTGAATAATTTCTTCATCGAAAGTGCCGGCCAGGTGGCCGAGAGGACTAGGGCGTAGGCTTTCTAGTACTCGAGTCCGCCTGGTCGTGGGTTCGAATTCCGCCGTGGGCATGGATGTTTGTGTTTGTCCCGGGCTGCGTACTGTTATAACTTGTGTAAAAGGCGCAAAATGACCTTAGTAGTCGACGCCAAGTTTCTAATAAACCATCATCGAAAGTAAATATAGTTGCTAAATTTATAAAATTCTAAACTGGAAACATACTATACAAATGATTGAAAAATTAAAACACTTTAAAAGTTACAATTATTTTATATAGAAAAGTATTTTTTTTTTTTACCTGGCAGAAAATTTCTTTAAAATATGATCAAAAACTGCAATTTCTTCGAGGCTGCGAACAGTGACTGTATCATCATGTTTAAATGTGTGAATTCCTTTAAATAGCGTATTGAAATATAATAACCAGTTAAAAGTCTGTGGAGAAAATATTCATGAAAAATGATTCTTTAAAATTGCCTATTGTGAAATTAAATTATTGTATTTCCCGATTCCAGATAATAATAGTTTTTAAAAAATTCAACTCAATTAGGTACTTCTATTTCCTTACATCTTCTGTAAGATCGTTTAGCTCCTTGATCGTCATGATTTTGGGAGTTTCACTCGTAGAGTTAATCTCTTCAAACTCCTTTAAAAATAGTAATACGTACTTTAGCGTTATTAGAATAACACAGTCCAATCACATTAATGTGACCACCCCCTACGTTCAACATCAGCGGAAAATGGTTGCGTCCAGAAGGTACGTACCAGTATCAGAGGTGGGAGGGGGGGGGAGGGCGTCAGAAAACATTGCAATTGTTGGAGTCATGGCGAAACGTAACGATTTATCCGACCTCCAAAAGAGCATGATCATCAGCTTCCGAGCCAAGGGCGGCAGTATTTCCGAAACTGCTAGTTTTGTGAACTGTACGCGTGCCGCCGTGGTGAAAGTGTACTGTGCATGTCAGAATGGCAGTACCCAAAATCAACGACGTGCCAAGTGTGGGATACCACGGGCCATAGATGACAGAGGTGAAAGACGGCTACGGAGATGCGTGCAAGCGAACAGACGTGCAACCGTGGACCAACTAATCTTCCAGATGAACTTAGGGGCTACCAAACGTGTATACTCAACGACAGTTCAGCGATCGTTGCTGCGTACGGGGCTCCATAGCAGACGGCTGTTCACCGGCGACAAAGACTGGTATTTTTTATGCCAGTACCGCAACTGGACAGTAACAGAGTACTCAATCGGACAGATGGGCGATGTCGTGTACGGCGTTAGGCTTCAGAAAACAAACACCCTGCAACACATGCCGCAAGGGTCCAGGCTGGAGGAGGCAGCGTTATGGTCTGGGGAATGTTTTCATGGCATTCCCTGGGTGCACTCATCATTGTGGACGGCACCATGGATCAATGGAAGTACGCATCTGTCCTTTCGGACCATGTCCACCCCTACATGCAGATTGTGTTTCCTCAGCACGATGGCATCTTCCAGCAGGACAATGCGACATGCCATACAGCGCGCAGTGTCCGTACGAGGTTCGAAGAGCACGAGGATGCGTTTACGGTACTCCTCTGGCCCCCAAACTCCCCGGATTTAAACCCCATAGAGCATCTCAGGGACCACCTCGATCGGGTTGTTCGCGCCATGGATCTTCCACCGCGCAATCTACGGCAGCTCGCCACAGAACTGGAGTCGGCATGGCTTCACAACCCTTGTCAATACCTTCCAGAACCTTATTGACTTTCTTCCTGTCCGTCTCGCAGCTGTCCGCGCCGCGAAAGGTGGTTATTCTGGCTATTGACTGGTGGTCACATTACTGGACTGGACTGTGTATAATCAAGATTTTCGAGCTCCATGATAACATGAATGTTAATTTAATAATAATTATAATTAAAATAATTATATTTTAAACTTCATTTAAAATTAAGTGTAAGACAGTATTATTATTATTATTATACAGTGTTATTAAAATGATTTCTTGAAATATAAATTGTGTATAAATAATTTCGTATTTCGTTTCTGCAATACGAAACTTTAGAACCTCCTCTCTCTATTTGTGTGTAGATTATTCAATAAATATGTATTAAATTGAGTCCATTGAGTCCATCATTTTGAATAACCCTGTATACTTACTTTTCAAACCCGCTTATCCGTTAGGGTCGCGGGGGCAGCAGCCCTATGGAGGATCTCCAGCGATCGCGATCTTCCGCCATCAGGCGCATGTCATCCCTGGTAATATCCAAGCGACTCGAACCCAGATTCTCCATGTAGTCTAGCCACCTGGTTCTAGGCCGACCCCTTGGTCTCTTACTCACCGGCTTGGAAAATAACAACTGCCTAGGAAGACTAGTTTGCGGCATCCGTATCACGTGGCCATACCAGCGCAACTGAGATCTCTCAATGCGGAGAAGTAGCGGCTCAACACCTAAAGATTTCCTTATAGTGCTGCTGTACACTCTATCTAGTAGGGTAACACCTGCCACACCTCTCAGAAATCTCATTTCGGCCGCTTGTACCCGCGATCGCACTCTTTCGGTCATTACCCAAGCCTCATGACCATAGGTGAGAATGGGGACAAAGATAGATTTGAAGACGGAGAGCTTGGCTTTGTTACCCAGCTCTCGTTTCGTTACCACGGATCGCCACAGTTCACGTCTGACACAGCTTGCTGCACCGATCCGAGCATCCAATTCTTTCTCCTGCCGTCCATCACTCGTGAATGCAATCCCGAGATACTTGAACTTCTCCACCTGTCTCAATGAGGCTCCCCTAACATGGAGAGCGCACTGAGCAGGCTGTCTTGAAAGAACCAGAGCTTCGGTTTTAGCCACACTGATCTTCATCCCAGCTTCTTCACATTTGGCTGCAAACCGGTCTAGTGCATGCTGAAGGTTCGTGCGAGAAGACCCAAGCAGGACAAGGTCGTCCGCAAAGAGCAACCTCTCCACCAGGCAGTCGCCCACACAAACACGCTCATCGCCTCGGCTGCCCCTGTCTATCCAGTCCATAAAGATAATGAACAAGATGGGCGACAGTACGCACCCTTGACGGAGTCCAACACCCACGGTGAACGGTCTTGACTTAATGCCATTTATCCGGACACACATCTCAGAGCTTTCGTACAGAGACATGATAGCAACCAGTAATTGCCCATCCACTCCATACTCTTGCAACACTTGCCAGAGCTTCTCCCGAGGAACCCTGTCATATGCTTTTTCGAGGTCCACAAAGCAAGCGTAGACCTCTTTTGCATACTCCCAGGATTTCTCAAAGATTTGCCTTAGAGCAAAGATGTGATCCGTCGTGCTTCGGCCAGGTCGGAAACCACACTGCTTCCCCGACAGTTTAGAGTCGACTATTTCCCGACTTCTCTTCTCCAGACACTTAGCGTACACTTTCCCAGGAATGCTGAGCAAAGAGATGCCTCGATAGTTGTTGCAATCTCTCTGATCTCCCTTTTTGAAGATAGGGATCACAATTCCTGTCTGCCATTGCTTTGGGGCCTGTCCAGATATCCAAGCAACCTGACACACCCGAGTCAGCCACAGGATACCATCCTGATTTAAGGCCTTTAACATCTCGGACCGGATTTCATCATCACCTGCAGCTTTGCCAGTCTTCAGGGACTTAATTGCCCATCTGTTTGCTTTTGTTAACCCTGTATATGAGGTTAAACACATGAATCTCTATGAAGAAACAGGAGACATAAGAACCACATGACGAAAACTATTTGTGGTCAAGTGGCCCTTGCGTCTCCTGTTTCCTTATGCTATAAGTAACCACAGCCTTAGAAATTTATTTCTAATTATTTACATGAATCTCTATCATTCCTGTGCAAATATCTTAAAAACAGCTTCTCTCACCGTTTCCAAATACATTTTCAGTTCTTCCATTCGGACAAAACTTCTGTCTATATCCGAGACGTCTACATTCTTAGAATAGCCAAGAATATCAACAGCAGTTTTCATACTTTTTAATTGATTCTTGTAATTTTTCTCGTTTGTTGTATTTGGAATTGACATGAAATTCATCCATATCTATTATTCAGAAAAAAAAGAAGAAAATAGGCAATTATTTAATAAAATCGTGTTAAAGCGAAAGTTTTATATAATATTTAAGCAATTAACAACTTTCAACAGACTTGTTGTTAAATTTGTGTCAGATTATGTCTAAGTGTGGCTCTTAATTCCTTTACTGATTTTCACACCTGCCCGCAAATAGGATGCCCACAGCTTGATTAGCTATTCCAAGATTATCTTTAATAACAAATTCAAATCTATTATAAATCTTTATATATATAATTCTTCTGTGCATGTGTATGCGACTGGACTCCTAAACGGCTGGACCGATTTTGATGAAATTTTTTGTTTGTGTTCAAGTGGATTCGAGAATGGTTTATATTCACAATTCGGTCCACTTCAAATTGTTTTTTTATTAATTTTTTATTTATAAGTTGTTGTTACCTGGAGCTGAATGGGATTTTTGCCAGCTTTAAAAAATTGTGACGTTTGCTTTGTTTAATGAAGAATTTTGCGATTGTTCCGTGAAGCAGCATCAACAATGACTGCAAGTCTGTCGCGCGGGAATGCAATGTATCTTTTAGTTTTTATCTGAATGGCATTTTTTATAGCGTTAGAAACTGTGACGTCTTTGTTTGCTTTTGCGATTATTCCGTGCAACAGCATCAACAGTAACTGGAAGTCTTTCGGGCGGGAATACAATGTATCCTATTACCTGAAAGGGATTTTCGTGGCGACTAATACAGTATATAAAGAAGCTGGTTGACTCACTCATCAACGTACAACAAATCTACTGAAGCCACCAACTCGAAACTCGGTGAGGTAATAGGACGGATAGCATAGAGGCATGCTAAGGCCAGGTTTCTCGAAACCCAGGGAAGCAGAAAGGAATTGCACGTTCGGTCGCTTGGCTGTCCCCCAATAAACGCAGATCTTCGAAATTTTGCAGAAAGCTTTCTAACTACCGTTCTAAAAAAATTAGTTTCCCCGATTTTTGATATTCGAATTTTAAGGGTCTGAAAATTGATAAAAATAGATTTTTCGGGGGTGTTTCACAAAATTTTCTGATTTTTTGATGCAATTTCGCGGGGAATAAAGATAAAGCAACGAAATTCGGAGGGAAGGTTCTCGGGGATATTTCCGCTTTGTGAGGGGCGCCAGGAGAGTCCAAAGACTGGCCCCCAGTTTTATATTTTTGCCGTCTAACTCCAATGCAGTATTTCGCGAGTAAAAATAGGTCTAGAATAATGATATTTGGTACGGTGATGACAATTGACGAGATCAAATGTCTGTTTGGTTCATTTCTTAATTGTGTTGATCCAATTTTCCGGTATTTTATGTTTTCCAGATTTTTTCCGGATTATTTTTTTGGTTTTCATAAATTAACATACAAACTGGCATGTTGAAAGCTTAGTTTGTACATTGGTCATAAAATATCGATTTTGTTATTTGATTTAAAATTTATTATGAAGTAGCTAATATACTGGGCGTTGCTCGGACTCTTTGTTGATGAAATTTTGCAATTTCTGAATGTGAATATACAAAAAAAGTGAACATTATTCCTCACCTTTCATCTCCGGCCCTGCGTCAAATTCACTCAGCTAAAGGGGCCGGTGATTATAAAGGAGTGAAACAGAATACAATAAGAACATTTTTAAAAACTTTGTCTGCCTGTTTGAACACGCTAAATCCAAAACTACTTGACGAATTTTCATGGGGTTTTCACAGATAAGTTGAGGTTAGCTTGCGGCAACGCTTACAAAAAAAAATATCTTAATTTAATGTCTTGGAGTATGCTCACCTTAGAAGAGCCCAAAGATGGCACTTCATCAGTTGATTTTTAGAAGACGCTCATACATAACAATAGCGAAGCATTGCCGGGTCTGCTAGTGTTTGTATAAAGCTTTTGTAATGGAGATGCGAGAGAGGCAGATGAAAACTATCACGTATGTTTTCCTAATTGTACAGTCTCGGATATGTGCATCTTGACTAAATGTTCAGCGATGCTTCAGAGAAACAGTACAGTTTCTCAATCACTTCGTAAAAGACCTTAGCTCCTCTATAACACGGAAATGAGATGCTGAAAGTGTAAACCGTAATCCAACAATACGTATCCGGAGAATTTATAATCGAATTAGACAGATGTTGGTTTGGAGAATCTTGCATTACTTTGAGTTATACTCTCTCTGTCTATTGATAATTATCATGTAAGGCATAAGTAATTACATGCCATATCTTAGCATTGAAAGTTTCCGGTGGTACTATAATGGTACCATTAAAGGCATACAGGTGAACCAATTTTGCCCGCAATACTGCAGCATCTGGGTGAAAAATTACTGGACCACTGGACAAAATAGACGTAGAGAAGATCTATGAACTTGTTGAATCCATGCCACGGCGAGTACAGATTTCTAAATTAATTTGATTTTCTGCAAACCTTTTAAAACATATTCATTCAAAATTTTCAATATATTGATTTTAATACGAGGGGTGATCAAAAAATAATGTCGCGTATTTTTTTTTTTCTCTAAAATCGTCACCGGCAAAAAAATAAACACATGTATATTCGATAGAACAATTCAACTTTTATTTTTCCACATAATCTCCAAGCCGATTGAGGCAACGATCCCAGCGGTGGACAAGTTTTTCCACGCCCTGTCGATAAAAGTCGTCCGGTTGTGTGTGGAACCAGTTGCGAACTGCCGATTTCACCTTCGTCGTCGTCACGGAAATGTTGACCAAGCAATGACTTCTTCAATGGTCCGAAGATATGGTAATCACTGGGAGCGAGGTCCGGGCTGTATGAAGAATGAAGCAGTGTTTCCCGGTTCCATCGCTGCAACAGGGCAGTGATCCGTTTCGCTGCGTGGGACGTGGGTTGTCGTGATGCAGCACGATGTCCTCTATTGCCAAGTCAGGTCTTTTCCTGCGTATGGCCGCTCGAAGATTCCTCAATGTGCCTCTGTAAGCGTTTGGAATTGACAGTGGTATGCCGTGGAAGAAAGTCAAGCAGTATCGGACCACATCAATCCAAAAACATGTCAACATGACTTTGCCGGCTGATAGCACAGTTTTGAGCTTTTTCGTTGTGGGAGATGAGGTGTGTTTCCAAACCACCGATTATATCTTGGTTTCGGGCGTGAAATGGTGGACCCATGATTTATCGTCTGTAATAATTCGATCCAAAAAATCCTGACCCTCCTCCTGGTATCGGGTGAGATGCAGCGAACAAGCATCGAAACGAGCACCTTGATATTCGGCCGTCAACTGTCATGGCACCTATCTGCATGACACTTTGCGAAAGCCGAGCTGCTCTTAAACAATGTCGTACGCCGTCCCATATAAAATGTCCAACGTTGCAGTAATTTCTCTCACGGTAATCCGCCGGTTATCCCGCACCTGAACTTCCACAGCGGCAATGTTGCTGTCAGTCATGGATTCCCGCGGCCGGCCAGAGCGAAGTTCGTCCAGCAGGTCCTCTCGTCCTTCTTTAAAAGCCTTGTACTAACGCAGCGGCTCGGGCCTCGCAGGGCTCCCAATGTAAAAGAGCAGAGGCTAGCCAGGAGCGGCTAGTTGATGAATAACAGTCGGATGCCAATTGAATTGTCGCGAAACCTGTAACCGGCCGGGGGGAAACCAACTGCCCCCTGTAACCAAATAGGTTGGGGTATATATCAGTTCGTTTAAAAAAAAATTCACTCCGATGCTGCAATTGTTTTTCGACTGGTAGCTCCTGGCCCGCATCTACTGTTTGTCGTCGGAGTTAGAGTCCAACGCATTGGAGCCCTGCGGGCCCCGAGACGCTGCCTTGTACTAACGTTGTATTGTTCGGAGCTGCACGATATCACCTCCGTACACCTACAACAATTTCCTTATGTATATCGACTGGTTTCAGTCCTTTTGCACAAAGAAAACGCATAACATTCCGCCGCTCAAAAGCACGCCATCTGGTTTGGACTGTCACTTCGCTAGTGCTTGTCGGATGCACACAACACTAACAGGAAACTTTAACAATAAACCAAACTAACTTTTATACTATGTTTGGAAATTTTCTCATATCTGCCGTCATTTTCGAGAAAAAAATACGCGACATTACTTTTTGATCACCCCTCGTATATCAAATAATTCTAACCTGCAACTGGTTTACATTTGGGTTTTCTTCAGTGGGTCCCACAGACGCGTACATAAGATTACGACCTTGCATTCTTGTTACTTTCCCCCAGATTTCTTCAAGTTTTAAATATGACATTTTCCATCTTGTGCCCATCACCATTGGCCAGCCACCAAAAGTTTCATTAAGAAATTTCTTGTATTCGATGATTTCTGCTTCCTGGTTATAAGCTGTCATAATATATAATTAAAACTTGGATTTTTATAGGGTCCAATTAAAAAATAAGGAAAAAACTTTACAAATACGCAATTTAAAAACTGAGGTGTAATTTTTTTGCAGCTTTATATATAAAAATTACAAATTTCTATAAGATAAACAAAATAAAAATATTGTCATTTATGAAAATTATTAATCATAAGAGTGATCGTATAGTCATACTTCTATTTATGCACACATGGTAAGCTTCTTGTGCTCTAAACACAACATCAGGATCACCAAGGAAAGGGTTGTGACTTTCTAGTAAATCTGTTGATAAAGAACGGTTCATTTAGAGAAATTTAAATTACATCCAAGTATAATAAATAAAAAAAAATCTATTGATGAAAATGTGCTTTATTAGATAAACTTAAATTTCAAACATAATAACTGGAACAAACGGTACTATACCTTCAAATGATATTTCATTTATAAACTTTAACCTTTAAAAATTAACTTTGAATTTCATTAAAAAAAGATTAGTAGCCTTTTTAACTTAAATTATAGCGATTTCATTGACTTGAGCCTTACATCTCAGGAAACATTTATTAAACATCTACACCTTAATTTATAAGTGAATGCAGGAATGATTATGTAGAGATTACGAAAATCTTGGTGACCAAGGAAATGTTTTTAAGTAATTATGGAAAATATAATTTGACTACTTCAGTGAAATATTTTAATATTTTTTTAATGGAGAAAGAGGCAGACCAAAATAAAATTGAGTTATAATGCAGTGCTGAGTTAAGAGGAGAATCAGGGCTGTGAATACTTTTAAGATGCTTAAAGGTAAACTCCACGAAAAAAATCGACTTTATTTTTTTTTGCATCATAACATTAATCCAGGTTAATAGAGTATTTACCATTCAAAATTTTTCGATTTTTCCTAATATTTTATTAAGAAAAATGCCTCGGAAAATTAAAAATTTGCGTGGGATATTCAATTCCTTCTCCACAGAAAACGGCGGAACAAGCTGTCATTTCCTGCCGCGAGAATCTCGGGGAATTTCGTCGCCGAGATTCTAGTCGCTTAGAACGATTCTACATATCGTAAGATTTTGCTAACCTGTTTTATGTCGGAATGCCTTCAATTTGTTCTCTGTTTGGATGTGTAAATAGACAGTCGGATAGAAATTTCACGTTTCATATATTTCCAGAATCAGAATCGATTAAAAAACAGTGGATTAGTTTTTGACAGCGAGGGAACTGGTATCCAACTCCAAACAGCATCGTGTGCTCATTTTGAAGCGTCTTGCTTTGTCTACGCATCCGCCTTTTAAAATTCAGTATCAATTCAAACAAGAAATTCGCCGAAACTAGATGCTCTTCCAACTCTAAACGGGCCTGGTGTTCTTCAAGAACAACGACCGCAACAGCACTCGTTAAACGCCGAAGGAATGAGTATGAAGGAAGGAAGGAGGAAGGTAAGCCTATCTGCTGTGCACATTAGGCGCACGCCGACCTAATGTGCACACGCTGACTCGGCAAGCAGAAGATCCCGTTTCACGGTTTAATGCATAGGGCTGTATATCCCAGAAGTTGCAGTAGCATTAAATTCTGCTAACGGCCCTTATGTATCGCTGTCACTGTTATCAAAATCGCAGTCGTCACTACCGGTCTTGTTTCATATAGTCCATTGCGATGCCCAACTGGGAACTAACCGATAGCGTCCAATGTGTGACGTCACGAATTCGAAACTCCTTCGCACTTCTCGGCAACTCGTGACGTAATAGTTGCCGAACCATGAGACCAGTGTCTATCGCAGGGGGATGGAAATAATGAAAGTTTTTTATATATTTTATCAATTTTGAGTACGAATTGAAAATTTTTATACATGCTACGTTGTTATTGAGACTTCCATCTTTCATTTTAAACAAAGTTGTTTTGGGTGTGGAGTTTACCTTTAAAGGTTTTGTAATTAGCATTATCATTCTGCTGGTATTTAGATTTGGATTAATGATTATGTTCAATGAAGGATAAAGCATATGCGGGTTTATCGTCAATTAAGATATAATACAGATTTATCGTCAATTACAGGTTTGCTCTCGCTTCTAATCTAATGATAAATCCATACTTAATTTTTGAAAAGATGTTTCATTTTCAGATGAATGCCACAACTTGCTAAAAGCATATAGTAAACCACTTTCCCGGCAATAGACATTCTCGAGTTTTCATGCCATGGCACACTTTAGATTCAAAATCCACTGAAGTTAAATGGAAACACTCGAAACTAGCTTAAACAAGTTTAGTACTTTATATACATAATTTGATGTAGTTTAATCTCGAATAGCACTGGAAAACCACACGTTTATTATCCAGCAAACTTTTAAACGACTGCTAATCAGCAGGTGCCTCGGGTTCGAGGGTACAGTGCCCTCGATATTCGACAACAGCAATTATTACCAAAAAATAAGGCAGCCAATTCGAAGATAAAAGCGATGTTTTGCTCGAGACCATTAGTTTGGGAGAGCTCAAAGCAATTCATGGAGCGAGGGCAGGCGAGCGTCAGGAAGGAAGGAGAAAGCGGAGCATCGACGGGAAACGAGAGATTACATAGCATGATAACGAAGATAAAGTGAGCAAAATAATTTGCTGTAAAACTCTTCTTATCTTCTTAATCATTTAAAGGATTTCGAGGATCTCAGCCCTGCGTGCATCGTTCGGCGAGTTTTAAGAGGGACGCCGTCAAAGCTCAAGTTATAATACTCAAGTTCATTGGAGCAGTCAAAAAGTTCCCGGAATTCCTCAACAGATGGCGAACGAGCGATAAGGTTTCAGTGTTGGTCGTTTGACCCAGAGACAAATGAAAGTTTCTTCATTTGTCTCTGGTTTGACCCATGGATGAAGGAAGAGCGTTTGACCCAATGTTCTTCCTTCATCCATGTTTGACCCAATGTCGCAGTTGGAAGCGATCGAAGAATGATCATCGCGGAGATGGAGCAAGAAGTTGATATCTCTCAAGGATCCATTCATGCCATTTTATCCGATGATTTGAAGATGAGACGCGTCAAGACAAAGTTTGTTCCGAGGGAGCTGACCACGGATCAGAAGGAATTGCGCATGAAGGTCGCTAGCGCTCTGTTCGGCAAAAGCACTCATGACCCGACGTTTCTCAAAAAACTTGTCACTGATAACGAGTCATGGGTGTTCGCCTACGACCCGGAGGGGTCACGTTTCGCAATCGTAGAGGACCTCAAGCTGAAAGCCACAGCCAAGTTTCGTGTTTCATGTAGAATACAATAAAATAAGCTGATGAAATAAGCAGATGAGTAATTATGGCTGTAATTCTCAGTGATGGGGAACACACTGAATAGCTGTAATATTGAAACACTTTTATTGATCAAAATGAACTATATTATAATTTTATAGTTCTATTAATTCAACTCCAGCGCCACCTTTTGGTTAAAAATGTAACTAATATAAAATAAATATAATATTTTCACTATAAACAAAAATCCCCCGTGTTTTTGAGCATTTCTGTGCAAACCGCATCGTTTTATTGTAAATAGTTTAATAATTATAAGGTTTTATAAAGTCTACTGACTTTTGGATCACCCGTTATATTATTAATAGTCCTCGACATAATATTCTTTACCGATGAGGCTTGGTGTCGGTACGTTAACAGCCAGAACACACGCCTCTGGAGCGCTGACAATCCACATGAGTTCTAAGAGCAGCCTCTGCATGACCACAAAACAGGGGTCTGGTGTGCCATGAGTCGCAGACGCATCATCGATCCTATCTTTTTCTCACACAGATTCTGGAAGCGTTTGTGGCCGAACACGATGAGGAAGAGATCCGGGGTGTCAGGTTTCAGCAGGACGGGGCAACTGCGCATACAGCGCGCACGTCAAAGCACTTTCTGCAGGACGTCTTTGCTGAACGAATCATCTCGCATGGCATCTGGCCTGTACGTTCGCCGGATCTCACACCTCTCGATTTCTTCTTTTAGGGTGCCTTGAAAGGTAAAGTGTATGCAAACAATCCGCACACTGCCTGAGCTGAAAGAGGAAATCACCCTTGAAGTTCAGCAAATCTCACGAGCCATATTGAGCAGAGTGTTTCACAACATGCAACTGCATGGTAACCGATGTCGTGAGTGGATGCCACTTCCGGCCAGCCACTGCACAGTGTCATGAATAATTTTGTAATTATAGAGCGCACAGTGGAAGGCTAATTAAATGACATACGGCGGGGACTAAGTATGAAAACCAAAGTAATAATTTATTGAATGTAAATAAAAATTCTTAAACTAAATCTCTTATTTAGCTAAGATTTAATTATAGCAATAAATGTATTGAACCACCTTATGCTATAGGACAAACATCGGTGAGATAAGGGTTCATTTATAGGACAAACATAAATGTACCATAAACACCGACTCAAATACACTGGAGTAAATACGTGCGATATTATCACTTGGAGCGAAGCACACAAACTGCTAAGTAACACATTCCTTGACGAATCACTTTAATTAAGCTTGAATAAATTAATAAAGCACTATTAAGTCGGCACTTGAACACATGAAGAAACTACAACGAAGATTCGCAACTGGCGAAGAAAAACAAAATAAATAATATTCACTCTTATATAACTGAGTAACACTTGGGACACAATTGGGTAATTAACGTCACATATACGAATAAGGCGACCTTTTTCAAATCGCCTGAACGGGAACTTGCTTCTCCGGGTGACGAAAAATTAAACCTGCAACCGTAAAGAGAAGACGTTAAGATAAGTAATTATTAACGAAATGTAACGGACTCTTGCCGGTCACCAATATTGGACGTTAGCGATGGGACGGAAAACTATACGTATCCTACGCCAAGAATAATGCATAAATTATTATACCAGTAAAAGCCTATTTGGTAGTAGATATAGGAATAAAGTCCATACGGACAAAGCCCACGCCCTTGAGAGCTTCTTAGTTCCGGAAATGTCTGCAGAGACAGTTTCGTACATCGGAATAGTTGGAAACAGCGCTGGATTTATACATAAGCAGACTAAGCAAGTGCTTAGGGCCCCGTTAGACTAAGCATGTGAATAGGGGTCCCCGAATCTTCAGAAAAACAAGATTTATACTGAGGAAGGTGTGCAGTGCTTAGGGCCCCTAAAGGTACTAGTCCGGCCCTGATTGGAAATGTGATTTACGAGAAAGTTCAACGATAGTGAAATAGTCCAGCTGTGCAGTTTAAGAAGAGGAACGTTCATGAGTTTCCGTAAGGAAATGCTCACCTTGTACGCATGGAAGAAGTAGAATCTACTTCTTCCATGTTGTACGACTGACAATCTGCTGGCTTCGTTATGGAGAGGTTCTAGCCATCGCGCTCGCTATCTCGGCGGCGGAGCTCGCTGCTCACGACGGATTTTGCTGAGGACGGAGATACCGGCGTATTCTCCACTTTCCACTTGCTCCTTGGTTATCATGCAAAGGCTAATTCCCTTTGAAGCCGAAGGGACTGAGACATATCTCTCTCTCTCTCTCTCTCTCTCTCTCTCACTTGTCTGCTTCGATCTCGTCTCCTCACGTCTTCGTCTCGAGCTTCCCGCTCTCGTCTCCTATTCGTTCCCCGCGTGTTGCATTGTTGACGACGAGTATTTCGTCGATTCCCTTTCCAACTCGATGCGTAGAAATACCGAGTGTGGAAATGATCGACGCTGCCATCGGAATTCTGGATGGCGTCTGAATTCCGTGACACACAGTAACTTTTGAATCAGCCTGTATAAACTTTTTTAAAAAATTTTAAATGTTAAAATACTTTTTCACCAATATTTTACCTTTCATCTGCAGATTGAAACTCTCTTGGTATAGAGAAAAAGTTGATGTCATTATTTTGTCTTCGTGAATTGGGTACTTTCTTGCGAAATCACCACATGTGAATTTATAGAAGTCTTCGCACGGATTAATGGACGGATCCATTGTCAAAAGTAATGAGGCAGCTTTGAACAAGAAATTAATTTAACAGATAATAATAATGATTATTTTACTATTTAATTCCAGATCTTGCATTATTTAAGAAGTTTATTATAATTATTTCAGCTTGTGAGAACTGATTTTGATGAGAGAGAGACTGAAAATATACCTACCTGTAATTGTACAGTTTTTAGTCATACACACTCGATCGGCATGG
This sequence comes from Rhysida immarginata, assembly GCA_023313115.1. Classification (NCBI taxonomy): domain Eukaryota; kingdom Metazoa; phylum Arthropoda; class Chilopoda; order Scolopendromorpha; family Scolopendridae; genus Rhysida; species Rhysida immarginata. Next base: position 379,129 of record JAHWFO010008967.1, read on the forward strand.
ATTTTATGTGTAAGAACTGAAATGAATTATGAACGATCAGTTTGTATAGAAGAGACTGGGGGGGGGGGTGATATTCAGACATCAAATTTCTTTGATATTTGAAATATTTATTCTTTTTAATAAGATTGATATCGTTTGTACGCTTAAATTTTATTAATCATTCAAAAAATAAAATGCGTTCGCTGTATCTGCCTGCATAAAATATTCAATCCCTTTGAATAATTCGAACTGCATAACTGCATTCGGAACCACTCAATATCTAAATTATAAGAAGATGCTTATTGATTTTGAAAATAGGGAAATGCCTATTCTGAAATTTGGTACACGTAAGAATTATATAAAATACACATCGCCAATTTTCCAATCCAAAATTCACGCGTCATTTTTATTCCAATAACTTGCGGTTCTACAATAAGCGCAAATGCTATAAATCTCGTTAAAGAGTGTCTAATTTATATGCTCTATTTGATTTACTTTACAGTTTTATTTCATTGTGAATCTATTTTCATTTTTCCGGTTTCTAATTTCAACTGTGTTCGTTTTCTAGTTAAGCCAAAACTGAAATTATTTTTTTAAAACTGAAATACATGTAGCAGAAATCGATAATAAATTTTTGAACTTATTAGTTATGTCAAAATAAAGAAAGTACGACTTTATAAAGAAATAAAATAAAATAAGTATCTGAAAACATTTCATTTGTTTCTGTAAAACATTTACTGTTTAATGAGAGTATGATCTTACTGAAATAAAGAAATACTGCTAAAAGCGCTGCAGTCAGAATGGCAAGAATTATAGTGAAGACTAGAAGACACTTTTGCCGACTATTCCATCCTGCAAGACAACCTCTGCATGAGAAAAAGAGAAAAATAAGTATTTATGAAGAGTCTGGGCTTTATTTACAAATACTAAGAATGGAAAACTATGACTAATTTAAAACATAAATTACCCTCTGCTTTCGAAATCAACAGCCATTTTTTAAAGTTAACCTAAATAATCACAGGAAAGTTTTGATTGAAAGATAAGAAAAGTCAATTTGTGGCATATAACAGAAAATATTTAGGCTATTATTTTCTTTTGTTTAAAATAATATGTTTCAAAGTCAATAGTATTGTTTTACATTCTGTTTTTTCGCATATGTTTTAAAGTCAACATGAATGCATTGGCGAAGAGAAAAATGTTCTACAGATAATCAAAAATAATTCACCATCTTTAAAGAAATTATACATCTTAAAAATTTATAAGTAATGTATTCAACTTATATTCATTAATATTGACAAATTATCATTTCTTAAATACAGTAAAAGTAAGATTAGATGTAATCGGACTAAAATGAACGCTATCATCTAATAGTAAAAAATTATCTAGTTACTTACTTTTCTAAAGGGCGCCGATTAACCGAACGGAATCTAAATTTAAATCAAAGGCAGTGCAACATTTAAAATATAATCCACATGTTTGCAGAAAATTGAATACTTATTTTTTTTGTCTTTTGACAGTGTCTAAAGTTTATAAAATTTTCTTTAATAAGGATTACTATCAGTTGATTATGCTCGTAATATCTTCTTCCGTATCGGTCGTAAGATCATTTACAATGCTTTAACCCTTGGGAATTTAGAAAAAAAATATCATCCGTTGGCTTACTTGGAATGAGTGCAAGACTTATTTTGGGAAACAGAGGGGAGTTTACTTCCATACTATTTGGTGTTATAGGACGCAGATGTAAATTTAAAAAAAATGATAAAGCGAATGAAGTATCTTAAGAAGAGTCAAGGAAGAAGAAATAAAGGGAAAACTGACATAAATAACTAAAAATCTAGTCCAGTTGTATTTACTATATGGATTATTTTTGGTTTCTGTTAAGTCAGTTAATTCTCTATTCAGAAAATTTTTAATGATCAAATCTTTGTTCTTATGCGCTGAAAACGATAAATTATTTACAATTGAATTTCAATTAATTTTAATTAGTTTATTTATTTTTAGATTTACTTACGTTCGTCATTTTCTTCCATGAGTGTTATTTCAGCATCATTCAATCGTTGACTTTGTGTATCATTATCTCTGAAAGTATTTTATTATTTGCAAATTTTTGATAAAGCCCCAACTTTGGATTACAATTATATAAATACGAGTTCAGCCTTGAAGATTCATGTATGTTCGCTTGGCCAAGTTTTTAACCCTTCATCAGATTATCATATTTGCTAGCTTCCTATTGCACTGTATTTTAGCTACTGCAGACTGGCTGAAGCTTCGCAAAAAAAAAAAATCATTACACAATTTAAAAAGTTGGACTTTAAGCTCACATAATTTATTTTTTTTGGGTTAATTTTGTTCCCGAAATTTTCGAAACTTTTAGAAACTATTTTTTGTTGATTTTTCGAAATGGACAACATATTGTTATCATTAATGTTGAAGAGAACTGAAAATTTAATAGTGATCACAGCAGAGCTGAAGGGGAAGGGATTTGTACGATTCTAACTGCATTGGCACATGCTAGTTCATACCCTACGCCCTCCTCACGATTTATTGGGCTGCTCGTGCACACTGTCGTATTCAGTGTGTTAAGAACAGAAAATCGGTGGAGTAATATGTTTTCCAAATTGAAACTGCAAGTGCCGTACTTTAATGGAGTTATATCATGGACTTGTTATCACTGTAAGGAAGTGGGTGAACCCATTCAAGCTGTTGCATGATCCTTACTCACGAAATACCCAACGAACAAACTGTAAAGGCACCATACTATTCAGATTTTTTGTAACACAGCGTTCGTGAGTAAACTGCGGAGGAAACTGCGTCACTTTCCCACCGCTCCACTCATTCTTCTCCATAAAAATTTTCGTTGATGTTGTCTGCGACCTGCTTGGAAGATCGGGTTGGGAAGTGCTTTAACGCCCTCCATACTCCCCATCTTAGTTCCGATGACTTTGATTTACTGAGAATCGGGATTAACCGAGTCCCGGTTATCCGCGGCGCAGGGTCAACCAAGCCGATGCGCGCGATCAATCTAAAAAAAAATGATAAAGAGACTTCTATAGCAAAAACTAATTAAATATTTTTGTTTATCTTACCAATGTAATTACATACACACGCATTAAATGAACACTCTTTTTACATTAATGCAGCTAGTTATTGTTATGTTTTGTAATCCATTAGGCTAATAATACTAGATCTCCGTATTCGAGTTTTTTCGTATCCGAAGTAGTCTCGGTCCCAATTAACTCGGATAATCGCTCTGGGGAATTATTAATGCCTTTCCTCTGCTAATCTATATCATTGTAATCATTATTAAATATCCATTGCCCATACTTAAATCTAATTTTTAATATTCGTTCTTTGATTTCATGATAGGTAAATTTTAACTTGATTCATCAAGATAGTTAATGGTATTTTCAATATTATTATTCTTCAAATAAAAAAATATCATCAATGTATTTAATTAGTTTATTTGATATTTTTGGTTTTTACCTCAACATTTACTTAATAAATAAATTGAAAAGGCGAAATAGTACATTCGCACAGGCCTACCACTAGGTCATGAAACGGATTCAAAAAAGATGGTTTTTTCCTGCTTTTTTGGGGGGGGGGGGAGGTGGGTTTGGGGGTCCTTAAAACTTTAATAATTCCAAAATGGTTCATCCCAGCCAAACAATTTCTTTTCAAAAAACGTTCGTCTCAATAAGCGAAGACCGTTCATACTGTTTTTTTTTTGTTTTTGGGTCGCTGAAATGAATGCTTCTGCCATATCTTCATTTTTACAGGGTGACAATAAATTATGGCAACTCATTGGGTACAAATTTTTTAATCCAAAAAACGAAAAGTAAAGCAATTGACAACTAATAAATAGAACATGGTCCCTTGGTAATAACATGTTCATTCGGTTTCGAAGTGGGTTCCTTTGGCGGCGATACAAAGCCCCAAATGTTTCTTGAAATCTTAGGCAGTGGGCCGCAAGTCATTCTTGACCCACGGATTTCTTCAGCGACTCCGAACTGTTGTGGCGTTTAGCACAGGTCCTGGCTTTCAAAATCGACCATACACTATAATCCATCGGATTAAGATCCGGCGAGTAGGGCGGCCACTGCTGAGACGTGATGAAATCCGGAAAATGGCTCTTGCACCGCTCCTGCGTCATTTTCGCTCTGTGAGCTGGTGCAGAGTCTTGCTGAAAGGTCCAATCCGCATTGCCGAAATGCTGCCGAGCCCAAGGAAGTACCACAGCCTCGAGAATGTCACGACGGTAAACTTGTTGGTTGATTTTGACTCCTTGGTCCACGAAAACGAGGGGTGTCTCTGGCACAAATTCCGCCCCAGACCATCACGGACTGCGGATTTTAGCGACGTTCGATGACTGCAGAGGTGCCGGGTGCCTCTGCTAACCCCACTCTGTCGTTTTGGTGATTGTGTGCCTGCTCTACAGTGAAGAGCTTCTCGTCTATGAAGAGGATCCGCTTCCATTTCTCACCTGCGGCCTGACGCTTGAGTTGGCGGCATCTCTAGAGCCGTACACGCTTGTTTTCGTCTGTGAGGAGCTGGACTTTTTGGAGCTTGTAGAGCTTGAGTTTGAGTTCCTCTTTGCCATTTTCCGCACCGATTCGCGGTTGATTCCGATCTCACGAGCGATTTGTCTCATTGAGACCTTCGGATTTCGCTGGACACGCTTTTTGATGGTTTAGCGGTTTCTGGGCGTGTTGGTGGTACGCTTTCTTCCTCTTCCTGGACGGTCGCCTTCATGGCCAAACTCTTTGAACCGTTTGACCGCTTTGGAGACGACGTCTCTGCCAACATTAAGCAAACGAACAATTTTACATTGACGCTTTCCTTGACGAAACAGCTCCAAAATTGCATTGCGTTTGCTTGACATTTCAAAATACACATCAATTAACTCATAATAAGTTGAAACACGGACGACTTGCCCAAGAACATGCTGTGATTGCAATGAATTAAAAGTTATTTGGTGGCGCTTTAATATATTCGCGCCTGGACGCGTCCATTTCTGTTGCCATAATTTATTGTCACCCTGTACTAAATTTTTAATGAAAAAAAATTGTTTTTGTCGGGGGGGGGGGGGGCGTTTATAATAACTCCAAAACGGCTCATCAGACTCAAACAAGTTTTTTACAATAAAAATTCGCCTTATCAAGAGGAGTCTCTGTACATGTTGAGTTTATTGAGTTTGGTTCGCCTGTATGAATGCTGCAGCCATTTTGTCATTTTTAGAAAAAAAATTAATAGCTCTAAAAGGCTTAACCAATTGTCATTAAAAATACACTAAGGCACAATTTAAGGTACCCTCTAAGTATGTATTAAATTCATTTGGTCTTTCAATTTGTCATTTCGGAGAATGTAGCCGTACAAAATTGGTCACATACGTACAGATGGATTTTTTTTTTCAAAATTTAAACATATATTTTTGAATCACGAGTTTTTAAGTCGATTTCAGAAAAAGAAATGTTTTGACTTTGGGAAACGAACACCTAGGCCTTCCCTCTTAATGAGTGGTAGGCCAATAAATAACTTAATTAAAGTAATTAAATAAAATTAAATAAAATAATTAAAAAAAAATTGAGTTCACTATCTTTTCACTGTTTTACTTCTGTTAAATGTCCTTCCTGAAGAATTTTGGAGATGATTTTTTGGATATTATTTTTGAAGTACAAATACTAAAGTACAAACAGTAAAAAAATAGTGAACTCTATAAATCTTTAATTATTTTATTCTATTTTATTATGCTATTTTAATATATCACTCAACCTCTCACTTATAAAATTATATATCAGCAATGTATCGGACACATAACATTTGAAAATTCTTGAGGATAAAGATGAAAAAGAAACTGAAGCATTTATACATGTTTGGATATCCGTCCTGATAAAGCTGAGCTGCTGGAGTATCATAGCACATAATCATGGCAGTCATTTCCTTAACTGTGTAATAAATGCGCATGTGTAAATGTAGCTTTTTATGCCAATTGAGCAGGAAGATGGCGCTGTTGTGAAACCTCCAGATATATGTTTCAATTTCATTTTCGAGTATAAAATTCATCAAATTATGATGCGGTTTTTTATTGTGTTCATAATTGAATGCGAAACAAATCTGTAACTAGAAATTAGATCCCTGTCTGTTACAGCTTGAGATAAATTTTATATATGATCTAATTTGCAATAATCAAGTCATCGGAATGACAAATTGAAAAGGGAAGGAAAAATTCCGCGACCTGGATTCGAACCAGGGACCATGCCTATCCCTGGCACCGCTCTAACCAACTGAGCTACCGCGGATATGAACCACTGGCAAAGTCCATGCGATATTATTTGCCATGGTCCAAGCTGCCTATCTCTTTTTACTACAGACATCAGGGCTATTTGAACAGTGGGGGAAAATGTTCATCGACGTTGTAATGCATGTTTTAAGACTTTTGGTCGCCAACTTGAGCATACACTTAAGTTGTTGTTGTTGTTGCTATAATGTATAATTTGTCACGGATGAAAAAAATTGTTTCCTCTGAAAACGAAAGCAGCTTACAAAAATATTCCTGATACGTATTTCTCGTTCTGGCTGAAATATTCATTTGCGACACTTGGATCCATATTTCAAAATACTCAGATTGGACACTCCTCTGCCATCTGTAGAATTTTGATCTTGTAGATTTGAGACACTACCCATTTTAAAATGTTACATTAACTTTTTCTGTTTTTTGTCAATGTTGCAATAACTTTTTATTTATACAGATCTGAATTTATTTCAACAATTTCTAAACTTTAACGTTAAAAGAAATTTTTTAATTCAAAAAATTTTTTACGGAATAAGAAAAGCATGCTTGTTTTATAAATTTAAGAATTTGACAATAAATAAATTGCCGGAATAAAAAGTTTTGGTTTTTTTATCTCTTTTTCAGGCCAGTCAACTTCGTAAATCTTTAATACTGTGAACAATATTTTGATATTTATGTTTTAGCTTTTTGCTTCTTCATATTGAATGCATTTTTTTTAATTTTTTTTTTTTAAAATATTGTTAAAATAATATTTTGACAATATCTTAAATAGTCTTTTTCTTGAAATTTTTACTATTCGTAATAAATTTTGAGCAATTTTTTTTCCCTTGTTCATTTGGAATAACCTTAATTATTACCGATTAATTCGTATTTAAAAGCGATGATCGCAGCACGTACTAAAAGTATTCGACTTCGGTGTGGCCCGCAATACCTTTTAGGTTGACTGCCTATTCCTGGGATTCATTCTCCAAAATCTTAAGGAGCCTCGACATACATACTTTCGTTGTCGTTCACAAAATAGAAATCGAAAATAAGCTATGAATTTTATCGATCGGCGAGCGTTAGAACATAGTACGGTATTCCGATATACGATATCAGGTCTTCAGAGAAGTACAATAAATTAAAATATTTTTATTATCAAAATCTCGTCAAGGCAATATACAAAAAATTGCATTAAGACAAAATAAAACAGAGAATTACGGGGGTTGTTTCATAAGTCCGGACAGCTATTCTATTTCATCCAAAACTGTGGTAATACGTTACATCTAATATGTGCACTGGAAAATCTCTCCTAAGTATTTAGAAATATCACCTCCAGTTGAAGTCTGGGTTAAAGAGTCAACGTCAGAAGGGAACATAAAATGTGAAATTATCGTTTAATTAAGAAATATAGAGTAGCAGTAATGAAGATAGGAGTAAGTACTACTTAAGGGGAAAAGAAGTCACGTAACACCCTAAAAACATCTGACTGCATGTTTCGATAATGCGGGTCATATTTTTCCTACGAGATGTCTTGTTAGAAAGTTTTTCCAGGTAACAGCTTCAATGTAGGGATCAAATCATAGTCGCAGTTTTAAGACCTTCCATCCCCACCGTTGTAAGAGGTTGTTGACAGGAGTTGCTGAATGAAAACCTGAATTAGCATGCAAGATTAAGGCACTGTCCAGCAGTTCTATGCAGATGCTGCTGATAAAGTTGCTTATAGTATTGGGCATTCGCAGCCTGATATTCAGGAACAGGTTGAGAGTAAAAAATACCTCGAGTGTCATACGCCAAAATGTACATGAGCATTTGAGTGATGCATTCTGTCGAATCTACGTAGCTCTGCATGACACTCTCTTGAGATTCTTCCACCGAGTACTATTTTTTAAATATCACTGCACCATTCTCACTTCTATCTTTGAAAAGTGTCGGAGACGCAATAAATAAAAGGTGGGATTATCTAGGGATCACTAGCACATTTACTACCTCCTGGTGATAGTATATACACTATCCTACAATAATGGAACGAACACCTAATTTACATGAAAGCTGACTTGCGCGTTGGAACCATACTCGCACATCAACAGCTGATTTAATTTTATAGTGTAGGTTGTTTTAATTTGCTCGTGTAAGTTGCCGTAAGTGGAAACGGGCTAAACGAAGGGAAATTAATGACTTTGAGAAAGGAGTAATAATAGAGTGCTACATTGTGAATAAGTATATCTGTGAAATTTCGAGAAACTTATCACAACTACAGATAGTTCAACCATTGCTGATATCGTGAAGAAATGGTACACTACAGGCTGTGAAACATGTACGCCCCAGGTCAGACGATCCTCAAAACTCACTGAATGCGACCGACGGGTAATGAAACGCGAGGTTTATAAAACCGCAAAGAAACCACTCCAGCTCATCAACAATGAGTTCTAACAGGCAAAAAAAACGTATTGCGAAAGAAACTGCATGCACTCGGCGATCATGGATTGTAGTCGCATATAAGCCAAACCTCGCCAAACAACAAGGCTGCCAGACTCCAGTAGTGTTTGGACTGTCGAAGAGTGGAAAAACATTTTGTGGAGTGACGAATTATGATATGCTCTGTGGAAGAAATGCCAAGGGAGCACCTTTTACTTGAGTGCATCGTTCCAACCAGGATGTCTGGTCGTGGTGAAGTCATGGTAGGGGGTATTTTTCACGTCATGGGATTCTTGCACATGGCCGAAGGCAATTTAAACTCTGAAGCATACAAAGACATTTTGGACAATCGGGCGCTTCCTACGCTGTGGGAATTTTTTTAGTAACGAGGATTGTTACTTTCAAGACGATAATGCACCAGGTCTTGTTTCGGCTTTCGGCAAACAGTGGCACACGTGAATGTCAGTCACCTTCCGTGGCCCGCGCAGAGCTCTAAATATAATCCAATCGAACATTTATGGGACGAATTGGAGCGTCGAATGAGGTTCAGGGACCCACGTCCGAAATCTGCTACTGATATGGCTAGGTTCTTGCAGCAAGAATGGGCTCAAATGCCGGAAGCTGTTTATCAGAACCTTGTAGAAAGTATGCCCAGAAGGGTGAGTGACAATTTCAATACTCAGAGGTCCAACAAGATATTAAATAAAATAAAACATCACTTTTTTCCGAATCTGTGTATTGTCCGTTCCATTATTGTAAAGTAATGTAATTATAAGTACACAGGTCAGCCTTTCAAATGTGGTGCATCGCAACATGTTTGGAAGAAATAAAATATTTTCCGTAACTTATGAAACGACCTCGCATTTATTCCGCAATTTAAAAATATTATTTCCTTCTCGATTTCATAATAATTAATAAACATTGTTGAATGGATCTCAGATTATTTTAAACATTCAATTGCACTCGGCTTTATAAATTCTTTCTTTTTTTCCAACACTTTAAGCAAAACATTTGATAACTATATTTTTTTGGTTAAATAACTTCAGTGTTCTTGTATAAGGATTAGGGGTGCTAATTCTTCCGATCAATTAATCACCAAAGAGTGCAACTTTCAGGGCCTCTATTCATTATATTTCTCTCTGTACACTTGAAAGCTTCTCGAAAGTTTTCATTATTTGCAAGGGCTCCAGTACTCCTATAAAATAACGACACAAAAATTAGTATTTTTACGATTTTATTCATTTAACGATTACCAAAATAGTTCATTAAATTTGGTTATCATTATCATAATCTGCAGATCGGATCTTGAGCCCTGGCCTATTTCATTGCGAAATTCAGGAAACTAAGTAATCGCTTAGACAGTCATATTTTTTTCGCCGCATTTTTTTTCTTGTTTTCTTGTCGTTTTGAGAGTCTTTGTATTTAATCATTTATTTTTGGCATTTATTTATTTATTACAACCTGAATGTTTATTCTTAACTTTATTATAAAATTTTTCCGAGGTGCTCCTGCATCCGCGTTTCGAGCTAAGCGGCTGCCAAGCGTGGGAAAGAGTACCAACCACAGCTATAACAACAACACCACGACAGACATAATTGATGATCACGTAGCCAACGAGAAAGACAGGCCTGGGCACTCAAAAGTCACATGACCATAATAGCAAAACAACAATCCAACTTTCATTTTCTCCATCTTGGTTTTTAACAATCAGTGTTTTTTCGTTTGTTGGAAAAATGAAGTTTGGATTGTTGCTCAGACTACTGCGGACAGGTGATTTTTGACTGCCCAGGCCTGTCTTTCTCGTCGGTTACGTGAAGATCAGTCATGACGTCGTGCGCAGAAACGAACTGAAACGGGGGCTCAAGATCCGCTCTCCAGACCACAGCAAATTTTACCTAAAAAATTGAGAAGTATGGACAGCGTATTTGTTGCGATCAACCCATTCATCAATCGGAAGATTCTGACACCATAACTGATAGAAAAAAAAATTAAACAGGTTATATTTATTAAAGTATTAATATAAACGAAAAATAAGGTTTATATTCTCTAGAACTGTGATGGCCAAGAGGCGGCCCGCAAAGGTCTTCTCGTGTGGCCCTACCAAAGATGGGTGTTAACATCTTATGAGGTATTAACTTGTCGTGAGTATAAAACGTGATGATGTGAAACTGCGGCCCTCGCCACATAGAAAATTCTAAGATGAGACTCCATAGTTTAAAAAAAGTTGGCCAATACTGCTCTAGAAAATTCAATAGAATGTAATTTAAGATTTAATAACTGACACTTACGTAACCATAGCTGATGAAGAATATTTGTTCGGGTGTATATTCCTCTAATCCCGGCAAGCGTTTTTCTTTTCCATATTTATTTGTCCACAATGTGTAAGCCTTAAATTTGAAGAAAAATTAAGATTGATTGCAAATCATTTTTTCCCATAATTTTTAAATGTAATAAAAGTAAATGAACGATTTCTTACGTCAAATGCTGCTCTTAGACCCGTATTATCAGCAAGGTTTTCTCCAAGCGTGTTACTTCCATCCACCTAAATAGACAATCAAAAACAAAATTATATTAAAGATTTATTAATTAAAAAATCCATGTAATTACATATGAAAATTAGACTTCACTAATCATCTTGTTTTAATTTTAAATTTATTATTACACATATTGGCTTGTCGTCCTTCCCTCCTTTAAGTTCTTCTGGACAGTATTGATTGTACTGTTGAACGAAACACTCAGCTTTCTTTATATACATCGTCTTCGTGCTGTTTGTCCACCAATTCCTTTCATTGCCTTTTTCATCGAACAGACTACCTGAAGAGAGACGAAATAATTTAGATGACAGAATGAATAGGAAATTATTTTTGACTCGAAACCTATCGTATTTTTCACTGTTTTTGGGAAAGTGCAAAAGATGGTGCTATATTATAGTTTTTAGTTCTTATGAACTCCCAATAAAGAAGAAATTGCACTGAGCATTGAAACACCATGAACCAATTAAAAAGAAATCTATAGCTTTAGGTTGATTCAGCTGTATTTGCATAGCTTTTTTACCTTATTCCTTCTTACTTTTGGCTGATCACCTCCTAAAGGTGAGGATCTATGTTTTTGTCCACCCCAAGTCAATTTTATTTTCCTGACATTGACTTTTCTCCTGATTCGAGAAGTTATTGTTGAAATATTTTGGAAAAAAATTCCCATCTGTATATGTACGTATGTGATCAATTTTGTTCAGTTATGTGTCCTCTGAAACGGCAAACAGCAGAGCCAAGTGAAATTAATACTCTTAGAGGGTTCAGTCATCTGTTAATGTTTAAGCCTTTTAAGAAATAATAACTTGTTTCCCCATATCTTTATTATATCTTCTTACAAACTAGTGCCATTCCGATTGGTTGATTGCGCTAAATAAGGCTCCGAATTGTTTGTTTAATTTCAATTATCTAGGGCTTAATCTTCTTTAAGAGCTCCGTTTATAAAGGCAATTTTGAATTTGCATTGAAATTATAACTTCAATAAAAGGAAAAGATGTTGAACTTAAAATATTTTACCACTGTCATCAAATGCATGTCCAATTTCGTGTCCAATTATTGCTCCAATCATGCCGAAATTAACCGCTCTGAAAAAATATAATTAAGTCAGAATTTAACATGAATGTAATAAGAGTTTTAAATGTTAAGAAGTTTTTTCTAAGTGTTAAGAAGGTAGTTTTGACACTTGTTTATATGGTAAAATTCTGCACGATAATGCATGTTTGATATGATACTGGAACTTTTAATTTTTGCAGAGTCAAGTACTGAGGCACTTTAGAGCATTTATTGAAAAATAATTTTAAAAAATAAATATATGATTTATATATAATTGATTATATCATTATATTTCTTTAGAAATGGACTAAAATACGCAACTATATTTAAATAGTTAACTCAAAAGGAATGTGGCTTTTAGAGCAAACCCCCTGTTTTTTGTGGCTAAAAATGTCAAGTACTAATGCGTTTACTTTATTTCCTTCAATTAGGTGAGATAAAAACTTTTCTAATACTCACGCTATTCTGTTTTCATCAAAGAAAGGCAGCTGCAAAATTCCTGATGGAAACCCTGCAAAATAATAAAATTATTTTATTCAATGTATACTTTGATCATTCTTTGACTATCGTTAAATTGTTTATTATGAATCAAATAGAGCCGCATAATAATTAATGGCAAACCGATGGTTTGAATTGCATTTTAATTTTAGAAGAACAACAAATTATTTGAAAAATGGATCTTATTTTTGGATAAGGAATGGAGGTATGTTTAAGAAAAGAATTAACACATGGTAATCATCACAATTTAACAATAAAAACGACACCTCGACTTACTGATTTCTATCAGTTTACTATTTTCTTTGGAGAGAACGACAATTCAAAACTTTCGACAAATTCTTTTGTTTTGGTGTTTATAATAATATATACCAGGTGAATAAAATTCTCGGATCGGTCTAATATCTCAAAAAATACACGCCTTGTCAAAAAAAAAGAAAAAATTACGTGTCAAATATTTTTTTGAATGCTATTTAATAGTGCCGAAATTAGCCCTCTACAAAGTGTATGTCACTGTACCAGCATCAGTAAATGATATGAAGTAACGAATTCAACAGGCTTGTATGATGTTAAATGTGATGGGTTTTGTGAAATACAGGGCAGTGTTATACATGTACATTGCTGCAGAAGGACACCAGATTGAGCACTTCATTCATTGACAAATGTAGCTTGAGCACTGAAATTTCATTATGTTGTAGTGGGTTTATTTTTATCCTTATTTTTAATCTCTTTTTTTTTATTTTTTTTATTTGTTAAAATCAGCGTTTTGAGCTCTACAACTGTACAATTGGAAATTTTTCTCTACCTGTAACCGTTGCAAGGTGCAAAATTCGAGGTCAAAGGTCAAATTTGACACCAGCATTTGTTTAGCCCCTACCTAACTTCCTATATTTTGCCTGCAATAGATTTTTTGCATGTTCAATCGTTTTGAAATTGTATGGATGGTAACAGACTTTTGGCCTACTCTGTAGTTTAGAGTAGCGTTCTCTAAATTTCCCGGACGATATTGGCCAGACCGGTCTCATTAATGTTTGTCTAATATCTGCTTAATAAGTAAATTATTCACCTTATTTTTAGAAATTATTCACCTTATAGAAATTATTTATAAAGAAATCTCCACAGGGAAAAAATCATGAAAATATCAGCTACTTGCGGCTATACCAACATGAACATCCAATGATTAATGGCCGCCTATAGCTGGCGTTCGTTGGCAAGGAGCTTTCGTGAATTTCTTTTCAAATAAGGTAAGTAATTTTGCAGTAAAGAGTTACAGTAATACAGTAAATTCAAAGAAGTAATCCACTGAACTGGCAAATATCATCCGTAAAAATATGCTCTGAACTTTTTACCAAGTTAAATATTCTAAATTTTATTGGCTTTAAAAATTTAGTTGAGAATTTATAAGTGGAAGCAGGCACGAAGTTGAGAATATTTCTTGAGAATTTAGTTTGGGATATAGACACTTAAATCCTTTCGACCAACATCCGGATGGTTTTATTGTGCTGACGTAGACCCACCAAACAAAATCATTAGGGTTTATTTCTGTGCGAATGTCATGGGCTAACCTAGTAAATATATAAACAAAATGAATGACCGTTTCATTGCCATATTATTGGGCATCTCGGATGGTGTAGTTTCTTTACACAATTACCAAATTTTATTTAAAACTTCTAATAGAAAACTTGTTACTTCTGTAAGACCAAAACTAACGATGAATCTTTTGTATACTTACAAATGGTGTTGGAGCTTGGATCGTAGAATGCATTGATAGCCAATACTGAATCATCTTCCCACCTAAAACGAAATAAAGTGAAAATTGTCCTTTGGCCAACATAATTATGAGTTAACTTATTTATGAGCATTTAATGATGGACCATATTCAATAAATTAAATGGAAGAAATCAACGAAACACATAATGTAGTAATTAGAATCAATTATATCATTTATGGGAAATTGTTGAATATCATTAATTAGTTGTCGTTTTGAAAAAATAAATTTAACCGATTAGGTATAGCCAGCCTACTGCTTACGCCACACTCTGTACATGTAAAATTCTTCATATGAGTACTGTATTAAATTTTAATTCTGTACAATAGGACCTCTACACATCGAACTTCCATATATAGAAAAAGCTTGTGTGATCATTACATAGAAAAAGCATTTCTATATTCTAATTTTTTTTCGAAAAGATGATTTTTTTAGCTTTTATTTCCCTATGCTGCTATTTAAGAAAATTGCACCTTCATGAAGAAATGAACCACGTGAAATTTGCTGGAAATGCAGAGCAAGATATGAGATACACATGATTAAAATTGCAAATTGATTGCCTGCCTCACCTAGCAGTGTCTTCTGAACTGTCTGTCGTGAGGCGTGTAATTAAGAGAGCTAGTGGGGAGCCATACAAGAAATATATCATGATCTGCAAATAATAAATGTTTTGTCCAGGAGTCAATCTGTCTCGTCGATGTCAAAGGCCGCAATAAGAGAGGACACGGTAAAAAGGCAGGCAGGTAGACTGCCCATCATTTGATCTTCTCCTTCATAGTGCTGTGACTAATCAAGAAGGAAGCCATTAGTATCCTGTCTGCATTTGAGCTATATGTGGTGAAAATTTCTAGCTATTGAAGTTTTTGTTACTTATTTGAAGATTGATTTAAGGTAAATGTTCAATAATATTTAACCATTTTGGAACGTGCTATAAATATTTATATGATATTATTTTTCACTTGAAAGAGTGTGTCTTAGACTTTAATACCACAAATTGTAGAACCTTTCAGGTTACGCGATTTTCATGCTAAAATGTATTCTCTGCAATGGCGTCCAGAAGGCAAAATGACAAAGGAGAAGACCAAGATGCTGAATGTATATATTGTGCAAGGAAATTTATTCAAATTCCAAATCAACGAGGGTTGCATAAGATGCTCCGATTGCCTCTTCAGTGGGCTCACGAAGAGTGTAAAGGATGACGATGGCATTTTATGTAAAGATTGTCTCGGCTAAATACGCCCGAATAATTTTCTTAAATGTTAAAATGCATACAAGATTGTTTTCATTTATTTTCCTGTTTGCATCTTGTTTAATAACCGGGCAAAATAGTCATTTGACGTAAATAAATATAATACAGGGTGTCTCAAATTAAAGTTAACATTTCGTAGTTCGTTACAGTATAAAATATTCATCAGAAAATCATGAAATTTTGGGAATGCCTTAATAACATGTTGGAAATTTTTCCAGAGCAAAAAAAAAAAAAAAAGGTTAGTTCCAAAACCCACTGTAACAGTGAACTGTACAATTCATTTGTCTAATGAATGCTCAATATTATGGCCGCCATTGATACTATCAGTGTATGCCTTGGAATGTTACGCACATTGCGTGTTATGCTATCCATAAGATCTGACAGAGATGAAATGCGATCACGGTAGACCAAGTCTTTGAGAACCAAACATTGCATGGATTCAAGTCATATTCGTTGACATGCTAAACAGTTATGACCTTAGTTCTGCATTAGAAGCTTTACATAATCAAAATTAACATTCTGCCAGTATTTCATTTTGTCTAATGAAATGCGCCTTCTATTGGTAGTCTTAGTAACTAACTATTTTTTTTTGTTTTGCTCTGGAAAAAATTCCCATCTTGTAATAAAGGCATTCCCAAAATTTCATGATTTTCTGAAGAATAGTTTTGGTGTAGCTCGAAATGTTAACTTTGAGACACCCTGTGTATAAAACAACGTATATAAAATAAGATTTGGGAAAACTACATTTTTATAGCTTTTATAATAGTTATATTTTGCACTGGCTAAAAATTCAATGGTGTATTTCTTACTGGTAATTAACCAAAAATAAATTTACCATTTATCCCGCCCTCCATACAAACAAACGACAGAGTTCGAATGAGAACGAATGATCGGTCTACACTATAACAATGATGCGTGTGTGGGAAAAGTATGTGGAAGCAGTGGACTGAGGAAAAACGGACGTATAGGAAATCTATCGCGGGACCATGAAATGTGATGACTTACGAGTCTTAACATATCTCTTTGATATATTCGTCTTCATCACAAGCTTAGCACAACCTATGTGGCCTTCTTAGCTTCCACGCTTCTACGACGTCTGCTGCACAGAAAACTGTCTACATGATCCCTTAGCGTTAGATTCTCATTTTCTTGAGCAAGCGACGCCTTAGGCAACAGTGACCTCGTGAAAGCAGACAATGGCATATTGAGTGGAAACATTTGTGTTTTCTGGCGAACCCCTCCTACGCCTGAACGACAATAAAATGATGGCCACATACGCTTCAGATGATATCATATTGAGCGCTATCATCCAGCATGCATTGTCGAAAGTGTGATAGTGTGCGGCACCATTAGGATAATCGCCATTCGCGAATTCGGGGTATCCTTGACAGAAACCGCTACATCAGGGAAATTGTTGAGGCGTTCCTGGAGCTATATTCGAGTAGGACAGTGCTCGATCACAGGTTGCCAGCAATGTTCAAGCCTCCTTTGCATCACGGCAGACGTCACTTCTTCCCTCGTCAGCACGTTTTACAGACACGTTATAGATATGGACAACAAACCTGTCCAAATATTCCAACAACGAATTTCAATACAGTACAGTACGAATTTCAGTACAGTATTATAGATTCGCATACAAAACCTGGCAGGTAATTCTCCAGGAACATACCAAAAATTTGTTTGATTCTATGCCACGACGCATAGTAGCTCATATTGAGGCTCCACATGAAACTGATTTTTTGCATGTCATATTGTTGCATTGGCCTGAGATTACAAGCAACACGTATGCGATAGAAAAGTCATTCTATTCACATAATCGTGAACATTTTAGTGAAGAAATATCTTTAAAATATTGTGTTCAGCAAAACGATAGGAATTAATTTGTTTAAATAAAATGTGTTTTTGTTGATTCTTTTTTTATAATTTCATCCTTATTTACCTAAATTTATAACAATAAACATTTTTAGGTAATTTCAATTAAAAATTAATATCTTTCTATACAGCGAAGCTTCTGTATATTGAATTATGGGAACCGAATACTTCGCTATATGAAGTCATACTGTAATTTTCAATAATACATACTCATTCTCCTCTTTGGACACAGGCTGGTTGAAGCTCTCCCAGTATCTTGTAAAGTCATGCGAAAGTGCTTCCAAATAATTGGCAACAAATGTCGGTTTTACTTTAGGAATCTGGAAGAAAAAATCTGCAAAAATGTAATTCTGCTGCGAATTACTTCCGTATATTGATTCTAGGAACTTTCTATTATATGCATTCCGTTACTATAAATAATTAGCGTCATAAATTTAAATTTTTATAATTTAAAGAGAACTGAACGCAGGCACCCATGGACGCGGGCAGGCATGCACACACATATTTACATACAATTCAATGTATTTTAATATTCTTAATGGTTATGAATTAAATCACCAATAATAAAGGCAATCGTATAGTTCTTAATACTATAAGACTATATATATTATGAATCTCCATTTTCTTGTAAAATGATAATTACGGAAAACGATATTCTTTAATTGATATTAATGTGTTATTATACACAGAACTGTATGACTCAATGTTGCAATTGAAATGCAGTATATACTCACGTATTTATAAAATTTTTCCAGTTTGTTGTCATCAAAAATAAAATCAGGATATCCAACGAATCTTTGTACTGAATCAGCCTAAATTAAATACTGTTTTATTAACTTCATATTTAAAAGTAATAGTTACGTATTCAAGATTGGAAATTAAATGAAGAAAATTCGTAAAATCAGTTTACTTTAAGGATGGCATTCTTTTTGGTTTCTTCATCGAGCCAGTTGCTGTTTGATATTCTGTCTTTGTACGCCTTTTGAATCAACTGGATCATTTCATCAGCCTGTAAAAATTGTTTGAAATTAATATGCCTAAGCAATGTCATAATCTGTATCGCTTATTTGAATTTTAATAACTTAACTACCCCTTTATTTTTATGATTCAATAGTTTATTGATAAAGATAACAATAAATGTGTTTTTCACCTAAAAGATCCCCTGGCAGTCATTTGAGCCAAAAAAAAGACATACCTTATTAATAAAAAAATCCAAAAATTTGGAAGCTATAAATATGGTGGTAATGCTAATAAAATGAAAGATTCAAATGAAGATACGATCTAGTTAAAGCAATATAATTAAAAAAGCCATCTGTATTAGAAAAGATACAATGCTTGTGTGGCTTCCTGAAACAAAATCACCAATTACCCTACTATTCGGCAGACATTTAGAATAAACACAAAACATCTGTGATGCGAAAACCACCACCAACAGCCAAAATGATAAAATCATGGATGAAGATCCTAAAGGGAAGATAATACGAGGGAATTAAAACGCTTCACACATTTCATAATTACAAATAGAAAAGGGAAGGAAAAATTCAGAGACCTGGCCTCGAACTAAGGACTACGCTTTTCGCTAGCACCACTCTTATCAATAGAGCTACCACGGACTATGATCCGCAAAGCTGTTACGAATGAAGTTGTTTCTGGAAACAGGATCCAAGCACAAGAGAAAAAATACTGGCAGTCCTTTCGCATCACAGGGTAATGCCGACAACGTCTAACGAAATACGTTGAAGTCCTTGAGAAGAGCATCACCCGAATAGGTAATCCATTCTCGAACATCCAAATAATTCTACCTAAGCAACTTAAATTTTTTCCAATTTTGTCCAGGATGTATAGAATGATGAGTCGCATCCCTGGAATACATTTTCTCCCCCTCTCCCTGGAATACATTTTCTTCCAACATAATGAAATCAAGTGATGTCGCATTTGCTTTAACTGCATCTGGTAAGGTCAATATCCACAACGCTAAGACATTTGGATTACAGAGAACCCTCACGTTGCTTGGAACGTGTACGGATATCCTTGAAATCCTCTGCGGATTGATACGCGATAGATTTAGGAATCTCTTTGCCGAAAAAATACGTCAACACTGTCATATATCAGGACTTCTTGGAACAGTACCTGATTCTTCAGGTAAATACTAAGTAAAAAAAAAAAAAGATAAATCAAAAATCATTTATATAAAATCAGCGACGGTGGAAGTTGTCACAACAAAGAAACAATCTAACAATGGGTTATCTAACAATGGGTTATTTCCCGATTATACAATCGGGTGGGTTCGCTTCTATACTCTGTTCAACCAACACCACCTCTACTCAACGCCTGAGCGCGAAAACGTTATACAGGGTGATTCAAACTTGATTTAGTCAATTTCTGACCATTTCAGTACTATGATTTATTGACCCATTAATGTTTACAAACTTAGCATTTCAGTATGATATTTTAGGCAGTTCGGAGTTTTTATTCCTGTGGAAAAGTCTTGATGATATGCTCAATGTGGTCACCACGAACATTTTGAACTGCTCGCAGCCGAATGGTGAAGTTGTTCATAACTCTATCCAGGATTTCTGCATCCACAAGGGTGCAGCAGTCGACGATGCTTTGTCGCAGCTGGTCTAGGGTTCTTGGTGCTGTAGTGAACACACTGTCTTTAAGGAACCCCAAGAGATAAAAATCACATGGGTTTAGGTCAGGACTCGCAGGGGGCCAAAGAAAGCCACCCCCGAATCGATCTGGAAACCTGTTTGAAATGAACGATTTCCGAATTTCTGATTGAGAAAGTCTAGCACTTCATTAATGGTGTCGGGCCTAGCCCCATCCCGTTGAAACCATTGATGTCGAAGCGGTATACGCCCCCTTCGCAGCTCGGGGATGAAGAAGGTTTCCAACATGTTAAGGTAAGCCTGTGACGTTACGGTGCCCTCAAAAAAGAACGGACCAATGATGCCTCTTTTGGAAATCTCGCACCAAGCCATAACCTTTCGTGGATGAAGAGGTGACTTATGGATCTCATGAGGGTGCTGGGAACCCCAAAAACGAACGTTATGTTTATTAACGTCACCTGACAGATGGAAGAAGGCCTCATCTGACACCCACAGGTTGTCCACAATGTCCTGATTGGCTTCCATTTCTGCTCCAAACTCCATCGCAGATTGTTGTCAGTTCTGTCTTCCAGTGTCTGTTAACTCCTGATAAACATGGATCTTATACGGAAACAGGTGTAAATCCTTTCTCAAAATTCGCCAGGTCGTGGTATACGACAGCCCTTCTCCAATGGATAGGCGGCGTACAGGTTTTTTGGTAGGAGAATCGACTAACCTTGTGCGAACATTTTCGACAACTTCGGCCGTTCGAACACGAGCTTCGCTCTCGCCTTCTTTCTTGCCTTTAACACATCCAGTGGCACGAAATTGCTTGACAAAATCCATGATTTCTTGCCTGCCTGGTGCGTCTCGACACTTGTACTCCTTCCGGAACTTTCTTTGCACGGTTACAGGTGATTTTGTCTCGAAATACCATTCGACAACCTTGCATTTCTGCTCTGTTGATAAAGCGGGCGCCATTTTTCAACAATACGATTTTCATGCAGCGCCGTTGCAACAATACAAACTTCAACTATTTAGAAATTCGATATGGCGCTCATATTCTGTCAATTGTTTATCCCTAATGCACGTCATTCGAGTGAAATGGTCAGAAATTAACTGAATCACCCGGTACATTGTTAATCGTATTTCTACCAATAATAACCCGAAAATGTCCCTACCGTAGTTGATGTAACAATGTATGATTTTTCCGTGAGCAGGCTTTCTCTCTAGGCGGTATTGGTTCAACGAAAGAACAACTGGGCGTGTTTAATTAAATTTCCGATTTCAATTGTTAGACATTGTTGTTAAGTAAAATTAACAATGTTTAGCAATTGAAATTGGAAATTTAACTGGACACGCCCCGTTTTTCTTTCATTGGACAGAGTATAGTCAAAAATAAAAATAATAAATAATAAATGAATTCTTTCTTCAGGTGAAATATTAGCAACCCAATATTATCTTCCAAGACGGAACATTCCATATTGGGGATACAGAGTTCTAGACGGCATTTCTCCCAACCAATAGATTAGAAAGGGGGAGGCTTGATTTCGTGACCTTTTCAGTAACCTGACATAAATAACTCTACTTGATGAAAATATGTAGCATGAAATCGATTATCATCGACATTCTGAGACCAATGAAGTAAAGAAAAGTCATGTAGAAATTGTCACGAGAAAACTAGAGTTCTTCTACATTTTGCAAAAACCTCGTTGATTTAACTTATTTTTTCCAGAGTTGTCTACGTTTGTAGACCATCTGAAATGTACAGTAAACTTATCATTTATAAGGCTCAGATTGTTTGAAATGTAACTTTCCATTTAAAAAAACTGACCTCTACAACATGGCAAACTCAGGAAAAGATCAAGTTCGTTATTCCCAAAATTCACGTATCCATCTCACATCTGTATACTTAAAATGTTTAATTTGCCTGTCGATTTGGAAATAAAAGGTTGTATGGAGAATATTGAACCACCCTGTTGCTTTTAATTACAATTACTTTATTTCGGTTCTCATTTCAAGTAGCATAACGTATGTGAGATTTAGCTAAATAAATTTTATAAAAGCGTACTAAAAAAAGTACAGGATGAGCACAAAAACATTCCTTGATTATAAATTCAACTCAAAAATTTTCATGTGGTAAAGGTGGTGTCATTTTCTGTGTGTGTTCTTGCTGTTATTCCGCAAATACTGAAGCGAAAATTTAGCTCAGAGCAGAATCTCTGGATGAAATACAGGAATGCAGAAATACA
>JAHWFO010008967.1:411604-601466 GCA_023313115.1 Rhysida immarginata
TATGACAAAAAATACTTCTAAGGACCTCTTCTATCATCTCCCAAAAAATCTGTACTCAATTCAAAAACACCCTGTATTTATTTTTATGTTTTTTTAATTTTAATGATGATGATGCTGACAGTTAGTGATCAGAATGTACTTTTGATTTTCCTTTACCTTATTAACAAAAATTAAGCAAAAGCTGTAGAATGGAACAACCAAAAAAGGGGACGCTCTAATCCATAAAGAGAATTAAAATACCGGATACATATTTCGGCTACCAAGTGACCATCTTCAGGGATGAGAGACAAAAGTTGATTGGAGAAGCGAATGATGAGAAAAGCGAGTTTACTGAGGATAGTGACATAATAAAAAACATGAAACCTCTTGTCCACAAAGATTTATTATGCGTATACGTATTTCGGTCTCTTTGAGACCATTATTCAACGCAGATTACAACGAACGAATTACTAACAGGCTATTTAACAATCAATATTAATATTGGGCTAAAATATATTGTAATAAACTATCTCCAAAAATTCAAATATAATATAATTTTAATATTCGAAAACATCCCAATATCAAAAAAATAAACTTAAGAAATCATAATAATTATTTAAAAGAACATCCTCCCCTCCCTATAGACAAGGAATGTATTGAACTAACATAAAAAAAAACAAAACATGTAAGGCTTTTCCTAGGCCTTATTGGTAAAGAATAAACTGGATACTTTGGTTACTAAAGTAAGCACGGGTGAATATTTGCATTACAATTAGAAGTGCTCACTCATAAGTAAGCAAGCTACTGTATAAATGATTACAAAATTGAATCAGTTTGAATTAAAATTATTTTATATAAAAAAACAATTTTTACCTGGCTGGATATTTCCTTAAAACATCATCAAAAATTTCTATTCCTTGCGGGCTGTGAACAATAACGGTTTCATCACGTTTAAATGTGTGAATTCCTTTAAATAGCGTATTTAAATATAATAACCAGTCAAAAGTCTGTGGAGAAAATGTTAATTAAAAAAAAGTGAATATGGAATATCATGAAAAATTCTAATGTTAAAACTAAAAGACTCATTAAAAATTGAAAACATTTTTTGATTATTCTTCATTAAATGATTGTTTAAAAGTGCCCATTGTTAATATACATTTTTCTATTCCCTGATCCCAGATAATGATAATTTTCAAAAAAATTCAACTTAATTAACTATTTCCTTACGTCTTCTGTAAGATCGTTCATCTCCTTAATCGTCATAATTTTATAAGATTCACTAGAGTTAATCGCTTCCAGCTCCTTTAAAAATAATAATAATACATATTTTAGTATTATTAGAACATAATTCCATGACAAATGAATTCTAATTTTATTAATAGTTTAAGCTTCTTTTTAGAACTATTGCTCGTGCGACGAAAGAAGGGACGGAAATTGCGAGAGCCAATTACATTGTTTCTACGTTTCTTACAAGCACTTTCCTTACAACGTCATCACCCTCAGGAAGGAACAATGGTAATGGTAATTCACCTTCAGATCGTGCCCATTAAACCTACTAACAATCTAAACAATATTTCTCTTCGCATTCATCGACGCATTCGACTTTATGATATTGCTAATGAATTGAACATCTCAGTGGAAACGATCACAACGTCGTTCATGAACAATCATGTATAGAAAAAAATGTTCCTGCATGTCCTGGCCTAGCATCCAGTGATTGCCAAGGACCATTGAAGAGGCACTTGGGTGGCAGTGGCTTGACAACCGACGAGGAAGGTCAGCAAACCTTTTTCGTGTTTCAGACACTTGACTTCTTCAATGCGTATAAGATGCCTTCCTTTTATGTATTACCATTGGAACAATTATTCAGGCGAGCATATGTGAAAAAACATTCTATAGCGAGGCCTTACTACTGTTTATTATTATACGAGGACTCTCCTGAAAGTAAGTTCCGTTATTGTAATATGGCGCTGCAGTCGTGATTGTGCGCCTCCGTGCTGAGTGCGGTGATTTTTTACCTTACTACTGGCACCATTTTCAAAGCTTCATGCCGTTCGTCTGCTTCATGGCGAGTGTATACAATGTCTCAGAAAATCGAAGACACCCTTCATGTACGAAATTCGTTTACTAAACGCGAAAAACATTAAACTGGCTAAAACCCACCGTCAAATTTGTGAGGTAAGAGGCCAACAACAAATGCGTGCTTCAATGCAGAGATGAGTACGGCTTTATAATAAGGACATGAAAATGTGCAAGATGAAGAACGGAGTGGTCAACTATCTTTGGTGAAAAATGATTTGGTGCGTGCAGTTGAAGAGAAGGTGAGAGAGAACAGACGATTCACTATAATATTCAGCAGTTTCCCCAGACTTGACGTTTGCATTAAAGGCGACATCTTTCTCTGTTAAGAGAACGCACCACACCTAGTGCAGCTTTGCCAGAAGTTCCTCAATAATTGTGTGTAAAACTACGTAGAAAAGTAATGTTAAATGTGTTCTTCAAATACCAGAAAAGTATCTTTTGCTAATGATGTTGCTTTTTTTTTTAAAGTTCCGTTGAAATTTATTTTCTGGAATACCCTCGTATGTGCAAGTTGAACATATTTAGACAGTGAGACGTCTCGTTGCGTTACTTATTGAACCTTCTTCATAGTATATTCATAATATACTCCTAATTAACATTAACGTAATCATTACTATGCAAGGTAACCCGAGAGTCCGATCTCATAGGGAATATTGAATATTGCAGACCGAATAGCTGTAATATAGCAAAACGATATTATAGCTTTTATTTCAGGTAGGAAAAGCATTATGGCAACAAATATTCAAATTGATGCCATTCTTGAGTCTTGCATTGTGCATTTTCCACCCGTGGCCTCAATTTCATATACATTGGAATGAAACGATTTTACCTGTACAACACACAAATTAGTTCAGGTATTCCAACGATGCTACCTGAAACAAAAATTTTAATATAACTATATTATACTTATTAAATATGTGTATCCCAGTTCCTCAACATTTCAATATCCTATGAGACCGGACTTTTAGGACACCCTATATATGAGTTTAAAGACCTAAAGCATAATTATTCCTGTCCAAATATATTTTAATATCAGCTTTTCTCACCTTTTCTAAAAACATATTAATCTCTTCCATTTTGACAAAACTTTTGTCTATATCTGAGACGTCCACATTTCTAGAATAGCCAAGAAGTTCAATAGCAATTTTCATAATTTTTAATTGGCTCTTATAGTCATCTTCATCTGTTGTATTTGGAGTTGGCCTGGTACGCAGATCTACCTATTATTGAGAATAAGAAGAAACTCTGCAGTTAATAAATGATAAAATCGTGTAAAAGCGAAAGTTGGCTAAATGATTTTACTACGAGGCGTGTTCGGAAAGTAAGGTTTCAACTCTTGTAGGCGGACAAGTAAGCTTAATATTTTAGTGGGTAAGTTGGCTAAACTGGCTTTAACTTTTAGCCTTCCACTTTCCTCTCGCGGCTGTTCCTCATTGCTACGTGGAGTCTAGTTCGAGTAATACGTATTTACAATGGCTGTGCCCATTCAGAATCCCGCCATGTGTGTGTGAAGTGCGCTCCGTCATATCTTTTTTTCCAAGAACAATGTAAGCTCCCCAGCGGATATTCATAAAATACTTGTTCCCGTTTATTGTGTCGTGGGGCAGGACCGATTTCATGACGAACACAGAGACGGTAGGCCCTCTATGGTCTCTGATGAACTTCTGCACTTGTTTCTTAACCTGAAGAAACATCTTGCTGGACAACGCTTCCACAACGATGAAGAGATCAAGCACGAGGTTGAAATCTTGTTCCCGTAGCAGTCCCCAGAATTCTATGTCTGTGGGATACAGAAGCTAGTACCTAGAATTAACAAGTGTTTGGACAATGGCGGCAATTACGTCGAAAAGTAAGATACCCCTGTATCACTAAATAAGTTGTAGTAAACATTTTTTAAATAAACATCTTTTGAAAGAATACTAGCCATTGTAACCTTACTTTCCGGATGCGCCTCGTATACCAGATGATTCTAACCTGCAAAAGATTTTTATTTGGGTTTTCTTCAGTGGGTCCCACATATGCGAACATAAAATTGAAAACTCCTATTCTTGAAAATTTTCCCCAAATTTCTTCAAGTTTTAAATTTGACATTTTCCATTTTGCTCCCATCACCATTGGCCAACCACCAAAAGTTTCATTAAGGACTCTCTTATATTCCATTAATTCGGCTTCTAGGTTGTAAGCTGTTGTAAAATGTAATTAAAAATGTAATTTTATAGGCTCCAAATATAAAGAAGAAAAAAATTATAAAAATTGAATTTTAAAAATGTTTTTTCAGTATTATATGTAAACATCACAAATTCAAGATAATAAATGGAGCGAAATTATTTTCAATTATGACGTTATTAATATATATTGAATCAATCTTAAGAATGATAATATGATCTTACTTCTATTGAGGCACACGTGGTAGGATTCTTGTGCTCTAAACACAACATCAGGATCACCAAGAAAAGGATTGTGGCTTTCTATTAAATCTTTTGATGAAAAACGCCTCTTTTAGAGAAATTAAAATTTCTTTTCAAAATAATAACTTATAATAATATGAAGACTATATTTCCTATTCGGTCTTAGTACCAAATATTTTTTATTTCGGATATTCACTTCAGAAAATATTGTGTGGTTAAGAATTTAAGAAAAACCACAAGAAAACGTTAAAAAACAAAATAAACAAAAAAACATCCTTGCCGTTTTTATAAACCACAAACAAAAAGGCATACAGCAAATATCAATATCGTTATTTCTCTAGTAATCCCCGTCGGCATCCAGCAATTTTTTGCCAACGTGCCTTAACTGCTCAGTGCCCTTTCGGTAACAATCTCGGTTTCTGGACGCAAAATAGTTCATGAGTGCCTGCTGCAGGTCCGCCTCATTTGCGAAACATTCCAACGAAGACGTTTGTCCACGTAATGGAAGAGGTGGTAATCTGGTGGCACAAAGTCCGTGGAGTACGGTGGATGAGACAGTGTCTCCCAGCCTAGTCGCTGTATGTATCCGCGCCATATGCGGCCTGGCATTGTCGTGAAAGAGTACCTTGACATTAACCAATGCCGGATGCTTCAACCTCGAGGGACCCAGAGCATAATCTCGGGCGTCTTGCCGTGCGAAGGACAGCTTCCCGTTGGTGACAATCAATGTCTGGTACGCTTGGGAATGCTCATACCGAGCCCATTAGTGAGCACTCCAACGAATATGGGCTCATTGTGATGTGATGATATGGGCTGTCACACATTGTTGCTTGTTGACTTCCATTAGTGTGTGGGATACCCACTTACTCAATTTGAACGACTTCCCTATGCAGTGTAGGTGAAGTCTGACGGTTTCATCAGAAACCTGGAAGCGTTCGGCAAGCTCACCACACCTATGGCTGCTATCCTCCTCTATGGCCGCCTTCTGGACATCGTAATCCAGGACCTGTGGCCGCCCATTACAAAGGAGCAGATCTCCCGGCCTGAACTTCTGTGACTAGCCCTGGCAGTGCATGCATTCACAACGTTATCTTCAAAGACTCGACGTATTCAGCAATTTAATTCGACTGCGGATAAATCTACCTTAAAGTCCTAAAGCAGACAACCCCAAACGAGCTGTTTTGACACCTCCATTTCACTCAGTCACTGTGTAGCGCGCTTGTATTGCTCAAGTTATATGTCTCCACTCCCAACTCGACCACTTTTCGGTCACGTGAGTATTTATTTGCATATCAGTGATCATTCTTTCCATGCTAGGTCACAAACGGCAAGAAGTTACTTTTTAATTTAACCTAGATTTACTTGTAAAGGAAGGAAACTCCTAAAAACAAAAAAAAAAGCAAAAACAAACAAAAACATCAGAGATGGTTAATGCCGGATCTTTTTCTCTATGATAATGATATGCATTTCGAAGGAGATCCCTTCATTCTCAATGGCAAGAAAAAGGCTAACTTGTGATAATCTCTAATCCACAAGAACAACCTAATCCCCGGCTTAGTAGAGCATTTCGTCAAAGTCATTTGGTCAAAGTCATTTTTGATTACATTTATGTCGTTTCATTCAAATTGCCACATTTCACTTCGTCCCAGAATCATTTTGTCAATTAGTTGGCTTGGCGCATAAAACTCGTTTCAGAATCATTTTTTCATTTCGGATGCTTCAGACGGTTTATTATAAGATGTTATGGAAAGAGGTGATAGGGCAAAAAGGAGCAAAGTAAAACAGTATAAGTTCTATGCAAAATGTAACTATTATCGAGATATCGTCATTAAGAGACACTTCTTCGCTCAAGTTGCTCTTCGTCTCATTTCTATGTTGGTGATACGTAATCGTATTTTTCTAGGGCTCGTCATGCTGAATCACATATATTCACTCTTTTCATAAGCAAGGAATTGACTGTACTTAATGAAGATAATTTTTTAGTGAAAATAGCCCATTTTAAGGAATATTTCGGCATGTTTCATTTATTTAATTATTCCAAAATTAATGCATGCCTTTTTCGTATTATATTTCAAAAAGAATTAAAAGTTTAATTTTTAATCTATCGTTTCATCAGTTTCATTATAAAAAAATTAAGTACTGCCATAGTTTCAAATTAATTTAAGACGAAAATAAGAGAGAATATCTAAAACGAGAGTGAAGCCGACTGAGTAATGAAATAAATGTGATGAGTTGAATGTGACCAGTTGACTGATTTGCGAGTGAGAAAAAGATCTTGGGACGAAGTGAATGCGATTAAAAGTGGCTATGACCAAATGAAGTGTGACGAAACGACGAGGAATCAAATATCGGAGAAGTATTTCGAAGATGATATCTTCTCCTCAAGCGATCTGACACCTTCATTCCATTCCACAGTAATTCTAAAGACTGAGAGGCACTATGAAAATTATTGTTGAGACCATATGATCCGTATACGTAAATTACATAAATTTACATACGTAAATTACGGATCATGGTTGAGACTGACCATAAAATTTATCTAACATAAAAGCGAGGGAAAATCTGGCTAGAACCATTCACATTGATTGAGCTTAACAGATTGAGCCAATCAGAAATGGCCTAAAAAGAACACAAGAAATATTTCTAGGTAATAGAAAAATAAAAAGAACACAACAAGAGATAATTCTAGGAAATGGAACAGGAAAACCAAAGATTCAGTAAATCAAATAGAACTGACTCTGGGACTGGCCACTTGTCACCATTTAATAACATCCTAATTATAACCTATTTAGTGGATTTCATTGTTCTCAAATATGTTTAATTGGTTTCTTCAAATGACAGGCCCATAGTAAGCATTTTTTTATATTAGAGGTTTTTACTTCCTTTACAGACAATTTCACAACACAGTTCCTTCTTATATTTTTATTAACCTAGATTTAACCTTTGATCTGCAGCTTATAACTGTCTGCATATTGAAGAAAAGTTGTTGTCATGGTTTTGCCTTCCGGAACTGGGTTCTTTCGTACGAAATCAGCACAGACGAATTTATTAAAGTCTTCACATGGATTAATGGATGTATCCATTGCCGTAAGTAATGTGGCAGCTGTAAACATAAAAAATAATTTATCAAAAAATATGGTTTTACAAAGACCAGATCTTACATTATTTAAAAATGTTTTATTATAAGATCAGTTTAAAAGAATTTATGCTAATGAGAGGAAAAAAAGATACCTGTAAGAGTGCAATTTTTAGTCATACACACTTCATCAGCTTTGATTTTATGTGTAAGAACTGAAATGAATTTTGAAAGGGTTTATAATTACATCCTGATCATGAAAAAACTTTCGGATAGAAGGGGGGGAGGTTCTTTCATATTTAGGCTTCAAACATTATTGATCTTTAAAATATTCATTCTACTAAATATCACATCTTAAGATTAAAATATACATTAATTTAAATAAACATCAACAGTTAAGAACCATCTTCATCACTTAAATTTCCTTGTAAAACAACTGATGATGAGACTTGACTGTCTACGTGAACATTCGTAATATTTAGTTTTTACTTTTAATTTTCAATTATTATTTTTATTTTCGTATATCATTGTCATTACTATCATTTTCATTGTCTGTATTTAAAGTATACAGAATTTGAAGGAACTAACTAATTCCATTTAATTTATAATTTTCAATTTAATATCACATTCGATTGAAAGATCGGCATGAGATCCATCAAAAGTTATTATATTTATGGAATTCATCTAGGAAGAGACTTCTACGTTTGGCACCTACATAATAGTTAACTTGGGTCTAAAGAAGTCATCCGAGTGCTCAAATTTACTATCATCGAACTTAAAGTACAGTCCATCTGTACGTTTTTATTATATAGAAAATATCATATCATTACTTTACAACTAATAATCGAATTACCTTGAAACTTAATAACGAACCCTAGAAAAGCTCTAGGTTTATTTTAAGTTTCCTACAGAGAATTCACAAGTGTGACCGAAAAACGCTTTTCTAGGATTAATTTGTTTGTTTAATGTGGACTAAGGGGTAATTCGATTTTGACTATTCCTTCAATGCCATATTTATCCAAAACACTGAAAGCTCCGAAATTATATAATGCAGAATGGATATAATTAAGAATGCGTTCATTTTTAGATAAAAGGCTTATCAAAGAAGGTAAAATCAAGCAGATGTTAAATAAAATATGTAGAGGAAAAATGTTATTAATAGAAAAAAAGAAAAAGAACAGGAATTATAGCAAGAAGGAACTCGCAGAGGAACGATGAATGTGCTATTAATACGTGCTTCCTGAAGGTGTCAGCCACTAAGTTAAAATGTCACATATTGCCTGTTCTATCATTATGGGACAGAACTTAAACTATATTATAAATTGAACAAAGTGACCCGTTCCGTTTTTAAATTTAATTTTTATTTAAATAATTTAAAGTTGAGGATTAATAAACGAGAGTTGTTTACAAACCCTGGAAATGGTAAGCCGGCGACAATTATTCGGTCTGAAAGAGTCGACCTTGAAGAGTAAATAATGATGCCGGAGGCATACTGACTGTTCATCACCTTGTGATTGAAATGTATTTCTGTGCCAATAATAATATAGAGGGAGAAAACATATATCCATATCATTGCTAGACTGTGGTTCCTGTGGAAGAGAGGGAACAGGCCCGCAAAGATCTGCAATAGATTGCACGCAATGTGTGATGATAGTGCCCAGTCAGGTGCGACAGTGTTCATCTGGGTGAGGGGATTTGAAAGTGGGAACGAAAGCGCTGAGAAGAGGAAGAGCAATGGTTAGCCGTCTACTTCTCGGACTGAAGCGAAACAAGCGCATTACGTTTGATGAGTTCAGATGGGAAATCAAATCACCCGCTTCCCACACTTTTGACACATTCTCCGGGAGATTTGACACACGTGCTCACCAGAACTCGCACCCAGCGACTACGCCCTCTTCAGTGAAATGATGAAGCCCCTACGTGGTGTCAGTTTTCGGACAATAACTCCCTGCAAAGCAGCCGTCAGAAACAGGGTGCCTGATATCTCAAGTGAATAGTTCAGTGCGGCCATACGAAAACTACTGAAGCAGTGGCATAATGCATAGCTCTTCAGAGAGAATACGTGGAAAGGGATAAGCCTGATCTGGGCACCCGGACCATCCATGATATGGTAAATGTTATTAGTTTAAATTGTTTGTAAACTTCTGTCATAATGTTAATTTAAACTTCTGAATAAATTTTGTTGGTAGAAGAATGTTCACTTTTATTTCACTGTGTAGTATGTGTGCATATTTTTCTTTGTATGAGCTATTTTTCCAAGCGACTATTATTTCATTGTAAGCAATTTTCCGTATTCGAAAAATATTATGCTATTTTCAAAACTCTGCGAAATATTCCTTTTCAGATTGTTCAAGACCTTTGGAACACCTTGTCTACGTAATATACAGGTTGAACTAAAACAATAGGGACAAACTTGAGAAGTGAGCGAGCGGGCCATGCAACAGGACCTCCTCGTCCTATCCATCGTCTGAGGCAATCACTCAAAAGTAATTCTGCAACAGAAAAAATACAATGTCGTGCATACAATTATTGCCATTTCCATTGATAATGCATTTCCAGACGCACGTTGAAATAATATGTTGTTACTTTTCTTGCGAGGAATCACCCCCTGAAGTTTGTCCCTATTTTAATTCACCCTGTCTAATGCATGACATTATATATTTTCTGTTTTTCACGTTTCGCAAATTCCACATTGTTCCTCTTCTAATTAAGTCAGAGTAATTTTTTGAAAAGAATACATGGAGCGGAAATTGATAATAAATTTTTGAACAGAATGATTTATATTAACATTAAGAGAATATATAGTTGATCTTGTTTCATTTGTTATTGTAAATTATTTACTATTATAAATCACAGAATTATCTTACTGAAATAAAGAAATACTCCTAAAAGCGCTGCAAACAAAATGAAGAGAATTATAGTGAAGGCGAGAAGACACTTTTGTCCACTGCTCCATCTTTCAAGACAACTTTATGAAAAGAAGAGAGAGAATAATGCTTAGAAGGAGTCTAGGCTTGTCTATTTATATTGAAAATGAAAAACTATGTGATTAATATAAAACGTATGTTACCCTCTGCCTCCACCCATTTTTTTTTTAATTTAACCTAAATAACGAAAGGAAAGTTTTGATTGAGAGATAAAAAAATTTAATTTCTGGTAGACAATAGCTTTCAAATTACTTTAAGAGAAATAGTAGTTCTTACCCCTTAAGTGAAAAAGAAACCCGTTTATCCTTCACACACGTAGCTTACATATTGGCTGTTGTCGTACATGCTTTGGAGAGGAGAAAAATATTCTATAGAGCATTAAAAATAGTTCGCTATCTTTAAAATAATATTGAACTTAAAAAAAGTGCATGAACACTGTGCCCAAAATTTTTTTTATGAATAAAGGCAAGTTATCATTACTTATATACAATTTTAGTGGGATTATAATGTAATCAGAATAAAATGAACATCACCACCTACTAGTAAAGATTGTCAATTCACTTACTTTTCGAAGATTGCGGTAGTAATCGGAAGCGGTCAACTACTTAGCGAATTACTGAATGCAATCTAAATTTAAATCGGTGGCAGTGCAGTGTTTAAAAATATAATACTCATGTTAGCAGAAAATATAATATCTTTTTTTTTCATCTTTTGAAAAAGACTCAGAGAATTAAACTTAAAATTTATAAAGTTTTCTTTAATAAATATTAATATGTATTTATAGTTTTTCCATATTGGTTGTAAAATCATCTGCAATGCCAGATGTAACTCTTGACTAATTTGTGAATTTAAAAAAAAATGTCATCCGTTGACTTACTTGGAATGGGTGCAAAACTTATTTTAGGAAACACAGGAGAGTTGTACTTCTATGTTATTCGATGTAACAGTTCATAGGTGTAAATTAAAAAAAGAAAATGGTTAAGATAGTCTGAGTTTATAAGGCAGAAGAGGAGAAGATAAATAGGAAATAAGGAATAAAGGAACATGACTTGATTCAATAACGAAAAATGAAATGTAATTGCAATTTCTCTTTCAGTCAATTCTGTATCTATTTAAGAAGAAGTTTCTTAGTTTTTATTGAATAGACCGTTGTTTTATCTAATGGACTGAAAATGATATAGGCCTATTCTTTGGAACTTAATTTTATTTCATTTTTTAATTAATTAGTTTTATTTTAGATTTACTTATGTTCATCATTTTATTCCATTATAACTTAGTTTTAGCATCATTCTTTAGGTGACTCTATGTTAATATTATAACATATGTAATTTTAATAATTTTTTTGGTGTCCATTTTATAAAAAACACGTTTATTTAACTCCGGCTTCTGTTTCTTTTGTTCTCATCTTTCAACCAATTTTTCGTCTACTTCTACTACGCTATAAACCCGACTCCAAATTTGACCCACTAATTCATTGCCGGTGACAACGCAATCCAGTATAAAAATTTTCAAAATAGGAGTTCTTAGAAAAGATTAAAAACAAATTTTCATTTAATTTATATCTCGGGCCACTTCTTCAAGTTTTCTTCATTTAATTAAAATTCCTGGGCAGGGGATAGGACCACTTCTTCAGGACTTTGTTTTTGTTTTTGTAGATCATATCTATTTTTCTTGGTAGAATGGATAGATAATTGGTTACAAGAATAATTTATTTTGCAAGAAGAAAGACTAAGAATTATAAAATAAAAATTAAAAAATAGTGTTTACGCACACTCTTTTACTTTTAAAAGTGCATTAAAAAGTAAAAAAAAATAATTTTCAGGTGTCTCTCATTTGAATAGGAATTCATAAAATTAAAAAAAAAGATATAAGTGTGGTGGCGAATTTAATAACTTTTAAACTACCTTTCAATATTTTATGTCTAGAGCATGAAGAAAAAACTCAATTCATCGTATACTTATGCCAAAATAGATAATTATACACAATATCACCTCAGGAATGAGCATACACAAAATTGTATAAATTTGTTCTTATACTATCATGGTCTGAATAATACTCTGTTCATAGCATGGATGATATTAAAAAAATCTAAAATTTTCTAAACCCTCATTCAGTATAATATTACACGGATGCTGAAAAAATACAATTTTTCATGTAATTATATCAAATTGTCAATATATTGTAAAAAAACTTTACAATTTTTACTTACTAACTTAAATTTTAACATTTTATAACATAAAAATAATTATAATTTTTCCTATTTACTATTAAACACGCCGTCAAACTTTTATCTTTTTTTTAAATGTTATGAATTCATGTATTTTCGTCATTTCTTGTGCGTGTTTTAAATATTGGTAATGTTCATAATACCTTAAACTTTAAAAATGATCTATTTATAATTTCCTTTAGTACCTTATAACAAAATAACTAAACAAAAAAAATAACGAGTAAGGAGTGGCTACTTTTATCTTAAACATGTGGTTATTTTTATTTTGATCACATGTTATTACGTAAAGTTTTTTAAGGGGGACGGGGTTGATTTATCAGATTTTTAGGTAATATTTCGTTTGATAACTAATGAAGAGTGGGATTCCACGTGAAAACATTCCTATGTTTTAGACTAGATTATATCTGGATTTTTGTTTATTCGTTTTCTCTCCACTTGTATTTTACTGTATAAGGTATATTCAGTTCGCTAGGCGGCTTTGAAGGTTCACAACTTCACTTTTCGTAAGACAAATGTTACTAACTTCTGAACAACATGTATTTGTATACGAGAATGGGAATGGACGACACCCCGCCCGAATTTACCAGGCAACATACCTAACAGACCAAACAATCACGACAGTTTGTCACCGACGAAAGGTTTAGTGAGTTCGAGGTTTTATCTTAAATGTAGAAAAGTTCCTATTTTCCTAAGTTTGTAAAAAATAAACCCAGAAAAAATCCCTGAAAATAGACTCGCTGAAGAAGTTAACCCTATTAACGAGTCATTAAAAATTGTGCATGTGGAATAATGGTTTCTTTTGCGTGTTATTTATTACATTTTTAATCATCTTAATTCCGGAATCAGCTCTTCGTTAACTTGATGGTATCTGCAGTGATCATCCATCATCAGATATTATGCAAAGATTACTAGAATTAGCAACGTCAACTTTTTTTCCTGATTGAATAATTTTAGGAGGATTTATTGAACCATCATCAACAGGTAGTAGCATCACTGAGTTATAATAATGCTATTATACATACACGCTAGTATAGAACAGGTGTACTGATATTGCTAGAAGGTCATGTGAACTCAAAATATTTTACTTAATAATGTAGCGAAATAACACATTAGATTTCTAACCCAGGAGATGGATGTTTCGTATAAAAAATTGCCCTTTTCATCATGGCATTTTATGAATCCGGATTTGAATCTATAGAGAACGAACGGTATACATTGGAAAAGTGATTCAAAAAATATCACTTCTATCTCACAAAAACAATATGAAAACAAGACTCCTGACTGCTTGATCTCTGTATGTAGATCCACTTAAATATCTTGCAGAATCGATCCCTACTCGTTTATTTTGCGGATTTATTATTTTAGTACTGCTAAATTTAGTACTCAAATTTAATATTTTAGTGCTAGTATTATATTTTCAGTGAGGAAAAGGGTTATTTTGGGTTTTTTTGGAGTAGATAAATTCAAATTTATTATTAAGTTTGATTACTAACGTTTGATCACGTCACATTTTTAAATTTTTTTTTATTCCCATTTTATAACAAATAAGCAGGTTGTTTAATATTACACAAAAAGTGGTGCATATGGGGGGATGTTTTTTTAGCGGAATCTTTTTAGGGATAAATAATAAATAAAATATCTGTCTGACATGGCCCGCCACATATACAAAAACGCCTTCATATAAAAGTGGATGTCCAAAATTTTTTTTTCAATTTTTTAATAATAAAGGAAGACATTGAGATATTGATAAATTATATTACGCATATAAACCTACAGTTATGTATCATAATCAGAGTACATGCTTGATACGTCCACATCGTCAAAAGGCTAGCTCAGAACTCCACTGTACAAACACCCAAACATGTAATGTGTAACAAGAGAGCGACGACACCAAATTGTTGATCCGTGCGATGCCTGAGTTTCGACTGATGACGCTGCCAATAGCAAGGCGGAATTTGGGTAAAATAGGCTGCATCCAATATATGGGATGCAGTATGTATTAGGCTGTTGAAAAATATAGGTTTTAATCGTTTTTAAAAAACTTCATGATTTGAACTTTTGGCCAGCATTTATCGGCAAATACCTCTCTGTGCGACGACGAATTCACGTTGCACTTGAACAATGAATTCAAACTTCGCAAACTATCCTTCAACCAACGAATCATGAGAACTATCAATCACTGCGTTACAATGGAAACAGGCTGGAGTAAAATTTAACCTCGTGCTGAGATTGCTGTTAAAAGAATTACAATTAATACAAGAATTAATTTTCCTCAGAAAAATCGTAATACTTTCTTGTTTGACATGTTGCTTGAGCACGTGTTACACAAAACGCACTTTAAGAAGGAAATTATGAACGATAAATAAAAGACCTGTACAACGATGCTAAGGCAGCCGCTGATTGGCTAATGAGCTTACGTTAGCCATAAGTTAGTAAACTGAAATGCTAACAGTTGTTTAGTTCTTTCAGGAGAAATAAGGCCAAAGATGCCAACAAGATACAGTAATATATTTCTTATAGTTCAGTACAATATATTTTGGCGCATTTCTGTATTATATTCTATTTGCTATGTAATAGAAGAATTGTTTAAAATACATATTGCTTTATTTTATTTCTGGTAATTATATTATGAGTTTATGTTTAAAAGAATATTAGGACTGGGCTGCTTTTATTTGCAAAAATATTAAACAAAAACTTATTTTAAGATTTTAAATAAGATTTAATGTATTAAATTGCAGCTCTAAAGAAATATTTGAAAATAATAAATAAATTAAATGGGCATTTCCACAGTGATTTAATTATCAAAGATTGTTTTATGGCAATAAATATACAGTACAGAACTTGGATTTGTATCAGTTGTTTCAATGTTAATTTAGAATATTTTTTTACAAGCAATGAACAACTTTGCCTTCTGTATTTCAAACAGAAATGAAACAAACTATATATTCTATTGATTTTCTTTAATAATAATAAAAAAAAAGAAAATAATGCTCTCTTATTTTTTTTTCTATAACGAAAAGGACACGCTGTTTAAGATATCGAGAGCGTTTTCCGTAGCTTCATACACCTGCATCAATTTCTTCTTTTTCTCGGCTTCTTCGGATGTTTCTTCCATCAAATCGATCTGTATGAAATGAGAAATCATAGGTGATCAGACTTTGAAATATTTTTCTTGGTTATTATTTTCCATTTTAAAATCTTAAATGAGTACGTTTATTAAAAACGTTTCCATTGTTTTGCCTGCATTATTAATGGCCAGAAAATTTTTTAAATACAAGCTTATTTTAGAAACAATTTTTACAAGTACATTTTTATAAATAAGCTAATCTAATGCCATCACATAATACATTTTATGATTGACGCAAATTTTAATATTTACGAATTTTTCATTAAAACCAATAGAATACAATCATTTTCATAGAAATCTGAATTTACAACATCGCTCGATCAATTTGTTAAGTCTATTAAATATAATTTTGTTCGTTTCTTAATTTGTCTAGTGAAATTTCATGAGATATTTATGAATGTTGAAGGAAAGAAGACATAAGTATATCTTGGGAAACCCAAATTGGACATAGTGTAAAATCTGAAAAAGTTCCCTATTTACTAGTGGAAAAAGGACTTACATGGTTTTACCATATCCGTCTGTCAGTTTCATATTTTATACATTTTTTGACGTAGAAGATTTTAATTGGGAATGTAACTTACTGAAGGGCATGTGCTATTTCATTATTTAATTGGTTTCGATTTGTCTTACTGGAGTCGGATTTACGGGGGGTGAGAGTTAGAAAGGTTAATCTGTCTATATGGTATATATATGTAAAAAAGAGTGAAATTTGGTGTGCAAACTCCTTTAAGAAAGTTCGGCATCATTAAATGTCGCAAATTGTCCCAGTGGAATCGGAATTATAGGGGTAGCGATCGCGTGGTTTTTGTTTTTAATGGCAACACATGCGATATGATTCGATCAGAAATGATGAGAAACAAATGAAAAGAGAGCTCTTTTCCATTTTCTGAATACAATGTTTCAGAAAATTCAATTTTCGCTTTAAAAGATGAGAGGTTAAATAGTGCGTATAAAAAGGGTAAAAAAATCGATGAACTCAGGGCTTCCGCTATTTTTCTATATCTTCCTGGGGGATATTACTTTCTTGTTATTGAAATGAAGTGACAATCCAAAACGTCAGCTTTGTTTTTCAGGGTTTTACCATTTTGTGTCCATCATGGTGTCAGTGACGTATTTATAAAAGACATCATTACATTAAAACACTTAATCATATGTCATTATTGAAGTGCTATAAATTACAGCTGTCTGATTTCAGCTAAATTATTATAAATAATTTGTCCAATATATTATCCATAATTGTATTATGTAAAAAGAAATAAAACACTCTTACGCAAGTCGGTGATTTCGTAATCTCTCCTACTAGCGAGAACTTCACGTATTCAATGATCTGCAACGGTACGAAATTATACGAAATAAACAAAACAAAATAAAAGTTTTAATCAGTGTTGAGCAATTGATTTGACCAGAAATCAGTTTTGTTACTAAATATTTAAAACTGAACTTGTACATATACAGTCATTGATAACAGAAAACATCGAAGCAACCAATGAAAATATTCCGATTTCAAATCCATATTTTTCTTTAGACACTATTCTTTTGCAATAAGTTGTCCACTGGCTCTATTTCTGAATCCAACACGTCAAATTTTATTATGATGACATGATTGCTTCATGGTGCTTCGATTTTCTTATCAAGAGTTTAGATAATTATAAAAGGACGTTAAAACTAGAGATAGCTCTTTTCTTCAGTTACTTACAGCTTTTACTAATAATAGGACGATATATTTTGGTACGAGATCTCGAATCGTTTTATCAATTATTAACATGTAACTTTCAACCATTTTTGCTATCATGTCTTTCCATTGGAGAACTTCGGAAGATGCGTTAATCTAGGAAAAACAGAATGAAATGTTCACATAATAAACCATTATTATAAATGATATTAACATGAATCGTTTTATCAATTATTAACATGTAACTTTTTGATAATATAATTAATTAAAAAGGAAAGAAGAAGAACCATCATTCTTTTTGCACCCCTAAAAAAATAGATTTAATTTTTTTTTTACCCAAGTGATTTGGAAATTCTATCGAGCTTTAAGATAGAGCGTTTGTGGTTAAATCTTACAAAGGTGTTTTAGGTGGAATGTAAAATTAATTTCTGTTTCCTTCAGTTATGTCCTGTGCAATGCAAAAGCATTGTTCTGGAAAGGAAAAACGGGACTGTAATTTTTAATTAAACTTTTAATTCTTAAAGAAGGTAATTTTTTTGATGATACATTGATCGCGTTTGCATATTTCATAAGGTTTGCATAATCAAAAGGTGGTATTTAAAGATAAATGGTGCAGGAGTTATAGATATTTTAGCTTTAGTAATTCATTTTTTGCTCCTTTTTAATAATTGTCATTATTATTGTTGATCTCTACACAAACAGCCCAGAGAGTCATTATAGTTTGAGATATAATTTTACACATGTGTTTTAAAGTATTTAATAAATTGTTTTTAAAAGCTAGAATCATTAACAATTGAAGATCAAAAAGAGTACTTACCCTTGAAGTTAATTTTAATTTATTCGTCATTTCAGCTTGGGAAGGTGGCAAATCAATACGTGTTCCAATATCAGGGATATCTTCAGAATTTGACTGCAATTTTTAAATACATTTGATGAAAATAATTTTTTTTAATTTACTTCAATATACAGGGTGACTCAAACTTATCCAGCAAGGATCAAACGGAACTTATACTTTTTATTCTTATTCCTTGTATCATTTTAGTTTTGTTTTGTAGTTTAATGTGATGTTCTGTCAGTATGCAGAATAAAAGTGATCTGCACTCTCAAGTGTTTTATTTATTTGCTTTAACAACTGTACAAGAAAATAGACAAACGTCGATATCTCACACACGATCGAAACTAGATGTAATGTTTATAGGACATTTTTTGTTCCATTTGAACCATACAATGTTCCTAAACAATTATGTTGGATAAGTTTGGGTCACCCTGTATACAATAACCATAAAATATTTGCTTCAGTGAAAATGTCCACAAAATTATGATCATTAAATTTTTGAAGAACTTATTAACTGCCTTTTGAAAAGCATGACTTTTTTTTGTTTGAAAATGAAATCATAAATTATTTTTAAAATGTTCCCATATAGTCGCCCTCACAAATTTTTGAAAATATTTTGAAGGCAAGAAGACATTCGTATCATTCACAAAATCTGAGAGAAAATCATGGCGTTATACTGTCAATTTTTTCTTCATATTCTCTTTTTTGATCTGTACATTTTCTCCTGAGATGGATTACTTGCAGGCATCAGCCCATTTACCGTATTTATAACTACTTACCCCAACGGTTTTAATTTTAATGTATACTTACAGTTATGGAGCCTGTTGTGCTACTAGTATCAACTGCTTTGTCTTCTGTTTGGATACCTGCTAGTTTACAGGCATTCAACCACATTTCTTCATCTCTTTCAGTTTTAAAAATAAGTTGCATTTTGGGGAAATTACTATTTAATGGCCTGAAAATATTTATATACAAAACAATAAAATTAACAATCTGTATTTTAAATAACGCTTTTATATTATTGTTATTAATATAAAAATTAGAAGATGGCGTTTATATTATTATTGTCATTGTTTGGGGAAGCCAAACTCGGATCAAGTCCGGAAGCCAATCCCAGAAGCGGACCCAAAAGAGGGCCAAAAGCCCAAGGGACTCAAATGCGAGGGAGGGAGAGTTATGCACTCGTGGGAGTATTGATGTTTGGGTGCAGGAATTTCCTTACTATATTATTATAAGCTAAAACCAAAAAGACAAGAAATTCCAGTCGAGACGGCAAGACCAAAGTAGCAGGAAGGGCAACACAGGGCGAAATTCAACAGCTGAAACGCGGATGGCGAATTAAAAGAAAATTTAAGGAGAAATTCGGATTATTGTTGGTTTAAGTAATATTGACTTAAACATCTCTTGAGATGGACACAAGTGGTCAGACAATTCGGGGAGACAAAATGTAGAACAGTGCTACGAATGTCATAGGGCAAATCGTTCCACAGAGAAATTGCACTGTAAGGAAATCGCTTCGACAAATAAACGGACGTCTTGTTTGGGATCACAAACAGGCTCTCCGAGTTTGGCGGATACTAATTTCAGACTTGAACCAGTCTTTCACGTATGAAGCAGGGTGATTAAGATCACATATCGCGTCGGCTACTTCAGAAGTCAGTGCAAGCTTACTAATAAACAAAATTGACGAAACAGAATCAGTTCGAGACAGTTTAAAGGCTGTCCGAATGATTCTATTATAAGCAACCGTCAACCTCTTGAGGTTAGCCATTGAAGTAGAGGACCAGAACAGCGCTCCGTACGCGACGCGAGGCACTATAACTGCCGATATATAATGGCAGATTTGTGGGGTAGAGAGGAAGGATCTCAACCGTTTCACTAAATAATTCGTCCGATGCAAGGATGTAATAAGATGATCAATTAAGTCATTAAAACGAAGGTGAGAATCAAAAGTAATGCCCAGGATCTTTAAAGAATAAATACAAATGTACTGATTATTTCCGTTCAGCTAAATATTTAAGCAAGCTTTTCGATTCCATCAGTTCATAATCTTCCCTTAAAATTCTTTTTAATCGCAAATATAGAGCTGAATTTAGACAAAATTCCTTCATAAATATTGCATCTGTTAAAAGTCGGGTATATTCTGAATGTTCGTTGGCTTTACCGTAGCACATATAGGCTGTTGCTAAAAATTCAATAAAGTCGCCTTATTAATCCTATTTTAGCTCAATACTATATCAGACCAAGCGAAAGATTAAACAGGTTTTTGTACAATTAAAGAAACTTGCATATATTGGGTAATTTATAAAAATCTATTTTTTAAATCTTTATTGCAAAACATTGGACGTACACGTATATTTTAAAGTGTTTTATTTTCCAAAATTTGAGGAAAAACTAAATTTATTTTTAGGAAAGAGAATAGATTTAAATAGATAAAGTAGTGTATTCTATATGCTGCACATCCACTGAAATTATTTATGTATTTATTACTGCATACATTTGTTTCTAAAGGTGCACGATAAAGCAAACTGTTGATGAGGAAAAGTCCCTCTAAAATGGCTAACTTATAAAATAATTTACGTTTCATTCAAATTAGTCCATGGGCTGCTGAGATGATTTTCTTTTTTTTTAATAATTTGTTAATTTATAAGCCCGTTCTATTACTTTTATAAAGTGGTATGACGTTCGCAATTGTGGTCATTTTGATTTATTTTTATAATAATGATTTTTTTTTGGGCTATTTCTGAAGTTTCAGTTATGATGGTTGTAAGATATATTTTATTCCATTTAGGTGTTTTAAAGGGAAATATTATAAACCTACACTCACAGCAATTTCCAGATCGTAGGACTCATTTTATTAGGTTATAGCTCTCTGACTCGATTATAAGAATACAGTACTTCGTAGATAAGTTGTGCCATCCATCTTCAAGTGTTTACGAACCCCCGACTGATCTAACAGCGCCATACACAGCTTTACGAGCCAAGTCATAGGAAATGGGAATCATTTCCGGTAGAGATACGAAATCGAGTTACGAAAACATGGCGGATAGCGATACTGGACGATTTCGCCGTTCGTGTTTAGTAAGAAGATTAATACAAAATTATTAGAACTAATACTACTCTTTAATATTACTAAGGATAGGACAAGTTATCTAGAGACTATCTATCTATCAGTAGGGATAGTCTCTTCAACTCTGAGTGCGAGAACAGGCTCCCTCAAAAACCCAACGTTGAATAAGCCATTCTCCAACGTTGTTCGTCTTGCTCCTTCAAATTTTATCAGTTCATGAAAAATTGAACGAAAACAGGGATCTAAAGTAAGTTACACTTTTTTCTAATGTAAATTATGCTTATTTAATAGTTCCAAATTTCTTTGCTAACACGTTTTCTTATTCATTATTGTTACGATTATTTTTTATTTTCTCGTTGTGATTTGAAATGCATTTCCACTGAACAGCATTCATTATTATCGACTGCTAACAACATGGCTAGTTTCTCGCAGCAAGAATGGATCTAAACACCTTGTGTAGCAGAGCCTTATAGAAAGTAAGAAGGGTGGCTGACTTAATTTCAGCACGGAGGTCGAATATGATATTAACTACAAAGTTAATTGTAGAGAGTGTATATCATTGATCTAAAACTCATCC
The DNA here is from genome assembly GCA_023313115.1 of Rhysida immarginata. Classification (NCBI taxonomy): domain Eukaryota; kingdom Metazoa; phylum Arthropoda; class Chilopoda; order Scolopendromorpha; family Scolopendridae; genus Rhysida; species Rhysida immarginata. The sequence goes on from JAHWFO010008967.1 coordinate 433,585, forward strand.
TTTTTTCTGCATTTCAGATTGCCAAGGATACTAATATGAGCCTTCCTCTTAGCCTCCTCGTGATAGGTTCCATTTAGCCTACCCAAAGGGATGGAAAAGGAATCTTGCAGATTTATAATGAGAACGATGTAATGGTTAAAACAAAAATAATCCCTTGATTTTTGTGCAAATTCGATTCTGTTAAGTGATGGTGAATTTATTGCATTGTACATTATAAGTTGATTGTATTGTTAAATCAATAAAAGACTTTATAAAAAAAATTGATGTTTAAAAATTTTAAAAAGATGTCGTTTCTCTTCCTATTGTTGTCTACCGTTCAAGACCTGTCAAGTTTATGAACACGGCGATCGTTATTTTAGAATTTAGAGAAAGATTTATCATTAAAATCCTTTTTTCTGCCTACAAGCTTGGAGTTTTATCTTCTACTGGCGAATTTTGACTATAAAGATGATAAAATACAAATACAGGTCGGTATACAATGTAAACTTGTGTAAATATCAGTATATACGTGTGTAAATTTGTGCATCTGTGTGTATTAATGTGTAAATACGCTATACAGATGTGTACAAAAGTGTAAACCTGTGTGAATAGGTGTATACTCGTGTGTAAACTTGTATACAGGATGTATCAGGTTCGATGGTCATAAAGTACCTAGCGTGATTCTAGCATGATTACAAACTTAAAGTTCCTTATCGAAAATGTCGAAAACTCAAAAATTAAATTGCGTCGTTACGTCATTTATGAACTTTCCGCACCAGCAGTTCATTAAATTCAAAGGGGCGATTACAATTAAATCGGCGGCAATTGTTGAGATTAAATGACGTTTTCGACAGGTTTTCAGCAAATTTCGCGTGATCTTTAGATCCTTAACATTTTGCATAAGGAACTTTAAGTTTGTAATCATGCAAAAGATCACGCTAGGTACTTTATGACCATCGAATCTGATACACCCTGTATATCGTGTATACAAGTGTGTAAATTTATGTACATATTTGTGTAAGATTATGTAAATAAGCTGTACAGATGCGTAAATTATCTATACACGTGTGTAAATTTGTGCACATATATGTATAAATGTGTGTAAACTTGTGTAAATAAGCAGTACAGAGGTGTACATAAGGGTTAAGATGTGTAACTAAGTGTAAACCTTTGTAAATAGGTGTAAATTTGTGTACGTATGTGTTTAAATGTTGTTAAAGTTGTGTAAATATTCTATACAGATATGTACAAAAGTGTAAACTTGTGTGAATAGGTATATACCCGTGTGTAAACTTGTGTATTCTGTGTATACACGTGTGTAAATTTGCGTAAATATGACTATATAAATGCGTAAGTAGCTGTGAAAATATATAAATTTGTGTAAATAGGTATATACGCGTATAGTAAACATTCCGTTAATGAGTCTTAAATTTTGTACAGTTGAGTCAATTGACCCGAGACAGGCGACTCGGAAATTCGGGTCAAACAACTCTTACTGACATCTGTGTCCAATGACTCTCTTAAATGGGTCGTATTGGAAGAATCATAGGACTCTCACAAACGGGTCATATTAACCGCATATTGCTGTGAGTGTAGCAAAGCCATCAATTGAAAGAGCTGATAGGGCTTTAAATAGCTTGAGCTTCTTTAATGATTCATTTTTGAAATTATTTTTATGTGTTCAAATTTATTTTTTAAGGAAAAAGATTTGTCATACTATTCTTGAATATAGTACTTTAATATAAAATTCTATTGAAATCTGCTTAAAATTACTTGTTTCCTTTTCCTAGTACGAATCTCTTCGTTTTGTTGTTTTTGCATAAAATGAGCCCATCCGTTGTTGTGTTTCCCACCAGTTCTTTTTCCTAAATTTTGTAAAGGAACGGTACATACCGGGTGTTTCAAAAATGACCGGTAGATTTGAAAAATCTAAACGGGCAGCGATAAAAATACACCGTGAACTAATTTCGAAAGTTTGTCTGCCTGAAAATTTACTGTTGTCCCAAGCATATTGCGACAAACGGTGTATTTCTATCGCTGCCCGTTTAATTTTTATTGATTTTTCAAATATACCGGTATACCGGTCATTTTTGAAACACTTGGTATTATTAGCCTGTCAAAAATTTCCTATTCGTATCTTATCAAAATTTTCTGTCCAAGTAACTTTTACCTCTTCACTTTTATACCATTCGAGATTTTCCTTCGATAGAACAAACCAATAGTCTTTTGGGTGTCGCATGACAGTTCCCGGATGTAATATCCAACCTTTTTGGATGATCTAAAATGTTAACATAGCAAAAATGAATTATTTCATATTATCAATTTTAAAATTAATATTATTGTGAGAGTTCTAAATCTTCATGTAAGCTAATGAAAATTTAAAATGAAATAAAAAAACCCACTTCTATCTAATACCTGAGACTTTTTAACTGTAGCTTCTTCTTCTTGAGGTGTCGGGGTTTTGTCTCCTGAAATGGAATCGTCATTTAAATCGAGCGTACTTCTACTGAGCTGCGACATCATGGAAGGAGCCCTACGTAATGCTCCTGGCCCTAACGCAGAGTCACCGCTGACGTCGGATGAAGCTAATGAAACTTGACGGATAATTTGCGTTCGGCGTTCGGTCTGAGGAGATTGTCTCGGCGACAGCAAAGACGGCGCCGATGGCGATAGCTGAGACGGACTGCAAAGAAAACCATTCAGATAATTTATTTAAAATAGCAGAAATTCATGACAGTATAATTTGGTTCATTCTATTGCAAAATAATTTAACATATAATTTGAGAGAATATGAAAAAAAAAGTGAAGCCATCATAAAAGTTTGCTCTGCATTAAGTTTAGTTTATCGTCCTCTTGACTTCCTTTTCATCTTCAGTTATTTTCTAGGAGAGATGAATGTACTACTGTATGTCGAAAGTCCAAAACGTATGACCAATTCATGTACTTGCTGTCTTTCTCTCTGATTACACCAAAATATTCTCTTATTCGTAAACTTAGGTCTGATATTCTATGGATTGTGCTAGACCATATATGAACGTCTAGAATGTCTCCGGTGTATACAGACTGGAAACAGAATTTGTAAAATCTATAATTATCCAATCTCTTTGCTGAGTAACATCGGCTCCAGAAAAGATGATTTTTAATTTCTTCGACAAGAGATGGCGCCACACAACAAAGTTTTCGCGCCATTGACAACATTCAACGAAGGGACCGTCGCGAGCTATCAAGTAATGCTGCTAAATAAGCAAGCTTAGGCAAAATTAATTTTCGTGCAAGTTTTTACTGAAAACGAATAAGCATAAAGAATTCTTATTTACAATTTCGTCCTATGAATGACTCCCAAAGTTCTTAGAAAACTTCTAATTATATGTAAGTTATGATTTAATTAGCGGCAGTCTTGCAGAACTTAAGTATAGGACCGTGAAAGTTTGGGAAGGAGGACGATTTTTACTAAAAATAGACTAGTTAACTGATAAATTACAAGTAAACATTGACAAATGGTAAGAATTATATGAAATTAACTATTTATATGGTAAGCTCCTACACATGCACTCCAGCTATTTATATGTCTTCATATTACTGTACTGTTTATTTGTCTTATTTTTTCATCAACCACTTGGTAACCGCTTCAGTTTTTATGTTTTCTTTTTTAAGGAATCTACAATTTCTTCAGTTTAAATTATTTTTATAAGTACGGTTTGACTGTATTCTGTGTTCATTGTTCACTGTTACCGACCAATTTCTAATTTGGTAATTTTAATATTTTAATTTTAAATTTTGGAAATTTTTTAATAGTTGGTATTTTTTCATTAGGGAGGTAGATGGCATTTTCCATTACAATCCCGGAAGATTTTTAATGATATATTTTATTTGGATGAAGTAAACTCTACTAGAAGGCATTATCTTTCTGGTTATGTCAAAATCATAATTATAGATTGTTACCTTGTGATTCTTTGAAATTCTGGATTTTTAATATTCATGTAGGCCGCTTCAGCATCTATGAGTTGTGTGAGGTGTTTCTATAAAAAAAGGAAATTAATAACATTTTAAATACTGGTAATTTGTGAAAATATTTTTCAGCCTGACCAAAATTTACTGCCATTTTCATAATGATTAAATTTTGTTTCGTTGCAAAATATATAAAATAAAAATTTCCTCAATGCCTATTTTAAAGAAATCTTAGACTAACCTAACCTAAGACTCAAATCTTAGCTTTCATTTAACATTAAATTGAATATTTTATGAAAATATCTGGTATAAAAAACAAGTTCTTAATGCTTAGAATATTACTATGCACAAACTATTAAATTTTTTTTGTTCAAATGCGGCATAATTTGATTTCAATTGAATGGTCTTCTTTTCAATATTAAATTTTTTATCAAAAAAATTATTTCTGTAAAAATAAATGTGATGCCTAACCTTCGTTCTCGATTCTTGCCTTTGCAGTCGGTTGCACAGAAGACCAATCACTTTTTCCTTCAATCGAGGATAATCTGAAAACTATGAAAATCAAAATGTAAAATTTCATTTAAGCTATGAAAGCTGATCTTATTCTATCGACAGTAACTTACAACGGCCGAAGACTCAGTTATAGTTGACGATATAATCGATGAGATGAGATCCACTGCTCTTAATAGGGAGCCCTTATACTGCTGAACGAGTTTCCTCACGGTTTTGTCGAAGGCTAAACCAGAAGCAAACATGGCCGTTCTGTAAAAAAAAAAAAAAAAAAAAAAAATAGTTGAAACTTTCTACGTAACTATGTTTCAAAAATTTAGATATATGCTACGTTCCCGCTTTTATTTACTATTCAATAGCTGCTTACCGATATCCAGAGAGATTCTGCAAAACTGTTGCCAGTTCCACTTCGCTTGGTGTACAATTCTGAAATTGTGATTTAAATTGAATATACGTACATTAAATATCATACCATATATAAATTGAACTCGAATGAAATGAATTTATGACTTAAAAAATTAAAACTATCTAGTTAGATATTGACCATTAAAAAGAATTTTATAAAAATTAGAATCAGTTACAGGCTTTATGTGAAAATAAAAAGTAAGGGATATACTGAAGATAACAAGCAAGAGTCTTATACTCTGTGCAATAAAAGAAAAAACTGGGCGTGGTGCCAAAATGGGCTGTTAGCCAATCAGAAGCCTAGCTGAGCGCTCAGCCAGGCTACTGATTGGCTAATTGCAAATTCTGGCACCATGCCAGTTTTTTTCTTTTATTGTACAGAGTATAGTCTCGTTTGGACTTGATTTCATTATCAAAAGATTTGAGTGCTAAAATTCATTGAATTTCCTAAAATCTTGTGACATGGACAAACAAATCTGAACGAACTCGTAGGGATGTGATCATGAATGTGATGTATTCGTTGTTCAGATTGTTAACCAGACATCAGACGATATTGGATCAATCAGTCTTAGTCAAAAAGTTGAAAGAAATGTTGAAGGCATGTTGCAAAATTAACTCATTTTTAAAATTATTTGAATGGCAGGCATCCCTGTTTTAACTTCCCTAATACAGGGTTTGAATAATTCCTTGTTACATTTCAAAAATTCGCAACTCGGTGACGAAATAAGAAATAGTGACGTCTGAGATATGAAATGAAAAACAAAAAGCAATTAAATTTTTATTTTTTTCACTATATGTGTCTACCTTTCGTAACGCTGTGGACGTTCAGGTGATAATCCATTTCAAACACGATACAACTTCTCACTGGCAACAATGTAGATGGCAACAATTAGACAGAAGTCATCCAAAAGTCATGGGATACCTATTCCATATTGTCTAGGACCTTTTGTCCGGCGAAATGCAGCAACTCGACGTAGCATGGGTTCTATACCAGTCAGCGGAAATCCTCCTGTGCACGAATGGATCGTTCGATAATATCCCAAGTATTTCGATGGGGTTCATGTCTGGCTTTCTAGGTGGCCAATTCATTCATTGGAATTGTTAATAATGCTCCTCAAACCAATCGCAATTTTGGTTGATAACCCGTGACATGGGGCATTGTCCTCCTGGAACATCCCATCGTTGTTAGGCTACATAACGATTCCCAGTCGATTCATAACGATTCTTAACTTCTGTTAAGAAGGACCATTCTGCTTAGATGTCGCTGTTCACGAATATCCGTGGTCAGCCGTGGTCAGCCACTGCGCTGTCTATGGTCGGAGGTAATACCTGAAATGAGATACACTCTGTATACCCTTGACACTGTTTACCGAGGAATGTTAAATGTAGTCTGAGTTAAATACCTGCATCATTTCAGAAATGGAATGTTCCATGCATCTACTGTATATCCAACTATCATTCCGCGTTCACACTCTGATAATTCTCCTCGTGTAGGGATATTCACATTACTAGACGTTTCAGACGACTGCTAATAATTGAATTGACAGCACCGATACCGCTCTGCCTGTTTATGCGCCTTTTACGCATACAAGCGACACCTGAAAACTTGCATGATTTTTGGCACTTCAGTGTATATAGATGGGGAAACGAATATTTTCAAAGGAAACAGTAATTTGGACTCTAATTTGGTGACCCTGGGGGCAGCGGCTTAAGGACTGGTCATGTCGTGTACATCTTCATTTGAATTCTACCTTGTTTTGCATCTGATATTTGCACACCCTTGATCACAAATCCGGCTTAGAAGGTATACGTTCTGTCCACGGTTGTGGTCAGATTGTCGTCCGGACCATTCACTGCGTCTGATCGTTATTGCACAATTATCACTAAATTCGATTTCCCGTTTTCACATTGCGAGATTGCCATTTTGATTGCAATTTACGGCCTCAAGGGGCCCATGGAACTGGGATGCAGCGTTTTGTTTGAAAAATAATTTGATCAGTTTCTCTATCATTTGACATCTCGGAGGCCACTAATCTTTCTTTCACTACCGAATTGCTTAAATGTATCAAGGAATTGTAAAATAAATCTATGCATATATCAATGAATTTGTTGTGTAAAATTCTTAAGTAAGGGCCTGTTAATTATAAATTTAATGTTACCAGAGTTAATAATCGGTCGATGTCATCATAAAAGCAAGCATTTATTTTGGCTCCTGCTTGCAATTTCGAACCATCGACTTCGAGGGAGTTGCCTTCGAGAGAGGTTGTCAGCCTCACAAAGAATATCTGTAGCAACCTAGGGTAAAAAATAAGAAAACTATTTTGTTCAAGAGAAAAATGTGAATATTAACATAATTTAATATGCAATAAAAACGCAAATATTATCGTTTCTTCTTAAGTTTAATTTATAGATTATTAATTGAAGCATCGTCAATCTCACTTGGTCAGCTGAGAATGTTTCCATTCATCGGTGAGTTCTTTGAAAGCGTTCATTTGGTCGAGCTGGGCCTTGACGGTCGCATGTTTTTGTTTTATATCAGATGCCAGTTTTGGAAGCTTTTTACGAATATGTTCCGAAAGTTGTTTATTTAATACTTTTTGTAAATATTTCGACCCCATTCGTGCAGCCATATGCCTATTTAAAAGATATTTATTCATAAGAATAAAAATCCTTGTGTATTTGATTGGAAGAGTGGATTTTGTATCCAGAAAAAAAATAAAATAAAATCCATCATTAATGGCATTTTTTGCTAAAAGATAAGCCTTACACCTAAAGCCGTTTATTTTGCAAAGTAAAACTGATGATCAAAGGTTAACAAAAATTTTAACACGTTTAAAAATATTCAATTTCTTGATATGTTTACAAATTGCTGTAACTTTACAAATGCATGATAAAGTAAAGTCATCAGTAAGTTTGAAGAAAAATTATTTATTTATTCATTGCAATGGCATATGATTTATGAAATTTAAATATACGCATGTGATTAATTAAAATAATTATTTTAACCTGTAAGCATCGTGATTGATAAAAAATTCCATTTCTTCTCTCTGAGCTTCTATGATGTTCTTGCCTGTGTCAATATCGTGCTGTCCTCTGTTTACAAGGCCCACATAGCCTACAATAATCAAAAAATTTAATATATTATTAACAAGGTTTTGCAAGCTCGAAATTCTATCGTTGACGTGATTTTACTTTTTATGTTTTCACTTTTTTTAAATTTATATTTAAAGGATAGAGTACAAATAAATTTTGAGAGAGGAAAGACTGGCCATCACCATTTGACGAAAATATTGGAAAAATTACCTCTCTGTAAAGGATATACTCTGTTTTCGAGAATGTCTTTTGCGTTTGTTCCCCTGTCCATCAAGTCAAGTTTCGTGATGACGCCGATGGTTCTTTCTCCTAAGTTTATAAAAGTATGTATTGTATATGATTTTGTGAACACTTTGGCAATAGTTAAAAATATATTTCTATGGTTTTACTTGATTTATTTTCTTTTTTTTTTTTTAACTGTTTTTGGTAAATTTGTTTTTCTTTATGATAATCTTAGATGGAGCACTTCCATATACTGATAATATTGATTTACGAAATGATAAGGTAAAGAAAGATTAAAATCTCAATTCCAGAACAAAGCCAAATAAGGATATGGATCCACATTAGGGATGACCAATTATAGAATCTTCTCTCGTTTATTTTGTAAAATTAAATTTTTACTCTTGCTTCATTTATTTTCTGCATTTCTTTCTAATGCCCTGTTATTTCTGGAAATTCCTGTGCATAAAATTTAACTTGGAGCAATTTTCTCTATATTCATGGCTTTCGAATTCATCCATAACATAAATTTTGGGTTTTATGCATGCGCTTTGAGACAAAAAAAAGTGTTTGTTTTAGAAAATTTCAAAAATCTCATTTTAAAAATTAAATTCATCAGTTAATTAAAACTAAAACTAATAACTGTTAAAATAACTTTTTAAATTGACTGTTAAAAACTTTAACTTTTTTTCCTTCGCCAAACAAAATTCCATTGCCTCACGATTGTTCTGCTAAAATATCAGGTCATTCTAACAAGTAGTTTTCAAATTATCGATTTTTTAAATCGTAACTTTAATTATAATCACTCTGTACAATGAAATAATTAACGATGGATAGGCTTCACTTTGCCATGGTGTTTACGCTGAAACTATAAATAAATTGCTGTTAATTGAGATTTGGGATACCTTCTGGGTCAACGAGAGCGGCCAATTGTAAAGCATCTGAATTTGCCAAATCTTGATTGGCTGGAGTGACGGCCAATATTAATGTGTTTTCGTTGTCGATGTAATCCAGTACCATCCTTCGAATTTGTTCTTCGATGTCCACTGGCTGATCAAGAACTGGAACACGAGTCATCCCAGGCAAATCGACAAGAGTGAGCTCCAAAACTAGAAATATATTAATGTATGTTTTCCATTCAAATGATTTTCATAAAATTTAAGCACTTGAAAAAAATTATCAATAATTTATTATTTTATTTATTATATTTCATTAATTTTGATGCGGTAAAATCCATATGGTTCAAACAAACTAAATAGTTTTGAATAACTCCTAAAAAAATTTGTCTGGAGTCATTCTAGTAAATTTTCTGTTTCATAATAGCTTAAGAATAGACATTGTAAAAAGTCAAATGGTAAAGTAATATAACATATAATTGCTCTACATTCTATGCTCAGTAAATTCACATGAAATACTAAATCCGGGAATGTTATCGTTATGTACAGGGTCTTTATAATTAAAGTTCCATTTTGACATGGCCATAAAAAAAAACTACTGGACCAAAAGCTATAATACTTGGTAATATTATGGAAAGTTCATACCCACCAAAAAAAAAATTAGTTCAAAAGGTCACCACCTGCATGGAATGGCGCTCTATGCAATATTCGTATACGAAATTAGACACAGTAATCCGGTGTAATCTGCTTTCAGTAAATGGTGGAGGCCACATTCAACATGTAAAATTTTAATAACGATTAAAGACTTGTTAACCTGCCTCTTCGTATCTAATTTCGTATACGAATATTGCATAGAGTAGCTTATAGTAGTTTTTTTTTTATGGCCATGTCAAAATGGAACTTTAATTACAAAGGCCCTGTATATTTACTCCTATATCCTTCTATAAATATAAATTTCCTGTATTTTTGTGTTTGTTAACATATTTTTTCCTTTCTTATAAAACCGAAATACAACAACCATTATACTAAAATTTTGCCTAAACGTTACCACTTTATTACTTTTATATAATGTCTAATTCCTTATAGACAGTAACTGATTAGGGGTTACACCTTGTGTAATTACTTTAATTCTGAATTAGATGCCTAGATTTTACTAAAAATAACTTTAATGAAACCCACCATTAGGAGAATAAATATGAAGATTGATTGGGACGGGAGACACACTTTTCCCATCACCAGTCACACGAATTGTTTCATTAATAATTTCTTGTCGGATTTCAGAAAAGTCTTCGAAACGCCGTTTGGGAAGATGAAGGAACTCCGCATACTCTAAACAAAAATAAAGTAACATTAAATGCAATTAGAATTGAATGAGCCGTTATTAAAATCGGATTTTTGTTATAGATCAAATTTTAAATTCCCTCTATGTTATTAAAAAGCTTACTTAAAAAGGGCATTATTTTTAGCGAATAACAGTGAAATTTTCTTAAGTTAATAATTATCCAATAATAATAAAACAAAAGCTGAATAATTTTTAATGCGAGAAATCACCTTCCATAGAAGGAATAAGTTGAAGCACGAGAGGTCGCCTCGTCACTATTCCGGAACCTCGTGGAAGAAAATCTCTGACAAGAAAATTATAGGAAATTACATTGCATAAAATAAAGTTGTGTCTCCATGTAATTAAATTATTTGTTATTCGTTTAAATCGATTTGAAAAATCAATTATACAGTGATTGGATGCGAACATCATGAAATAAATACGATGGATCTTCTGAGGATGTGTTATTCTAGGATAAAGTGAATGGTTTTACCTGCCAACAAAATTCTCGAGCACGCTACTTTTGCCAGCACTTTGTCCACCGACTACAGCAATTTGCGGTAAATTGAGTTCATCGAGGCCCAAACCTGCCACCGATGCAGCATCCTGCATTCGGTTTATGATAACAATAAGCTCCTTCATACCTAGATTAGTGCTCATTTTGAGCTCTCGGTGAATTTGTCTCCCAGACTGGGTGACAATATTCAATAACTTTTAGTGTGAAATGCACGGTTTCCTCTGTTCAAATCATCACCATCACCGAGGCATTCTGTTGTGCCAACCGATTCCTGATAGAATGCATAACATTATTCTTCAATTAAAAAAAAAATCTTTATCTTTCCAAGCAAATCAATAAAACAATAGCCAACAAGAAACCTTATCATGCCTTTTGTATTCGTCTTTAACTGGTACTTTAGAATGAAAATGAATTGAATGGTATGCGATAAGATAACACTTCGTTGAGGTTAATCTATAATTGAAATCTTGATCAAAATTAATTAAGTTTTATTCAAATGAATGACAATCGTTTGCATGTTATCAAATTATTCGTTTACATGAATACTTACATAAACATATTAAAAAAATCCCAGAAACAATCGATATCGTATTTGTATTATTATAGTTTTTTAATTTATTGCATCATTTTAATAAAGTAGGTGATTGTCTTTCTGTGAATAACTGGAGATAACAGCATTTTATCAAGACGTAATATATATCCGTTTTAATTTTAATATCTTACAGTTGAAATTAGAAAACTTAATATTTTATTCTGCAATTTTGTTATATTTATCCCACTATCTTAATGATCTCATAATACAGATTCCATTTCATCTGGATTCCTTAGAGACTAAAGTAAAGAAGTTTTACTTTGTTAGTTTTAATGTTCATCTTGATTCGAAGTTTATCCGTCTTGGAACATTTTTAACCTAGAGAGCTTGAATTAAAGACTTTTTACAGTCCTTGGTCACAGATTGGAAATAAGCGGAAGATTATGACTAAAATTATCTTTATGAAAATTTATCATGAAAAGGAAAAACAACAAAAACAGCATCTATCAACAAACTTCCGAAGAGTAAAGGTCATGTAGGCGCGACTATATAGTTATACATGCAGAATGGAGGAGAAAGACCATAAAAATGACTTTTAATCCATTTTTAATTACGTATCTTAGAATTTAATGAAAATACAAATTATAAAATATAATAAAGTTTATAAATTTAGATAATAAATTGACAATTGAACGATATTGTATTTATAAAAAAGGCAATTAAAAGAAATTTTCAGCATAATAATACTTAAGTTGATAATGGCAAGAAGAGATTGATCTAAGTGATGAATTAATATTTTTCCATAAAATAAGAAAGTACAGATGGAAATTTGTACTTCCGAGTGGGCAAATTTATTTTCATCAAAATTAAAGTACTTTCCATTTTAATTCATCACTTAGATTAATAATAATTTAAATTGATAAAATTTATAGTCTAAACTTTAGTCTTCCGCTTTTAATTTAAAATATATAACATAAAATTAAAATTATTTTCAAATCTAAAGTTTATTTTAAAATTTCATTGTTTATCTTGGGAAAATTTGTTTAATTTGATACCCGCTTGAGAAATAAGGAAATACAAATTCGTCATTATTACAAATTATTATAAATAAAAATATCGCAAGGACTCTTTTGATATAACGTTTCTGTAATTTTTAATTTTTGATTTAACTTTTATATAAATATAAAAATATAAATAAAGATAAAATATTTTCCTGTATCCTCTATAGTTCGGCATTTTTCCTATTGTCTTCTATCTTAATTAAATAGATACCATTTCGGAAGGAGTTTCGGATAAAATAAAATTTTGTTCCTTACACGAGGAAAGATAAGTTGACAATAGATCATTAACATTATCAATTCAATGACTGATATTATGAAGCAAAAAAATATGAACGAAAAATGATAGCATTATCAAAAACTTTTATTCATTTATTGAACTGCTTTCCACGATTGCTTTTAAAATACATAGACACGTCTTTCATCAAGATGCATTTTACCACAATGCGTTTATTTAAATATGTTGTAAACAAAGCGGAAAGTTGATGAACAGCAGTCTCTGTATTTATTTTTAAATTATCTTCCTGCTTAATTTTCTTTCGTTGTTGTCTGTAATACCTGTCTCACTACAATCACCATGACGAACCTAGGCATGAAAGATTTGATTAAGCTGATCAATAAGCTGCAGGATGCGGCGTCTCTGGCGAACCTCCCGCTCGGTGAGCTCCACTTGCCACAGATCGCCGTCGTCGGCGGCCAGAGCGCGGGCAAGAGTAGTGTCTTGGAAAATTTCGTCGGCAGGTCAGTACTCTCAAACTTAAATATTATGTACAGGGCCACACGATTATCACGAATTAAGAAAACTTTAGGTTGGTTGATTTTAATTATTTTAACAAATGATTTATGAAAATAACGAGTTTTTCTTAAACTATGTAAAAAAAGGTATTTCACTCTTATTTGTTTATCCACAGTTGCTTTTTTTATTTCATGATAAACTATGTTAGAAAAAGTTGTTGTATTCTTTTAATGATCACCACTTTCAATTTCAAAAATTTGAACTTTGGATAAGGAGGGAGGGGTGAAATATTTTTAAGTGTTTATTTTTCTTTTAGATATTAACTTAAAAATTACTCAAATCATTGATTTAATCAATTATAATATGCGTCAATTACTTTATCATGCTTTAATCCATTCTTCGCTCCTATACGGGATCCAATTTTGGAGTTCTTCGTCCAAACTTAATCTTTTATGCATTTACCGCCTCCAAAAGTGGTTCTTACGGATATTGTTAAAAATTCGTAAACCCCATTCTGTAACAATTTTTTTTAACTCCGTTGGAATAACACCTATTAACCAACTCTACACCTTTAACTTGGCTATTTTTATATTCAAAGCTCTTAATAACCACCTGCTCACCTCCATCCCTCACTCTTTTTTTTTTCACTCCAGCTCCCTCTCCTCTCCACAATACACGTCACCATAATTCCATTGCTCTACCCCGGATAACTTGCCTGTATCATTTCAGAGGTGTTACCACCTGGTCTTAAACTCTGGTCAAACTCTGGTCAAACTCCAGAAATACGTTCTATAGCAATTTTTAAATCAAGATTATTGAACTTTTTAAGAAAGGTCTCATGACTCATCTCTGACTCCTAAGCACTCCTCTTCTTCTTCATTCTTCTTTTCTTTTTCTTTTCCGCGTTTCAGATTAACCCTTCAATTTTGTATTCATTTATTGTTTATACCATCCACCCAGGGACCTACCTTGTCGGCTTCGGTCATACTGGCCTTGGGTGGATGCTCTGTATTATTTTAGAAATAAATTAATAAATAAATAACGAAATAAATAAAAAAATAGAAAAATGGCATACCTTAAAAGAAAATATAAAGGTTTGCGTAAATTTTACAGAAAATTCAAATTTACGACGTCTTTATTATTTTTAGAGATTTTCTGCCACGTGGATCGGGAATTGTTACGAGGCGTCCATTGATTCTTCAGTTATTGCCATGCGACACCGGTAGGTCTAGTTTTAGTTATTATTATTGATATGTGCAACGGGGACATTAGACAACATCATCTTTTGGCTTCAACAAATTACTATTTCTAAATTTTATATATCGCTGAATACATAATTTTTCCATAACCAAACTGTGCATCCCATCTTTTTACATTTAATGTTTAGTTTTTTAATTTTTACTTACATGGAAATCATCAAAATACTATATAAGACATAAATCCATTTTCCATTGTATAACTTAAATATTTAAAATCATTTATAGTTTTCTGCATATTAAAAATTGAAACCGAAGGAAAGTTTAAATAACAGTTCGTGTATGAACTGGACAAGGGAGGATCGCCTGTTTCCACAGAATTAAGACTAAAATCAAGAAGAGATAAAAGAGTAAAATTAATGTGAAAGGGATAATTAAAATTAGCACAGGAGAATTTGATATAAAAAGGGGTATTTCTTTGCCGAAAGAGTTTTTCATCTCACCCATTCGTCTTTTTAATGACTGTACATATATTTGGACTTACGCAAAGAAAGGTTGTGACAAATAGTGACAAGATACAGGAAACAACAAAGATACCAAGCATGGTGGGTAAGTGGTACGATTTTACTCTTCGCTTATTATATCCTAATCCGAATATCGCATCGAAATTTATAAGGCAGGCTTAAACTGGGTGTATCTAAACGTTTATAACAAACGTCGGGGTGTGATTCCTGGGATCAAAACAAGAAAAATGTCCCTATGAAGATATGTCCTACAAAGCGTTGTTACTGAGTTACATGCGGTTCATGCATGATGATGCTCCAGTGCATTTCAGGTCGGTTTTTGGATGACACTTTTCCATGACGGTGGATCGGGCGTCGAGTCTCAGTGCATTGGCCTGGACGGTCTCCTGACCTTAATCCACTGGTCTTTTATCTGTGGGGATACATGAAAGGTGTGGTGTACGCTACTTCGGATAACGACATCAATGATCCGGAAGAGCGTATCAGGAATAATGCCTATGTAGCTGTTCGACAGGACACAGGTATTTTCGAGCGCTTCGCCATTCCATGTTGAGGCGTTGCCACGCATACATTGCTGTTCATGGCGGACTTTGAGCATTTCTTATGATATGGCCACTAATCTCTATATCATGTAGAGGTCACTTTGAGCATCTCTGATTATATAGAGATCAGTGGATATGGCTAACATATATCCTGTAACGCCGTCGCATGTAACTCAGTAACAACATATGTTCATGGGGGCATTCTTTCTTGCTTGATCCCAAGAATCACCACCCGACGTTTGTTACAAATGTATATTGTAGATACACCCTGTAGAACCTGCTGTCAACTTAGTTTCCATGGGAAGATAAGGTCAGATCAGCACAATCAGATCTCTCTTTAAATTTCATTAATTCGGAGCGCAAAAAAAATAAGTTCAGCAGGTTGGTTTAAAGCTAATTCATTCAGCTTCTGTCTTAATTCTTCAGGAATAGAAATTTTGTTTCGCGAACAGACTCTATAGTAGGGTCTACATTCACGACTCATATTCTGCAAAACTAAAGCGCTTTCAAATTAACCGAACTGAACAAAGAAAGCTGTAATTGATAATTTGGCGGTAGTCCAAACTTTCTGACATTCTGAAACACTGTTGGTTTATCTGTAGGGAAAATAACTTGTTTATCTGCAGAAGAAAACGTTCTTCCGCTATTATGATGCAATGGTGGAAAGCCTATTAGCCTAATGGGGACTTCACAAGGTTTTACTCGAGGTTTCGTTGTATCAGAGGATTTTACTGTATTTGAACTTTACGAATCATTTTGAACTTAATTAAAGATTAAATGTATAAGCGAATGTTAAACTCGTTTGTATCCTGAATTCTTCAAAGTAAAATAATATTTTTTTTATAAAATTATTAAAATTTACAAGTTTAATGTATATAGCAATTCCATATATTCTGTAAAATTACATAATGTACATGATTTTATTTGGAATTTTTCAGAGGATTAATAACTTTAGAGCTCTTTTTTCCTTTTAAATCCAGAATATGCAGAATTTCTCCATCTTCCCAACCAACGTTTTACGGATTTTTCGAAAGTACGAGATGAAATTGTAAATGAAACGGTTCGCCTGACGGGTGACACTAAAGCTGTCTCTAATGTACCTATCAATCTTCGAGTCTATTCTCCCAATGGTAAGCGTGTTGTTATCATTTCCCCCTCATTTACCTCGTGATAAAGCATGGTATTGGATTCATCGGTATTTATATAATGCAACCCCCTCACTATTTGTAAATGAATTTATCACATGGAATATGTATTATTAGTAGCGTTGTTATCTCTTCCTAACACTGTTTTCAAAATTCTGGTCATTGAAAAATGAAAAGGTTTAATTCTACATGTAATAGGAAATCCATAACATGATGTGAAATTTGTTATATGGCGATAATTAAATGTGCTTGACTATATATTTCTGCATGTAGAATGTTTGAGTGTAGGTTTTTCAATTGGCGCCTAAACCCAGAGCACTACTAAGTTTTAGTAGAAATTTGGCTGAATATGGTGCAATACGATGGCCTATACGTTGAATGCTAAGTGGCATTCGTTGAAAAGTTACGAATTAAGAAAGAAAGCGATGAAAATATTGCAAACGTTTGAACTGATTCTCTGTATATAAAAGTACAGTTTTCGCACTTTAAGTTCAACTTTAAAGCCATTTTTCTTGCTTGCTTTGATTATAAAATACAAATGAAGATGCCAGTTAAAACTGACATCGTCATAATGAAAATTTGTTTTCAATTCTCGCTGTTATAAAATTTTTAATGTAATTTGTTTGAAATAAATGTGCATGAAAATTAATTTACTAGAAAGCCCGCATCAATTATTCTCTATATTTCAGTTCTGGAGCTGACCTTGGTTGATTTGCCGGGAATGACCCGGGTCGCCGTTAGCGGACAACCGCCTGACATTGAAGAACAAATTCGAAATATGATTCTTGAATACGTAGAAGATGAAAATACATTAATACTTGCAGTGACTCCAGCCAATTTAGATTTAGCTAATTCAGATGCTTTAAATTTAGCTGGAATGGTTGATCCCGAAGGTACAATAACTTAATTGTTTAACAAATATGAGATTTCGGGTAAAAAAAAATTTGATTAAGGAAAAAATAAACCAATAAGAAAGTTACGAATAAATAAAATTTAGTCATTATGGTAGCGTTCCTTAATAAAAATTTACATTAATTTTCTATTATGAAATATTCTAGGAGAAAGAACTATTGGAGTCATCACTAAATTGGATCTGATGGACAGAGGAACCGATGCAAAAGATGTTCTCGAGAATAAAGTTTATCCCTTACAAAGAGGTAAGTTACTGATGTAGAATACTAGAAAAGAAATATTTTGGATGCTGCATTTTCTCAGGTTTTTTAAAATCTATCCTGAAAATTTGAAAAATGGTATATACTGGTCCACACGCAAAGAATCTGTTATTAATTCTAAATTATGTTATTAACGAATGATGGATTCTGGGGTCAAATTTTTTACTAATATTGTTGTTGGGTACACAAAAAATTTCAGATATCTGCATAGAACAGAATATTATGAAATATTTTTTTTAAAATCATTAGGTAACTTATCACCAGGAATTTCAGTGAAGTTACCTATTCAAATAGCTTGTAATCTTTCAGCTGAAACTTTAAATTGCGTTAAATGATTTGACTTAAAAATTTTTTTAAAGGTTATGTTGGACTCGTCAACCGATCACAACAAGATATTGATACCGGAAAGGATATAATCAAGGCACAAAGAGAAGAGACCGAGTATTTCCTTAATCATTCTTCCTATAGGTTAGAATTCTGTTCCTTTAATGCTAACTATAATATACAGGGTGAGGCAAAGGTCTGGTAATAGAGCGTATAAATCGAAAACTATTTGGTGTAGGTTAATCAAATTAAAAATATTACTAAGCAGGATAGTGGCTACTTGGTAGTAACATTTCCAAGTTTATGCAAGAAAGTGTTCACGAATTTTGGAAACCTATCTCCTAAACTGTGACAGATAGAGGCATAGTGTCAATTGCAAAAGTTGTAGTGCACCGTTCAATTATTTTAAATCGAATGCAGACCTGCCAACTTACCCGGATTCACCGGGTGTCATCCGGATTTTGACAATCTCACCCGGTCACCCGGCGGATCGTAAAAAATCTCCCGGCGAATAGTACTGTCTTAAAAGAACCAGCAATTTCGTCAGCAATTTTTTTTGGAACACTATCTAGTCTTCTTGCAGTTAACTTTGCTTATCCATGCAACAAGTGTAAACCTTCAAAAGAAGTAATATAAAAAGGCAAAAAAGCTAAAAGACAGTACAATCAGCTCCACAAGGAGACAAATTAGGGAAACTTCAAATTTATATAAGCATAATTTCAAGATAAAAGATATTTTATAATTTAACCAGTGTTGGTCTCATTATTTCACGTACGGTGTATCTTACTCCCTTAATTATTTTGACTACTGTATAGTGTATAATATGTAATTGTACTTGTGGCATCTAATGTTAAATTATGTCCAAAAGTAAAATTTAAGTGCACAATTTTTGTAACAATTAAATATGTTATCGATACGTATATTTTACCCTACTAAATTTACTATCACCCGGTTTTCCTCCAGAAATAGTTGGCAGGTCTACGAATGTTAAAATCATTGCTTCATTGAGGGGAAATTAAAGAAATAATTGCTTGAAGTTGATAAAGTATTGCACGTCATTTTCAGAGAAGCTCCATCGTTGATGTCACATTCACCAAACCACTAAATCAGGGGTGTCCAAATCGTGCCCGTTGCCCGCGTGCAACATAAAAAGCTCGCGGACAAAGTTCACGGGCAAAGCCGAGGAGATAGTCCAAAATTCAGGAGGGGAGTGGGTATAGTTTTTCCTATGCAGTGTTGCCAGACTTTAAGGAACTGATCCACGTAATGTGCAATAGGGGGAGAAGGAAGATTACCCACGTGCACGGGCGCTGCATGCGGACAGAAATCTTGGACGTCCCTGCACTAAATTGACAGGGAGAAGGAGGCATAAATGATAGCCAGGCCGTGTTTGAATCAATAATATTATGCTAGAAACAATCACACCAATTAACACCAATCTGACTGGAGTTTACATACAGACCTTTGCCTCACCCTGTATAAGTACTTATTATTTAATATTGGTTCCTTTTCCGTCGGATACAAATCATTGGTGGACTTAGGCTCATAAATTAGTGATACAGAGATCCAAGATTAATGAAGACGTTATTTTTAAGTGGTTTTATTATTTTTTTTTTGTACCACGATTCAATTTCGATGAAAAATAATTTTTCCAGATTGCAATGTAAGTTCCACTGTCTTATGTAAAAGAGCTGACACGTGGTGCAGAGATATCGGAATTCGATAAAGGTGTAAAGAGAAATTGCCGTTAGGCTAAAAACACGCCGAAATCAATTGTGGCTTTCGTTCTGGGCGGCCGAAAATTCTGACCAACAGAGATCGCAGAATCCTGAAACGTAAATTTGTCAAAAAACGGCCACAGCCGAGGCCATCACCAGACAGGAGTTTCAGGCAGTTATGTTCCATTTCCACTGGAACATTGCGAACAGAGGTCCATCACTTTGCTAGAGCGTCTGCGCATAAGCCTCATATCGCAAAGACCAATAAGTATTAGAGGCTCAAGTGGGATTTAGACATCGCAACATTTCACTGGAGTGACGAGTCGTGACCACCGAGAGATAAGGCCTGTGCATTGAAACTTCATACATTGTTACATCATCATTAAAAGGGTATTGTTATTCGTATTTCTACCAATAATAAGTCTTAAATAATCCTTCTAATGATGATGTAACAATGTATGAAGTTTCAATGCACAGGCATTATCTCTCGGTGGTCACGGAGGAGTTCACAGAGTTTCGATCCGAGCTGAAAGTGTGGCGGCTGCCTGGGGAATGTTTTCTGCCAGAGTGCTTAGTTCTTATAGGAAATTTGTTGATAATGGTATTATGGTGAGGGAGGTGTTTCACGTACTACGGTGTTGGATCGTTGGTGGCTGTTCGTGGTAACAAACAATATCCATTTACATTAAAGCTTTTCCTATGCAAGTAATTCCCTTACATCACATTTGTACCAACTATTTATTTGCACAGATTTACTGATTCCCATTTTCTCATTAAGCTTCCCAGGCATATGATTGCAATTCAATCCCTCCTTTAATTGTTCTTTTAATATCAACTTAATATTTTTTTAATTCTCAAAAAAATCTACAAATTTATCTCATTTAAGCTCATTATCATCTACGTTCTTAGTCAATATCAGGTCCATGCATTTTCGCTATTTCAGACTCATCCATTTCCACATCCATTTTTGCTTAGACCTTGTTCACTCACAGAAAAATCTAATCAATATACGCCAAGCAAAAAAGGTTCTTTCATCGCCAATCTTTTCCTCGTTTGTAGCCAATCTTTACGAAATTTTTTTTTAATTGTCACTCCAAAATTATGCTTTTGAGATCAGCTGGCCTTCATGACCGAGAAAGCAAAAGCAGATTACAGTAGTTCTCGAGTCTGTGGAATCGCGCGTCCGAATTCCGTTGTGTGCATGGATCTTTGTGCTTGTCCCGGACATGTTAAACTATTAGTCACGTGAAAGAGAACAAATAACCTAGAAATCGATGCGACCAAAAACTTTATAAACTTAATAAATCATTTGAAAACCATCAAATTTTTTTAAACAAAATTTTTTTTCCGATAATATGAGATATTCTTATTTATAAAATATTTAACTTAAATGATTTAATATTTAAAATTTAATTTAAATGATTTAATATTTAAGAGTTAATGTCTACTCATATTCTTTATAAACAAATTCTATTCGCATTTATCATTTTCTTTCCTTCTTATTTTATTGAGAACATATGGCCTTTGAAATTTTAACAGGCACATGGCTGAGAGAATGGGATCGAAATATTTACAAAAAATTTTGAATCAACAATTATCAGAACACATTCGAAAGAAGCTTCCACAATTAAGTTCCGAAATCAAGGAGAAACATTCCGAAGTTTACAAGTCACTAGATGAAAGGAACTTCTTTAATCCACAAACAGACGAATGGAAACACGTTCAGCTGACAAAGTACTATAAGCGTATGACTTTACCGAAAAAAATTATAGACGCTAAACGAAAAACTTTTTTTTTCTTAATATGTTTCAACATCCTGGATGTTTGTACAAAATAAAAAGATTCTGACTGTAACAAGCATAATTATATATGCGTTTGTTTTCACAGAATATTACAACAGTTCAGCCAAGATGTGCAAATGTCGCTCGAAGGTAATTCCATAGACGTGAAGGATTCCTCGCTATCAGCTGGGGCCAAAATCAACTCCTGTTTCCAAAATGATATCGATAAATTATTAGTTCAGGTATTTTTTATGACGTTATTTTTATTCTAATGATCTTTTAGTGTTTTGTTTATACGAATATCCTACATATAAGTGCAGCAAATTATCAAATAAAGTTACAACATTATCGAATTAGTTGTTATGTTTTTTCTAAAAAAAAATTGCGATCACTGAAACATGGAAACTCGATGGGCACATTTTAAACTTTTATATTTTGTAATTATTTATAGGCTTTCCATTTAAACGAAGACAAAATAGCTACTGAAATTAAAAATCAGTCTGGATATAAGTGAGCTTGTATTTCATTAGCATAGTAATTAAAATTTAATTTTTTTTTTACAATAATAATTACTTGTATATTATGAAAATCTTGTAGGAATGATATATTCCCTTCTTCGATGTCATTTGAAAAAACAGTCATAAGTTTAGTAGTAAATTACAAGGAACCGATGTTGAGAGCCGTCGATCTTATTTCTGATATCGTGTCCTCTGTCATCTCCGATTGTGCTAAAAGGGTACAGTACAAGATAAATTGAAAAAGTTGATATTTAAATCAAGATTATTTTCTTTATAATATTACGTTTTATATATTTAATTAAGTTGTTTCACAGGATGTTTCAAAAGTAAAGATCAAAAATTTAGAGATTTGAGAGATGACTTAAAAGAAGCCTTCAAATTTTAAGTCAACTTGTATTTGCAAACGAATCGTTTAAAACATAATGCAAATTTGATGTTAACAATCTAACGTCTACGGAATTGTACTTCAGCAGAAAGAAAACAAACCCTATCTAATTTTAGGCAATATTAACCATAAAGTAATTCAGTTTTACGTGTTTTAACTTATTACATCTTATTGTATATTATCGAAGATTTTTTAATGATCACCTTGCATCTGTATGCAGCCACAAACTTCTTAGCGTTCAGCTGCAAATTCTTTCATATACTGGTACACCTGTTTGTTTTTATTTATTTATTTATTTTTTTATTTTCGTTGCATGAGAATTTCTTTGTGATTTCCTGTTCATTGTGAATGTGCATCTGTTGGTTATCGGACTTTCTTCGATGAGTTATGTAGCAGTTTGCTTTACGATATCTGCTGTGCATCTTCGCGTAATCTTCCTTACTATAACCTTTCCAATTTGATGCTTTTCACTACTATTCAACCTATTCTTTGACAGCACCGTGCCCGTTATTATTTGTAGTGGTGAAACTGAAAAAATATTAGCATGCGTAAAAAAAGAAACAGAAAAACATGAGTCGTAATAATATTTGCGTTAACGGTTTATTTTCGGGCCTATGTTTTACTAAGATTTCTTTGCTTATGTTAGAATGTGTACTGTTCATTCAAATTTTTGACCATCACTTTTGAAACATTCTGTATATTATTATTTTCATTGCAGCTTACGGAATTCCCTCGGTTAAAGGAAAAAGTAATATATTTATTAAGCAATCATATACAAAGACACGAAGCTAAAACAAAAGTAATTAAAATTTTTTACTTTACATAATATTTGATGTTTAATTATTTTATATATCTTAACGAAATTAATCACATTCCCCTCCAAATCACGTTCGCTAAAATTCAGTAGCGATTGAAATTTTTAACAATCTTAAACTCAAGTAAAGTTGAACCAACGCGTTTTATAAAATGATGTTTATACTCTATAAAATGACTTTGCATAATAATCAAATGAAAATATATAGTCTATAAAGTGTGATGCCTTTGGACTCGAATTAGCTTTCCTGTATCGGTTTCAGATATCAAATAGATAATTGAGTAATTATAAGAACAAACGAATAAGTCTGCTGGACATAAAGGAAATCATAGTAAAATTGAGGCTATTGAGACTAGAATTATTTTTCAGTGGTGTAAAAGAATTGTTTTAAATGTATCATTTGTAGTTTTTGAATTCTTTTAAACTTTACACAGTTAAATAATATTTATTTTTAACGTAACAAATTGCAGACGATTCTTTCGTACTTAACAAATTCTGTTCTTCCAGAAACACATGACTATTCACGTTGATGCTCAGTCAGCGTTTATGAATGTAAAGAATCCAGAATTTGAAAGAATCACAAGGTAATTTTTAAGCTTAATTTTAGTTCATTATTGTGTTTCACAATTTCGCCGCTAGAGTGCGGGAGCTGTACATCCGGGTTATTAAAACAAAAGATGGCTACTCGGAGTAGCCTACTCCCAAAGAGTAAAGAAATAAGAGAGCACGGACAGTGTATTGGTTTATCGAAACGAAATCGGTGACTCAGACAGAGAAATTTTTGAAGATAATTTAATAAGGATCCGCCATATCGAAACATCATTTTGGATTGGGAGAAGAGGTTTTTGGAAACAAGCATCGTGTTATGCAAAAAAAATTTAGGCGGCCCAAGCATAGCAGATGAGGATGTAGAAAGAGAGGCGTTTGATCGGAGCCTTAGATGTTACAATCGAATCCAAACAAGATTCAGCTTGTACAAGCTCTCCAACCAGATGACAAACCGAAACGTACGAATTTTGCTGTTTACATGTTAAACAGGATTGAAGACGATGGAGATTTTCTTCAGCGTGTTGTGTGTTTTCCGACGAAGCGACATTCCACGTTTCCGGACATGTTAACTTCCACACTGTTCGCAATCGGGGATCTGAAAACCCGCACCGTGTCCGTGAAATGGAAAGAGACAGCCCAAAAGTTAATGTCTGGTGCGGGCTTATGCACGATCGCGTAACTAGGACCCTTCTTCTTTGCGGAATCAACCGTTACTTCCATTAAGTATGTGGACATGTTGCAGAATTTTGTATTCCCGCAATTAGATGAACTACGACCAGTATTCTCTTCCAATAGGATCGAGCACAACAATACTGGGGGACAATTGTTCGTGCCGCTTTGGACGAAAAATTTCCATGTCGTTGGATAGGAAGAGATGGCCCTATCTCTTGGCCCCCTTGATCACCCGACATTACGCCACTGGACTTTTTCGCGAAGGACCAGGTGTTCAAGACAAAAGTTAAGGACATTACAGATTTGAAACGGCGAATCACGGTTGCTATTAAGAAGGTGGATATCGATATGCTCAAAAGAACATGGCAAGAAATTGATTATCGGCTGGATATTCTCCGTGTTACCCAAGGAGCACACGTTGGTGTCTATTAACATGGTTTAATAAAACTTTTTCAGTTATAGTTTTTAATAAAACTTCTTCAAAACAGTTCGATTGTGGCGCCACTCGAGCTTGCAATTGGCGTGTGTGATGGGACTTTTGAGAGAAAATCCTATGATTATACCTTCTTTTGAAAGAATTACATCGTTCTTTTCGTGTCTGAGTAGCCTAATTTACTTCAAACTTTTGGCGATCTTCCAGCAGCGTTTATTTCCTTGAATTAGAGTGGGTAGTTTGCATAAGCAACTTCCATTAATTTATAATTGTTTTATAAAGTATTTCATGCTGATATCTTTGCAAAGCAATTTCTAGAATCGTTTTCCGACAGTTCAGACTGTGTAGCAATAGATAATGAATTTCATTATAAAGTAATCAAAATTTCTACAGGCTCGAATCCGTGGGCTGCAATTCTAATGCTATTATGGGAATGAATTTTGTTTTTATCCCTGCGTAAAGATTCGGACAGTGAGAAGAATTAATATGCTAATTTCAAAAATGAAAAAACTAAACCAAAGTGAATGTTTTTTAGTCTCAAATTTCCATTTTTCACATAAAATTTCTTTGTAAAAACTGCTTGTCATAAAAGCTGAATAGGAATAGGGTAGTGGATATGTTTTATTATGTTTTAAGTTGAAATATGTCAGTATAAAAATTCTTCACTTATAAATGCTTTAATTTAGAATAACAAACTAGTTTTTTCATATATTTTTCATTCGCAATTCATACATTTCATAGTCCCTCACAAATTCCACAACGTTCTAAAGTCGAAGACGATATAGTGGATGGCGATGATTTCGACGACATTTCTAAAGGAGAAGACAAGCAAGTCATTCTGAATATGCCCACTGTAGCCTCAACCAAGTACAATAACAGAGCCCAAGTAAGGATTAACGGAAATTGCACTCGTAATTTGCATTAACTCTTCGATTTAACAAAATTTGGCCCAGAAATTTCTTATAATTAAAATAGCGTATACAAATAAATTAAATATTCTCATTATTGTTGTTAATTAACGGAAAATGCATGAAAACACTGTATACTTCCCATTGGAATTTTTGACTCCTAGTTGAGCACGCAGCCAGAAATAATGTCCGATCAAAAAGTTCGTCATGCATACAACGAATGAAAGATTAAGAGGCGAAATCTTAATCTTTCTGCTAGGAATTTTTCAAGTTTCTTGAGGGTAGGTCAATTAGGTAGTCGAGATAACATTTTTTTGTGAAAACGTGTTTAGTGTTCGTTCCAATTTTAAAGAACATAGAACATGCATAAAATTTTGTTACATACTTACTGTGCTATCTCATTTATCGTGAATTGACGACTTGTTCACACAAAGTCAATAATTGCCTCTTCCTTTTTTTGGTCAGCATTCGTTGTTGAAGTCTTCCTGATCGCGGAGTGTCTTCAATCGATGTTTGAACACTTTTATTTCTGCCATACCAATCGTACACTTTTGAATGCTTCTAGCAGCATCCTTAAAATCCGTCTGTTTCATTTTCAAAGCTTCCGCTCCACTTTTTACCACTTTGTACACAATTTTAAGCACTTTCTCTCTGGTTTGGTTTTTTTTTTAAATTCTGAAAATCGCAGAAGGCACAGATACGTAAGGCAGGATGTATCTCGACTAACAGTCCTAACCCGATGAAATTTGGAAGATTCCTAGCAGTTTTATAGATCAGTTTTATGCATGAGGTCTTAGAACGTTTTGATTCAGACCTTGTAATTTGGAATAAGGAATCGGAGAATCTATCAGTAATAAAGAAACTTTGAATAAACTGTTATTTTATTCCATTATGGAATAAAATTATCCTAGCTGTTCAAAGTAACAATAATTTTATGTATTATCAGAAAAGAAAGGCAACTAAATCCGGAACTAACAATCGTCACTATCTTTCCATTGATGCCATTCATTCAAAAAATAATATTGCTATGATTCAAATAGCTGAGATATGGCGTAAGATAAAACCCTCACAAACCATTCATGAGTTATTCTTTAAAAATATTGCGCTATGTCTAACATGACTCCGCTGTTATCAACAGTTTTATGCATTCATGCCTCTTTTTTAATTCTGGTTGTACGCATAGCAGACTTTAAATCCAGAGCCCATTCCTGTTAATTAGAATTTAACCTGTACTATAAGACTTGATTTATGCTTATTGAATGAAATGTCTTTTTTCTCGTAGATAATCCAAAAAGGGTGGATTCTAAGGGAGGGTACCAACATGATGGGAGGACACAAATCAAAAAACCTCTTTTTCGTCCTCACAATGGAATTTGTATCTTGGTATAAAGACGAAGAAGTATGTTTTAGTTTTTAATATGATTAATATTAAAGCAAGTTGTTTACAAATTGAATCGCTATTTAATTATCGTTGTTAATAATTCATTAGATATTTCTTTTTATTAAAAATAATGTTGTCTTTCTTCCAAAAGGAGCGGAAACTCCTTGGTACGACATCTACAGCAAGATTGAAACTTATCAAAAATACGAAAACGAAAAAATACACTCTTATCAAGGCCGGAAAGTAAAAATACATTTTTTTTTTGTTTTCCTTTCACCCTTTCCTTTCACTGATCCATGTCTTATTTCTCAATGATTAGTCCGTTTTTATGGGAATGCGTGCATGTTTTAGAGAGAAAAGAATCAGAGATCTTCTGTCATAAGGAAAAAATAATTTTTCACACAGAAAACGGAATAATCAAGAGGAGAAAAATCGCATAACAGTGATCAAAGTGAAAGTTTTAAAAATGGCCTGCTGAAACTTTTCAAAAAATAAAATTGTCTTTAAAGTGCATACCAGCTGTCGACATCCAACAACCGAGCAGATTTTGTTTAGGCAAAATAATTTTTTTTGTTTCGTGCGAGGAGGAAAATGCATATCTTAAGAATAAGTGCTTTTTGTATGCCTGTTAATTAATCGACTTTAACACTTCCGCGATAGCTGTCAGGATTCAATGTAGCTTGTCAGCTTGTTTCGCGCTGAATTTGTCAGATTCCATTGAATCATTTGTGGCCGGTTATTATGTGTAATAAGATTTAGCACTTATAATATTTGTCACCACGTAAGGAATTCTTGTATGTTTTATTAAGAAAGTTCAAACTTCCTGCTCGAAAGTCTCCTGTCAAACGTGGAGTTTTTCCCATTTCGATATTACACATTCCACATCATTCGGGGCTAATGAATCGAATTTAAACTACAGTCCGGGACTCAAGAGAAGACCTCTGATTTGCACAATTCTACCACTACACGGCAGAAACGTTTGGGTGAGTTCATTTCTAAAAGGGTTGGACAGGGATATTGCAATTGTTATATTTTTTTTCCTCGTGTCTGCCTTGTTTTTGGTTGCGCGCGTGCTTTGGAGAAAAATGACAACAATCGCAATATCCCTGCCCAACCTTTTTAGAAATGAACTCGCCCAAACGTTTCTGCCGCGTAGTGGTGGAATTGTGCAACTCAGAGGTCTTCTCTTGAGTCCCGGACAGTATTCAAATGTAAATTTTCATTGGATCAGTAACGAATCCAACGAGAAAGACAGGCCTGAAAGCGGATAATTCACCTGGCCATCCGGGTGCTAGCAACAATCCAACCTTCATTGTTTTCAACAATTGGAAAAACACTAATTGTTAACATCCAATATAGAGACAATGAAGGTTGGATTGTTGCTCGGAGCCCGATGGTCAGGTGACTTTGAGATCCTGTCTCTCGTTGGCCTCGGATCGCTAACCAGTGACCTATTTTTCCTACATGATCGTCTGCACTACTATTCGAGGCCATTCATATAATAGCAATCTAATAATAATTATGTCAAACCAAATTTTAATTCTTTCTTTAATGCAGTTTGCCGGTGATCTTATTTCTTGAATGAATTGATCTTTCAAATTCTTTTTTTCAAGACCACTGACTAAAGAAGTTAATAAACTCCAGGTGATCTTCAAAGACGATCGAGATGCCGAAATGTGGATCTATTCTTTCAAACGAGCTGGAGTGGACACTTCTGAAGTAAGTCGTTGCATTATTGAGCGCTTATTAGGAGCTTTAGCATAAAAGCTACTTATAAGAATACGCCCTTGCTCTGTACGTTTATCCGGCCGTCCGTCTTGATAAACGATAACTTGAAAACGAATTAACTTTTTCAAATTCTGTTTTCAAAAATATGACCATCAAAGTCTTAGCTTGGCCGTATCAACTTTTCATAATTTTTCGTGGACCCCTTCAAGTCGAATTCACGTGCTAAAACAGCGAGTCTAAAGAAAACCAAGCTAATGGCATGTCATATAACAATCGATTTATCAAGAAGGAATACATTGTTACTTTCTGTTCATCTTTTAAGCATTACTGACATCGGCGCGCGCACGTGAAATCGCTTTGTCGACGCATGATTGCTCAAGTGCTCATAATCTATAAGCTTATTAAGTAGCGGAAAAATGGAGCTACTTATTGGTTTTATTTTACACACGATTTGAAT
Organism: Rhysida immarginata; assembly: GCA_023313115.1. Lineage (NCBI taxonomy): Eukaryota > Metazoa > Arthropoda > Chilopoda > Scolopendromorpha > Scolopendridae > Rhysida > Rhysida immarginata. The sequence goes on from JAHWFO010008967.1 coordinate 463,046, forward strand.
CACCCTTCATCATTTCTACATTTTTTTGAGGTAGAAGGTTGAAATTCGGAATGTAGCTTACTATGGGCATGTCCATTTGCATTATTTAGTTTGGTTTTGTTTGGTATACGGGGGTCGGAATTACGGGGTTGGGATTCAGAGAGGGCAACATATCTTTGTGGTATTTAGGTACGTAAAGGCGTACAATCTAGTATCCAGATTCCTCTAGGCAAGATCTTTACATTACTATGAAGTTTAGGCCCGATTGTTGGCAGTTACTTGGTCCTTAGAACTATGGCAATATATGACATGTGATATATCATACGTTCGGAAATGATTAGAAGGGAAAGAAGATACGAGTTTTTTACATTTTTTAAATATTACGTTCGAGAAAATCAATCTATTGATTAAAAAAAAAAATTAGGGAGAGGTAAACAGTGCAGATAAAGGGGTAAAAATAGATGACTTGCCTTATCCTACTCGGGAGGCAGTGGGGAGGGGGAGAGAATTAATTTCTTTTTAATAAACATATAAATGTATTTCTGCTTCACTGCTAAAGCTCTTCCTTGAAATGTTTACAAGATTTTATTAAATATCAAAAGCAGAAATGCATTTATTAAAGAATACATTAGGGAAAGAGGGTGAAGATTTGAATTATGCTTCAAAAATAGTTCAAAAAGACGATTAGTCGAATAAATAAAATTTAACATTAAATTTCAATCAAAAATTTGATGATTCAAATTTATTGAGATTTATTCAGTACTGGAAATAAATAGCATTAGAAATTTTATTTTTATAGAATTCATCTGTAAAGGATGCCGCAGACGACGCGCTTACAGGTATGGAAGATGGAGAAATCCCTACTCCTCCGGAAAAGCCACGCAGGTTAAAACCAAGACCACAAAAATCTCAAGTAAGTTGCAAACTACCTTGGAATAATGTTATTATTAAACACTGACAATATTTTTTTTAATATTTGACTTTAAATTAGCAGATTGGAAGTTTTGGAAGTTTATAAACTCTAGGCAATATAATGTCATAGGCAATGGAATATCATCTTAACTTTGCTAAAATCCTCCAATGAGATTTCTACGAAAATACACGCAATTTTTTGAGTTATTTTCCTGTAATTTTCAGCTTTTATCAGACTGGTTTTCTTTTTTATTAATTTTCTACCGACAAAAATTAGCTTCTTTTTTGTGGTTAGTTCCCATAATATTAGTCTCTATCTTTTATATCTAGTTGTCGCCTCCTTTTTATTGTCTTCAACTAAGATCAAATGGTGTACTTTCTTAAGAAAACAGCATATTCATCTTTATTCTTGCTCTATCGGTAATTATTCTCAATAAAGATACTTACAGAGAGCCATCAATCTTCTGTGCCTAGGGAAACCGGTGATCTTAATTTGCCACTGATAGCAATAATAAATTATTCCTTCATGAACTTTTTTACCGTCACATATTGATCTTTGTCATGACAGCGTCTACTATTCAGGTCCGTCTTAACAGCATCCTAAAGCAATGCACACTGGGCATCATACACAACGACCCATAAAATGTAAACGGTTTATAAAAATTAATGTTTAAATTTTCTTTTATCCGATATTCACTGCATTTTTTATTGATAAAAATAGCCTGTTTTTAATTAGATTAGTATCGGTTCCCTAGAATCGTGGAGTTCGTAGTCACTGCCTAATGTGTCCTTACCTTAAGACACTCTGGCATTAAAATGAACTATGCCCTAAATTATATTAAAATTGATTAAAGTCTAGCGCTCTACGATATTTCGTAAATTTCGAAAATCGAATTCATGTTAGCCTTTGCTCTGAATTCATTGATTAAATTTTAGTATTCGTCCTGTTTCAGGGGCGTGTTTATGCAGTTCTTAACCTGAAGCAAGTAGATAAATATGCACCCCAATATCACCTGTGTAATCCCCCATTACAGCACTATCGCGCCTGTATCGATTACATAACGTGCTCCTCCTAGTTGTTCACATGAGGCAAGTACCTCGCTCATCTCATCACGGCACAGCCTTGTTTCGTTCGGACTTACTAGCAGAATTTGTTTCGGACTTACTAGCAGAATTTGAAACATCAAAAATTAATATTAGGTTTCTTTAGACATTAAATTATTGGGTTCTATTGTTTTTATCTGGGGTTGTTTTGTGCATTTGGTTTTGTTCTGTTGTAACCGGATGTATTGGATTCTTTTCATTGATTCTTTCATATTTGTTGTTTCTTTAAAACAGATACTTGTGGATAATCCCGAAATCCAACACACAGTGAACATGATCATACCGATGGTAGCGAGTTATATGAGGATCGTCGATAAAACCATTCGTGATCTCGTGCCAAAATACATCGTGCTTCATTTAATAAATGCCGTAAGCAAAATGAACAGTAAAGATAGTAAATCAATGATAAAGTAATAAACACGATTAAACAGATCATTTTCATGTACCTATAAAATGAAAATTCCCATCTATTATTTCGCATTTTACATAAAGGTCAAATAACGTAAGGATATATAGGCTTTAGTTAACTTTCTCCTCCGGATTTTAATATTTCATTCACTTTTACTAGAATATTTGTATATATCGAATCATATTAATTAATCGTAAAAATGAAAAGTTTTGCTAGAGTAAATTTTGTAAAAATTGATTTTGTTTTCTATCCCGTAGATTATAGAATACGTAAAATATTCTTTAGTAGCAGACATTACAAAGGACAGAAATTGTGTAAGTAAACTTTTATAATCTTTTTTTAAAGAGATTAAAATAATAGCCTATTTCATTAATCTTTTAAAAAATATTTTGGGTTTTTCCTTTTATATAATCAACTTTTTTCACATTAATCTTTAAAGATATGTAATTAATGTTTAAAAAATATAAAAATATTGTAATTCTGGCCTTAAATTTAATATAAAAGCAAATAACAGGTTTAAAATTAAGAGAATATGTATGTTTGAGCATAAGTAGTCATTCAATTTAGATAAGACTGTTTTTGTGTTTATTCTCTTTGTTATAGATTGTCTTGATGGAAGAAGGTTCGGAGGAAACGGAGAAGACTAATCAGCTCAAGAAAGTATATGATGCGACGTCAAACGCTCTCGTTATTCTCAACGACCTTTCCTTCTCCACCTAGAAACAATAGGCCATTTAATCTATTGCAACAAACGATATTAGCTTTTCGGCAATTAGAAATATGATCAAGTGAATAATAGCAAATAGACTATTAGAATTAACGATGTTAAAAACATAATTACTGAATTCACGAAGTCGATCGCTCTGTGGCCAATTTTTTTTTCATTTTTTTTTTTTTTTATTTTGACTTCAGATTCGGATAGAACATTAAAAAGTAAGCAAAAGTTATAATAGGCGCACATGTCCTATCTATACGGGAACGTTTGTGCCTTTTATAACATACTTTTTGATGCTCTGTCTGAAAAAAAAAATTGGCAATGGAACGACTGACTTAACGATGATTTTAATTAACATCGTTTTGGCAATGCAGTACCACGCATTCTCAACTGGTTTTCGTAATGTATATCCTTAAGTTTTGCTAAAGTTGATGTTCGAAAGAAAAGGATCTGAAAGAACGTCATAAAGACTTGTCTCTTTTAATAAAACATCTACATCTTGTATAAAAGGAAAGACTGATTATTTTGAATATATATATTTTAAATTTAAGTTATGATATCAAAAGTTTCTTTATACGTACATTCGCTTACTCAAAAAAAAAAAGAATTAATCTTGTTAAGAATTTTGAAATTATTTTATTACTCAATGCTCAATAGATTTTTTACATAAACTGACGAGAAATTGCAACCAAAGTAAAATTCAGTGCAGTTTTTATATTTTTTTTTTAAACAATGCCCAATTTTTTCCAATCATGTAATAAATCACAGTAAATAACTTAAAGGTAATGTAGGCTTTTTATATAAATGACGTAATTAGGAAGCGGATGCAGATGGATGTAGAGATGTAGATCATTCCGTGTAGACGAGGTTAATTTTCTGGAGCGTTGACGGCACTCATTCCACCGGGTAGCGCCACAGCAATAACTCGCTAAATAACGCAATGTCGCCACCTCCACCCTCTCCACGGTTAAATTTAGTGGTGCTGCCCAAATTGAATGGCGCCCTCCATTTACAGCGTGTCATGCTCTCATATTAATACAGTGAAATAAGAGTCTCCTATTGATGTATCATGAAATTTTATTTAACACGGTATTTTCTAAGACATAAATAAAATGGGCTTCACACTTTATATTATAGCCAGCTGTTTCCGTCGATTTATTTCGTCGTTTCATGTTACTATAATTTTTCAAGATTCTCTCCTCACCCGTAGCAGCTTCAAAAATAGATGAGGAATATGAAACTATTTTTTATCAATAATAATATTAAGTTATTTCTTGGACTTAATCTTTGTGACATGGGGGAAGGGGGGAGTAAAATTTTATGAAATTATCACAGTTAACCTACGAATATATTTTATTCTCAACAAAACCATTTCCAAGAATACAAAATTGTTTTTCATTTTTCATTAATTTAATATTAATAGATGGCGCAATGATATATCTCTTAATTTATGTAGAAAGAAAACCATCACATATTAAACAGATACATTCGGTCTGTGAGTCCTCTCGTTTTATTATTGTTGATAGTGTTGATAATTGAACGTCTAGGTCTAAAAATTGAATATCTAGCATTATTTTCGTTTTTAAAAATACTACGTATAACATCCCTCGAAAACTATAATAATTCGTAAGTGAATACAGGTATTTAATGCTCTCAAACCTAAAACCAAACTTCTTATGCTTTTCAAGAAAATTTTACAAATCGTATTATGTCTTATACTAACAAATTCTAAGTCTGATAGCTATTTGCAAAAATGGGTTTAAAAAAACTGTCTCTGAGGCCGGAGCTTTTTAATTATATATTACAGACTTAAGTTTCAATGTAAGGATTAATGGCTAAATAAGGACTTTGACTTACTTTTATATATTCATATATTTAATTTTCTCTCTTTTAATTTTAACATATTCATTCAGGAACGAACTCTCCCCATATGTAGACAACAAAACAGCTTTATTATAACATGAGTCCGAACATCAGTCAGATTATAAGTTAAATGTGCATTATATGGTGCAGGTTGTTAGGTATCAGTAAGATTTAAAATAGACCAGTGGTGTTCCAAGCGTTGCAACGGTAGTTGACCACCACTCTTATTGTAATACAAAATACGCCATTTTTCTCTGAAAAATTAATCATCACTCAGCAATTTATCGTTAGATCCCTGTTTAAGTCATAGGGCTGCTCGCAGGTGCTTGGATCGAAGGTTTCCTGATCAATGGATAGGTAGAGGGCTTGGCCTTATTCCTTATACGCTCACCTGATTTCTACTTGTGAGGCCATTTAAAATCATTTGTGTAAATATCTCCGATACATGGGCGTAGCCATGATTTATATTGGGGAGAAGAGTTAGAGATACATATGTGAGAAAATCGCCCCCCCCCCCTCCTCTTTGGCTACGTCCATGCTCCAGTGCCTGAAATGGTTGTGAGGAAATACCTAATAATCCAGGAATTTGAGATCGTCTTTGTTTGAGACATTGATGTGAGGCCTGTGTTCTCGCAGGCGGTAGATATTTTGAACATCTCCTTTAATTTATAATCTAAACAACCCGCGGGTTGCCCCCAACAGGCCGAAGCCCAACACGGGGTTTTCATATTATAATAAAGGACAATCACAAACATCCATGCCCCAAGCGGGATTCGAACCCGCGACTTGCTGGTTGCGAGAGCGATAAGACCTGCGCCTCAGCGCTCTCGGCCAACAAGCCGGCTATGTAAGAAAATGTAAAAAGATACCCCTTCATAAAATTTTGACAAGTTTTTTTCACATTCCCGAATTGGTATTTTTTCTTATCTTAAATTACTTCTCCAGATTGCTTCTACTCAATTCTTTATAAAAATATTTAAGTTTGCAACCCACTCTCCACTTTCAATGACACTTTTTGTGAATCTCTTTCCTTCTCTTGTTGGATATCGCATCAAGTAGACATCCTCTTTACTCTTTCATCGTATATTAAAGACATGCTTTTCTATCTCACATAACACAACTCAACAGGCTTTTCCTTCTTTTCTTTTATGTAAAACTAGGGTGACCACCTTGTTCTTGAATTAAATTAAGTTCAGCTAGAATTTACATTGCATTCGGCGGTGGAATCACTATAACCGAAATTTTGTAGCATTGTGCCTTTAAGTTCATACTAGTGTCTTCGGATTATTGTAATCTTTCAGTAACATTATTTCAATAATCTGGTAAGATGGCCGAAGCCTTAGGGATAGACTTTCTAAACCCGGTAGCTATCCTATGTGAAACAGAATATTCTGGTGCTTATTCTTTTTTGTTTTTAATAGGCAGAATATTGAATATTATACTCTTGAAAACAGCCTCTTGACTAAGAAGAGATAAAGCGATATGATTTTCTCCTCATTTGAAAATATGTATTAATCCTACTAATATCTATATTCATGCCAAATTTGTTGACAACCGGTCTTTTGATCTCGGATAAGATCGCCTATATGGGTTTTTACAAAGCTCTCGATCACAGAGCAGCTGCGTTTTGCTTTGCATGGTGATGGGAATTATTAATGATATTATCATCTTACATAACTTTCGTATTCATTTAACGAAATTCTGCTCTCATTAATGCAAATGTATGTTCTGTCGAGGCCGGAGGCCACTTTAGAACGAGACAATCTACATTGCATTCCATTGATCACAAAGGGAGACGATTAACTTGGAGAATTACCTGATGGACATCCATTGAATACTCATGTTCAGCATCCATAAAAAATGTCTCTGTTTTCTCATTCACTTTGGGCCATACCTTGTAATTATAGTAGAATTCTTCTTATCCACTCACCTAAACTTTTAAGCCTCTTTTAAAAATTTATGTTCTTTCTTTACTTTTCCGCTCTTTATCTCTTCCTCTTCCGCTCCTCTAGAGTGAAGTGGCACTCCAGTTATGCATTAGCTTTTCCGTTCACAAGATTCGAGGGCTTCAGTCAATCAAAATATGGGCTTGCGTGTAGCAAGAGGAAGTGGTTCTCGCAAATAACTAATAATGTATTATCTAATACTGAATGCAAAGTATAAAACGAAGGAAAACTCGAACCCCTTGTTTGATAAGTGTTTGTGTTAATCTATAGATTGGAGATGATGAGATTCATCATTTAGCTTCAAGAATAAAACATTTATACCTGGTAGATAGTAGAATAGCAGACCCTACTCGATAAGTTTCATTCAACTGAACTGAAATTAAACAAAATAGACAAAAGATAATGCAAATTATTCATTACGATAGCGGTTAATCATTAACATAAACTATCATCATTACCTTCTCTATAACTATCAATTGCAGATAACTATTTCCAACATGTGCCAATTTGTCAAGCGTTCTATACTCGTTCGTTTCGTCTGGGCGACTGATTTTGAATAATCTTATAAACTACTAGTTTATCTGACTTGTAAGATGAGCCACATTTAACCTCCCTTATATGTACACTGGTGTACGGTGAAGTCTAATCAAACCAACCGAAAATATCTAGTTCTGTTATGTATATAATATTTCAAAAGAAACAGACTTAAGCATCTGAAATAGAACTTATAGATTTTATCATGTATGTCTGCCCATATCTTTATATTTTCGATCGTTAACGTAGAAATTCTGAAATTTGATAGGCTCTTCCAGACATGACCTACGTTACTGTGAAGCTTGATTTGAATTGGCCCATTGGGATTGGAGTTATGGGGACCAATTTTCTTGAGCTCAAGTGGATAAAGGAAAAACCTAATACCACAAGAAAACATCCGAGATATGCAATGTCGGATACGTATTTCGAAGGTTAAGCCTCCATTCTCAATCTTGCTGTTTCCGGCGTTTCATATCTCGGATGTTTTCTTCTCATGAGAGGTTTTCTTCTTCATCCACAGCCAATTCAACGCTACAGTTCCTTCTTATTTTTTCACTTGAGCTCATGCTTTCACTCCTTTCGAATATCTTCCTTGTAATAGTTCATTTTACGTTATGCCATTGTTCCGAGGATTGCTCAAAAATAATACCTCACATATTTTCTTGCGATTTATTTTTTATTTCAGAAGTAAGCATCCCTCAGGAATAAGTCAGCGTAGTCGATTCTTTGACAGTTCATAATATTCCGTGAAATTAAGAATCTATATGCATTCTGTCATGTTTGACTGATTTACACTCTATAATATTTTTTCTGGGAGTTTATTCCAGCGAATAAATAAATTATGGGGAAATATATACTCAATTTACAATCATCAGAGGCATAAATTTACAGTTTGGAAGCGTTCTATATGAAATTTGCCAAGCCTTAGCAAAGTAAATGAGACGTTTATTCGTCAATCAAAACCGTTTACAACTCTTATAATTTGGCACTAAGAATAATACTACAAAAGGTCAGAAGTCCCAATTCGTTACAAACTCCAATGATGGATCGTCCTTTCTAAATAAATGCTTCTTTCTTGTACATTCTACTTTTCATATACGAGGGCGTTTTGAAAAGTAATGCCTTCATGGCTGTAGCTTTTTTTATTTGTTAACCGATTTTCAAAATTCTTTTTGTACCTGATATTTCCATTTGTTTTCTACATTCAGTATTCACTTTTTGACATAGTCCCCATTCCTTTCCAAGCATTGCGCCAATGCGTCACTAATTGGGTGAACCAGTCGGAGAGGAGTTCTGAGATTGTTGTCGACACCAGGATTGAATGGCAGCTTTGGACTCTCTTCTGGAGTACGATAACGTCCGCCCGCACACGAGTCGCCACACACCAGAGGCGTTGCAGCGCCTACAGTTCAAAGATGAATGACTGAAAGACTTTGCACCTTGCCAGTTTCACCGCTTCCCAAAGAAGAAAGACCACCTTAAGAGACATGAGTTGGTTCTGACGGCGAGGTAAACGCTGCCATTCAATCCTGGTGTCACAACAACTCCGGAATTCCTCTCCGACGGGTTCACCCAACTAGTCACGCGCTGGCGCAATGCGTGGAGAGGGATGGGGATTATGTCGAAAAGCGAGTAGCGCATTACATAGAGGATAAATATAAGTATCACATACAAAATGAATTTTGAAAATCGGTTACCAAATAAAAAAAGCTACAGCCATGAAGGCATTACTTTTCAAAACACCCTCGTATTTTCCCCGTTAGCTTGCATGGCCTTATGTCAGCACGAAACAAATGCATGCTTGTCTTGCCTGCATCAGCTCGCCGATTATCAGCTTCTCTATCCGAAGCCCAGCGATCAACGGACTCCTATTGATTTCCATACACAGCATCCAAAAATTTGTGAATGTTCACCATAGTTATTTTTAACGCGAGTCGTTTACTACATTTGCGCTATCTGATGCAATCCAGTAACAAAATTTCACTATTATTCATCGAGAAAAAAGTAGCGAGCATAAATGTCTGAGGATCCATCGTACATACCATACAATTCTACAACAAACTTTAAATAACCATCTGGGGGGTTTTGACAGACATTTAAAGCTCAATTAGTTTTCAATGCATAATCATCTGATCTTCTCAAACATTTTAAAATCTGAATCAGTCACTAAAAACATACATTAAGAGGAATATTCCGTTTATGAGTTACGGAATAAGACCTCCCCCCCCAAAAAAAATAAAAAAAGATCACTATGTAACAAATACTCACAGTATTCACGTTGTAGCGTAACATCGAGTTATCTGTAGAGCATATTAAGTTCATATACCATAGAACTTTTCTCCGAATTTGATTTATAAGTTTATATATATTTTCTGTTGGTTTAAGCGGATTAAGAAATGCTACTTATATCAGTTAATGAGTTCCTTTTAATCTAGTTTATATTGTAGATGTAAATATTATGCAAATATTTATCGTCTAAATTAGTTCCCAGGGATTACAGCTGGGCTCTACCAAGATAATAAATATTAATAGCCATTATTAACCCTGATGACTGATATTAATGCGAAAGTAAGCATCATTAGTAAGCTGAATTAGGCTATTAGTTTGTAGCCTAGATTTGTAGCAGGTTGTTTTTATTTTTATTTTTTTTAACCTCCCTTTGCAACAATTTAAGTTATTGTTGCAGAACAATTACTTCCTTCGCAAATAAGTGTTATCTATTAGTTGAAGAACTCAAGTTACTCTATTAAATTTTACTCATGTTGACTTGCTTTCACAATATATAGGTTTCAGTTAACTTCTAGAAATTCAATACTAGTGATCGTGGTTCAGTGAGGCCTATTGTGTTTGTAAGCAATAAAGAAATGTTTTCACATGAAATGGATATGTGTCAATTGAAGACAGTTGCATGCGTTTGAAGAGCTCACCTTTATGCTGATTTATTTTTATTTTCTTTAATCAAACGAAAGTGCGAAACTTTTTTATTTCTGTGGTTTCAGTATTTCCCGTTACAATGTGACGTCGAGTTAACGTCATTCGCGGGTGTTCGAGAAGCAGACAGCTGCACTGCGATGCTGTCTCTGAGCTTGCGCGTCTAACGCGAGCACCGAAACATTCCAGGGAACCCTTCGGCCGGTGAAATGGAACGGCTCGGTCACGTGACTCCTCCTTCTAGTCCCTAGTGCAGAAGCAACTCAACGGCCGCTCCTCGCATTTGTAAAGCTACTGAGTGGTTCATCCGCTCAACTGGGAATTAACCAGGAAGCAGCAAAAGAAGTGAAATGAAATAACTGCGCAGACGTGGAAGACGTTACTTATTTATTTACTCCTGCCGACTACCGAGATCAAAACATCGGCAACTTTCATCTGGAGTAGGGGTAAGATCCTCAGTTTTATTGATGTACATTTTTTTTGCACCAACTCCGCATGCGTGTTGTTATGTTGTGTCGTTATTATTCCATAGCATGAGCCAAACTTCTTTATCTTTTAATTGTTACGATTTTAAAGGCGCTTGCGTTGAATTCGAAACCCTTTAAGAATATCAAATTTATTTGGCCTTCGTAACCGATGCCTCATCAAAAGAGAACGCGGAAAACACTGTTGTGATGCCAAAGATGCTATGCAGGGAGAACATGAAAGCTATTGAATTCTACAGAAGGAGCAGTGAAATGTAACCGGTGGAAATTTTAGTTGCATTTGGCGGAGCTCTACTTTTTAAATTTTTTTTCTTCCATCTTTGAACGTGAATTTCGGTTTGATCGGTTGAAGGGGGTTTCTCTCTCTTCTGTTTTTTTCTGCTCCCCTCCCCAGTGTCCCCATCCCCATCACCCTCCGAAAGAGACGCCTGTGGGCAGACGCTCTCAATACACCCACTCTCACCTCCTCCCTCTCTTAAAAACAGGGCACAAACCACCTTCACTTCGGAGGCAAATGAACGCCCCCAGCGCCCGTGCATTTCGCATCGTAACCGGCGCCCTTTCTTTTTGCAGTTGTTTCTCTTGAAGACGTTTTATAATCGATAATTACTGGCGCCCAGATATAGAACGAAGATTAGAGACGTGGTGACGCTTGAACTTTATATTACAGCAGAAAGATCGAAATATGCCCCGTTTCTCATTGCATAAAGGCGACTTGTAGTTTAGGCTTTCAGATTTATATCATGAAAGGGCTCTGTTTTGCTTTCAATATAAGTTATTTTTCTTCCTAGATTGAAGACTGTAATCCATGTTGGCTTCTGAAGAACTCTACTTTTAATGTTACTATATAATATTATGTTTCTTCTTATATATGATTTATAGAAAAAATAAGTTGTAATTTTTCCATAGTTAAACATGGCAAAAAAAAAATTACCACAACAGTTATTGCAGATCAGTTTTCTTAATTCCAGTTGCTATTCGAATTTGATACTCAAACTAAAGTTGCATTTTTATTTCATTGACTTCTCATTTGCTATCTTTTTCATGCTACTTAATTGTGTTTTGCTTAAAAAAAATGAAATTTTATTTGTCATTGAATAGATTACATGTTTTTTGACAGTTTAATAATTACTGAATGTCTACCCAAAGCAAGCACCCTTTAAAGCTTCAATCATCTAAAAAGCTGTCATAAAATATAATTGCAACTTCAACGGAACTTCATAACTGTTATGGTCGATGTAATTTCAAACAGCCTTGATGTGGCAGTTTATGTTAATACTGAATTAAACATACATATAATGTTTCAAGAAATATTTCCTTTTTTCATATCCTCATTAAATATAACGAATTAACCATACTAATTCTGTGGACATTTTTTTTTCTGTTAACATCTGGCATTACTTGAATGGAAAGAGCAAAAAATTCTAACTGCCCTAACCACGAACTGTGATTTGGATTCAAGTGTCGCAGTCATCATGAATGAGAAAGGAGAGAGAGAGAGAGAGAGATTTTCTTTCGAATGAAGAGTCTTCTTAAAGACGTAACCTTCCCTCGAGATGTTTCAGGTGTTTTTGAACGCGCGAGGGAGGGGTTAGTAAGCGGTGTCCAGCTGGGGGCCACCAAGATCAACAATCTGTTGTCGGATTGGTGGAGTCCATTGCTCGGCCAGGGTAGAGAGAATGCAAAGAGTATGCAAAGAAAACAGCCAAAACTAACATTATTTAAGAAACCAAAGAAATTGAGCCCTTTTCTTGCTCAATGACTAAGTGTTTCAATATTTATGCAGCGCTTTTATTTAAATGAAATTTATAAATTTTTTTGTGTGTGAAAACAATTTTCCTTAATATCAAAGTTCACAGGATGACTTATCCACGATGACTGGTTAATAAATAGCATTTGACCGTAACGTCCTATAAAGTTTTGCCCTAGGAACTTTTTTTTTCCAGCTCGGATTCAGTTCTCCGAAACAGGAAACAAACTCGAAAAACTAATCAATGTGTGAAGAGGGGGAGGAGAGATAGAATTACTGTTATCGATGAATTTTTAGAGTTATTAGAGTTAATGTTAATATGATTGAAATAACGAGGACCCTCGAGTTAAAAGGGATTGGAATGTATTGTTTATTTAAAAAAATCATTTGAAGAGTGCTTATTGTACTTCGTCTCTCATGGATTGAGCAAATCGATTAATGATCAAAACAAGTAGAGTCATTTTGGTCGATGTGGAAAAAGTGGGAATAGTCTTTGTTATATTTTTAAGAAACGTTAAATCATTATCATTTCAAGAACATGCTTACTATTAGCACTATCAAACCGTTTAAAAATTCTCATTTTGGAAATAATAATACGAAAGAGGGAGAAAGATTGAATGCACAAATGGACCGAAACGAGAGAGTGGGCTTCCCTGCAGCACGCCGTGTCAGCTTCGGGGCACAACAACAAACTCTTTTGAACCTTCCTCCCCAAAGCCCCCCGTACAACACGTGAATTTTTTTGAGCAGCTTTAAAATTGAATCTTTTCTTTCCTAACTTCCGCCCTGTGGAAAGGTTTTTAATCAGTGAGCAGCGGAAGGGGACGAGAGGGGGTCCGTTTGTTGGCAAAGTCAGTGCGAATTTTCTGCGATGCCATTTGGATAATGAGTGAGGCCTGGAACAAAAGGTTCGCCTTCCGCCCACCCTGTTCGCAATTATAATCAATTGAGTGAATACACAGGCGTAAGTAATTGCTCGCTTGGCATCATTCATGGCAGATTAAAATTCGAATCTAAGCTACATTGCTTTCCCCACGTTGAAAATCCTTTGGAATTCCATTCAGTAGAGAAATCACCTCTAAGAAAAATTTTCCAATATTTCAAGGAATGTGGAATTTTTTCCCCCGCTCCCTTAGAGATAGAATAGTAATTTTCTTTACGCCTTATTGTGCAAAGGCATTCCTCAGTTGGCTCCCTAAAGATTTAGAAATTTCTCTCGCTCTAAATATACCATAAAGATAGCAAGATATAGATAGTAAGTCATATCCATATCATATCTTTCGCTTCACTCCGTCAAATCATTTCCGCCAAGGGCTGCTCCTGCCGACTCTGTTTTCATGTCCCATCTCAGCTGATGACGAGCGAAAATGACGTCATAGCTTGCTGCCAAGGAAACAACGCTCGTTGCCAGATCGAAGGCAGTGTCTGAAGACAGGGCGGCGCTCGCTTCTTTCTTCCCCTTCGTCTCTATCCCTTCCCTCCTTCTGTTATTTTCCCCTTGATTTTTTTCCTTTTCAAAGATGTTGCCAATTTACCGGAACTGCATCCGACATTGCCATTTTTACGAGAATTTTTATGATTGAGTAGCCGAAATATTCAATAAAAACCGTCGAGCTCCTCCTACCTCTCCTGAATATTAACGAACCACAACTTGGGCTCTGCAAATTTAAAAAAAACATCCACATTGTTAATAGTTTCAGAATATGCTTTTTATTTCAAATGTATAGTAAAAGGTGAACGTGAAGCATTGCTTATTTATTGTGATTTTTATTTCTGTAATAAATTTATTTTATTCTTTATTAATATAAAAACGCACTTCTGAAGATGATTAAATAGAAAACCTTTTTTTTTTTTTTTTTTTTTTTTTTTTACGAGGAAATAAAGATGAACAGCATTCAATTCATTAATGTCTAGACAAAAGATTTCATTTCCTCTGGAAAATCATTAAAACCATAATGGGAAAGAGCCATATCTTTAGGGTACTGCTGACAAGCATCTCCCTTTGCAACCTCCATCTTGAGACATTTTCAGGTGTTGCCGAATCGATTCAAAACTTTCCAGGCAAAATTTTCATTTTGTAATGGTGGGAATAAAGAAGAAAACGAGCTATTACTTGAAATAGAGTAGGATTGGCAATTTTAAAACATGGGTTAACAATTGACTAATATCATATTTTGACATGAAAAAGGAGAAAAAATTATTAACAAGTTGAAAGGTTATGCAATGTTTAATATAAAAATAATTACATAGAACATATAGCCATATCTATCTTAGCCCCTGAAGATGGCTTCAAGCCGAAGTGATCATCGGGATATATGTTCGATACAATATTTTATATTAAACATTGCTTAAGCTTTCAACTTGTGATTGATCTACAATATAAGACTCTGCATACATTACTGTTAAAATTATTTCTTGATTGGTTTTTAATTAATTGATTTTTTCATAATAAATAAAATATTCAATCTTTTCTGTAGAATTATTACATTACTTATTCTCAATTGGCTCCTGTTCTAACAGTTAAAATTATTTACTTTTAACAATTTTTCTTACTGTCTTCTTCAGTATTTAGTCAATGATCATATTGATTACCATGTTATTGATTTTGGTTACTCTAAGCAATTTCGTTAAAAAATATTTTTGTGAACTCCGTCTCTGAATTCAAAGGAAACATTTAAAACAAAAACAAAAACGTAAAGCCTGCATTTTAGAAACTCATTTTAAAGTGAAATCTCCATTTAATACTTCCCCGCTCCCCTCATAGCTTGGAGCTGTAGAAATAACATTCGCACTTCTCTGAAAATCAAAACCCCATATCGTTTAAGATTCTGGGTAGAACAAGCAAGAAAACACCCAATAACTGAAGGGGAGACTAAAGGGACAAAAAGTAAACAGATAAAATCAGCAGGGAGCGCGAAAAGAAAATTGCTACGGCGAATGTGGAGAAGAAAGGAGACGATTCAAATAGACGAGGTTTGTGGGTCGATAGTTTTGGTGGTGGCGCTCGGCCACTTTTTCCTGCACAGACAACTTGGAGCCCACCGTCAATAGGAGCGAGAGCCACGAACAACTAATGGTTAATACCTAGCTTCCACTTCATGAACATCAGACGAGGGAGATGTATGTGTGTATGCGTGTGTTGCCGGTTGTCATGGCAGCCGAAGAGAGAACGCCTTGTCGGAGCCCAAGCGTCGCCCCTCTGTCGTCGTCCACTCAAAATCCTGCTCGTATTGTAACTTCACGAAACGAATCCTCGTTTTGTAACTTTTGGAAATTAATAATAAAAGCAGGATATAACGTATTACCATCAAAGAGTGATTTATGGGACGTGGCCTATTTTCACGAACCACAATCTAGAGCAGAAGTACTGTTATGAATGTGGAGCTCAAACCCACAGAGATTGATTCCCAGTGAATTTTAATGATGTCTCTATAAACAGGGAACGAAAACAAGAGCGAGAGAGAGAGAGAGACATTTGCTAACGTCCCTTTGTTGGCTGAAAACATTCATTACCCGATCGTTAAACATAGCATAGCATGGAAGCTTATGCAGACGTGTAACACGTACGTTGACTTTTTTTGAGTTTCGATTATTCTCTACTCTTGTGAAGTCATTCACCGGCAGTTCACTAAACTCATCGGTCAGGCTAAAGTTTAACACCACTTTAAAAACCCAACGGTTTCATACATCATACTTGATATTTGTATGCCAGAGAAAGCAATTAAAATTTATATTTAAATTTTTCCTCAGTCATTTAAATAGACTTTAAACATGGGGTCGAAGTAAATATAATTATTTATTAAAGCACATGTGTGTAATGCTTATTTCGAATATAATGGGTAGTTAATTTGTCATTATCATTTAATGCATCATTAATATTGTAGAAGAATTTTTTTTTATTGTTGACGAATCTTTTCATATATTACATTCATAAATCGTAGAGGGACTTTTCTTTAGGAAGTGATATCGCTGTCTACTTGAAGATCACTTCGCTGGAGGAAAGGCCTTGACCCGATCTCCAACAATTTCTTATGCAACGTTTCCTAAATTATTGTCTAATGGCTTTTGGTTTATTCGCCATGTGAATAGCAATAGGAAGAAATCGTCAAATGAGACGAGTAACATAGGAGAGAATGCTCAAATTTTTGTACTTTAAAAAAACTTCTTAATAATTTAGCATGAATAACATTCATAGTACAAATATTTTATGAATTTTAAAGAGAAGAACTAAATAATAAAGATAATATGAATTATACTTTCTAAACTGAAAGAATAAGAAACCCACATTAAAAAACCTCATTAAATTTCTCGTCAGTTTCATATTTCAGGTTTCCAACAAAGAAACTTGCATTATATATGATCTACAAGAACACATTAAATTTAAAATTCTGTTAGAGTTATTGTATAGAAAATGGCCTTTAGGTCATTAAAAACTCGTATTAACATTTTGCAGTTTATGGGTTGCACTGTTGTTAGAATTCAGATGTTTACTGAATAATTTTTTATAAGCTATAATACTTTGGACTAAGCTTAAGGCGATTACGGATTTGTAAAAAGATTTTAAAATGAAAGAAAAATCTCAACGCGAGTTTATTATATTGTTTCAACTAGATTTTATTAGCTTAGTTTTATATTTGGTTTTTATAACCTTGTAGCGTTTACATCAGTCAATAAAAATGCTTTGTGATTCATTTCATAAAGAATCCACCGACAGGGATCAGAAAGTTTTAAGCATGTAGCAAATATGAAAATAAGGATTTTATTTTTCATCCAACAGTAAGAAAGAGCGGGATCATGAAATTTTCCTCCAAAATAAGAACTGTTAAACTTAATCATGTCCATTTAAATGGCATAATCTTATTCAATTTATTTAAGCCTAGTCTAGAACGTACATCGTATAATAAATAAACTATTCAATAATTGCCGTAAATAAGACAAAAGTAATTATATTCAATGATTTTTTTATAATAAAATATTTAATTATTCTACGTTTACAACACGGATAAAATAATTATGTACAAAATTAATATTCAAGCACGCCAAGATTGAGGTATTATAATTTTTGTTTTACACACCCTCTTTTCTGACATAAGTGTCAAGCTCCCTACTGGCAAAATCATTCATCTCAATTACCTTGTTGAGGTGATAGAAGTAATTAAGCTGTCCATTGAGATTTTTCTTTTACCACAGTGAAGTGGGAATTAATACGTACATACTTGCTGCAGACAATTAATAAAAAGGAACTGCAAGAGGATTTAGTTAACTTAAGAGGACCATTTAAATTGTAAATGCTATCATTACGCACAGCAAATTTATTTTAATTAAAATTTTGATTTTCAACCTTGAATATTCCTATCGTCGCATTTAATGGAATTGTCTTAAAACAAAGGTTAAAGAGCAGATCTTTATTAAAAAAGGTTTTCAAGGATTATGTTAAACAGATAACTTGTAACAAAAATTTATGAATGTAAATATTTTTCGCCTAATCATTTATTTGAAGGTGGATGAAGCAGCTTCAGTTTGTATTTCTGTCAGCTTTGTATTTATTTAATATCTGCACATTGCATATTTAGTGAAATCAATCAAAGATAGTGAGTCACATTAGAATTTTTAATATATAATCTTGAAGCTATCTCTTTTCTAAATCTACAGGGACAAGTTAAAAATTTTTTCTTTCTTTAAAAAAAATTCCTTAATTCTATATTGCATGTACATTATTTTAAAAACTTTAGAGGGAAAAAATGACAAGATAATGGCTCTACTCTAAAAATGTTCTCTTCCTTTCTGCTCTTCCTCTACATCGAACATAGTTTTCTTCATGCATATATAATAAGCATTGTACCGAAAGAAGGATCCACAGTTGGACTTAAGTAGCTGGATGGTGGTTCAAAGTAATGGCATCGGGCTCTGGGCTGAGAACCGAGATGGGAAATCTCACCTCTGGTTGGCAGATGGCGATGAAATCGATGAGCCCTCTCTTTCTTTCTTTCTCTCTCTCTCTCTCTCTCTCTCTCTCTCTCTCTCTCTCTCTCTCTCTTTTCTTTCTTTTACGGCTCCTTTCTCCCATCTGGAAGCCCCTCAATCCTCCTCTCTACCCTTGGTGCGTTTGTTTTACCCTCTGCCCTCTTCCCTCTCTCCACGAGACTTCCTCTCGAACAACGAGGTGTTGGCAAACGATTTGAAGCCGCGACTCCCCTTGTACAGCCTCTGAAAAAGTACATTCAGCATGAAATCTCGAACACGAAAAGGATGCGTTCTTTCCAACCTTCTACTGCGATAAAGGAGCCTAAAAGGTTCTTGGTGCGAACATTTAAGGAAAATAAAAACTGCAAAAACAGTTTATGAGGTGACACCTTTGCTAAGCTTCTGAAATGTTTTGTCTCGTGAGCTTCTTGGTGGAATTTTGATACAAAGGAAGAAAATTACGTTCTATAAAAACGCTCTTGGTCAGCTTATTTTATCAATTATATTTAACAGTAGACAATACAGATAGGCTGTTCACTAATGAGCCGAAAGCTAATAATATGTAAATAGGACGTTGACAGATCATATCAAGGCTGCATTTAAAGAAGAAGAAAAAAAACAAACAAACGAAAACAATGAGCCTTTTTATTCCATTTAGGACTACTCTTGCATTAATGTATTAGAATAAATTGTTGTTTATCAAATCGTTCGATTTATCTCGTATAATTTTCAATGAATTCGATAAATATGAAACTAGAATAATAGAAATTGATAGATGAGTTCTTATGATTGTAGCTTACGTAATAAAACGTGAGATGGTTGCGATAGGAGCAATTACTATTCCACAGAGAACTTAATTCAGTCACGGAACCAGTTTTAAAGTGGAGAGCGGAAAACATAAAAAAAATTTATATTTATTTCGGGCGTTGAACGTTTACACCTTCAATAAAAATAAATATGATCGTAATACATAACTGCACAACAACAAAAGGTTCCGTTTGATTTGCAGTAGAACACTGCACTGAAACCCAAAACTTTTAAGATACAGAATTTTTGCTGCGAAATAAAAGGCTGGTACTTTTATAATTATTAAATTTATCTAATATCTAGTCTAGTATTTCAAGCAATATAAGAAAAATTTCTAAATTCTTTTTCATTAAATAGGTTTTAAAAACATGGCTGCACAAAACTGGCTGTAATATACATGCATGTAAAAATATAATTTTACGGGGATTAAATAATTGAAATGAAATAAGAACTTGCTAATACAGTTCTTATTTCATTTGAAAATTGTTTCTGCTGCTGCCATGATCACTATAGAATATTTTGGTTAATATTTTGATCCTTGATAAAGCCGGGAATAAATGGCGAAACTAGTCGGAAACTCTGTTCTCCCTTTGTTGTGTTCTACCCATTTTATCGATAGAAACAGCACTATGGACCCCTTACTGAACGATTATAATAATGTAAATTAAGTCCAATTTTGAATATCTTACTCCTGATTATTTAAGGAGATTATTAAGTAAAATCCTTTGTGGCCTTTCTAATCATATTATCGCTAAGTTTATCTGAAACAAGACGATGACGCATAGTGACAAATGGTATCTTGCAAACAATCTCTTAATGGTTAAAGTTTGCCCATTATTGTTTGTTTCCCTTGCATTGTTTCGGTTTGCAATCAAGGTACTTCCAAAAAATTGATTCCATGATAAAGTTCTTCCTGCTTACCGGGACTTAGAAATTTCATTTCTATAATGTACACAGGCTTGCTTTTAAATATTGCCATTGATTCTTTCTTGTTGCCTTCTCTTACTTATTCCTCCTTTTGAACACGACCAATGTAATGTCACATGGAGGTTGCAAATGATCCCACCAATTGTGATCGCTTTCATCTCGATTTTCCTCTCCCGAGTCTTTTTTTTTCTTTTTATTTTACTCCTGCGCTCCTTCCTCAACGCATGAGGAATCCCGATGAGTTACTACGATAAGAGGCAGCGGCAGCAACAGCAGCAGGTGTCACGCCGAGAGCGATGATCGTGACGCTCGGCATCGTCCTTCTTCAACCTCCACCCCCTTCTTCTTCCTCTATGCATCAGGCTCAACTTTAAATTTAGAACAGAAACCTGTTTTTCATTCTCCACCCTTAATGTCAGGCCTCTAAAAAAGTCTTACATAAGAATTACAGTATTAACCCCTAACGCTGATCGTACTTTCTACCCGATGATTTAACTTGTAAATGCTCAGAAAAAAAAGGTCTCCTTATCTTTTTAAAATATTTCATTACAGTAGGTTCTGCGCGATTATGCACATTGTAATTTAATATAACGCTTTTTGCTCGTTTATTGCCCTCGTATTTGCCTATATACGTATTTCAGACAGAATGAGACTTCGAAGTTAAGTCTGTAAGAAGATTGAATATCTAGTTAAGAAAGAGGGTTAGTTTGCCTTTTTTTTATTTTGAAAGTTCTAAGAGAGTAATTTCTAATTTCTTAGACATTAAAGCCTAACTCACTGATGCGTAAAGTTATACGGAGAGTGCATTGAAGTAGAAATAGAGTGATAAAGTTGAATAAGTTCCTTTGTTTATCGAAATGGAATGTTCGCCCAGAAAATAAAAGACCTTTCTAGTCAGTTTATCTCTTCATCATAAAGTTCTAACGGCTTCATTTGTGGACCTAAATAAATTAAATAGTCGTCTTGGAAATTTAGCTTCTAAGAGAAATTATAAGAAATTCAAGGCCTAATTAGATTACACAATTACTACTTTAAATGAAAAAAAATTGTGATGAATGAAAAATCGAAAGTTTTCTGTATTCGCTTTTTAGCCTAATTATTCCCTTTAGTCTTCTTTCAATTCAATATCCAGAATTAACACGCTTGCAAAATTTATGATGTTAACTGTTCTCCAGTAATTGCAAATGGAATCGGTCATGCTTGAAGGGCATCAAATTAATGGAAGTTAATTAATTAATACAAAATGAACTTTTCCATAAAATTTTCAGTATCTTCAAATTAATGGCAGGAACCTAAAATATATGGCGGTTAGCTTTCCATTTAAATTGAAAATATCTTTAGAGATATTATTTTGATTTCTTTTAAATCATTAGAAAGGACATTTTTAAGTTTTTAAAAATTAAACTTAAATTTTTTAATGATTTTATAATGTTATGTCTTTAAGATGCTATTCCCTCAGACACTTTTCAATAATATTTTTATACAAGATTTAAATGAGCTGATTCCTCGCAACCTTTTTCATGTCTGTAGCTAGAAGCATTTCTATTATACTTTGATTCATGACCTAAAATTTTCACTCGCTTCAAAATATGTTGATATATAGTTGCAAAAGTAAGGAAAACTTTTGTACACTTTATAAACACGTAAAGTGTGTCAAGTGAATTAATATGCACTGTTTCTCAGAAAGTAAGTTTATTCATTTTCATTATTTTAGTTTTCTTCTTAAGATTACTATGAACTTGAGTAATAAAAGTCAAGCCTGTAGAGAAGCGTTAAATATTGAAACATTTTTCTTATTTTGTTCTGCATTTATAAATAAATTACCCGTATGCGGTTTCTTTGATACACCTTACCCATGAAGTCCTCTGAACCCGCCCAAGGTTTTCTCTTTTTCTCACGTTCAGTCATGCCGTGTGAGAGAAGCACGAACCTAGACAATATAAGAGGGAAGAAAGGAAGCAAAATAGAAGAAGAAGAAGAAGTCAAAAGTTACTCTATGTGTGTTCGTGGCCGTGTTCGGTCAATGACCAATAAACGCATGAGCGGCTCCGTTCCTTGGAGCGTCCGGTTGAAGCCTCCCTCATCATAATAGGAAGGCGGTCGAAGGGTGGAGGAGGGGAAGAGGAGATGTCGACCATCAAATGATTAACCCAACGTAATTGTCTCTGAAGAGAACCGAATTGAGCAATTGTGACGCGAGAGACATCAGAAATCCACGAGGGCACAACTAAACGGACTGTGCAACTGATTAACGGATAGATACGAAATAAAAGAGGAAAAATCACAAAAATTATTTTAAAGCCTGAATAATCCTTTGGTTGAACAGTTACATACATTGAATTGCACGCAAAATGAAATCAGTAATTCCATTCCATTTGCCTCGCTAGAAACTCAATTATCAGGAAAGTTAATCTGATCTCATTACTATAATCGAATCTAGAGAAGCTGTAAAATTTACAAGGAAGCTTTAACAGAAATTTGTATATATTTTGTTAAGAATTGATTAAAGAATTTTCTGCTCAGTTTATTAACATAACGAATAGAGAAATTCAGGTTATTCATATTGATCTGTATTGCTTGCAAAGAATAGGAAAATAATAGATCTAAATAAACCAAAATTGAAACTTTAATAAAAACTTGAAGTTACCGTATTATTAAAGAAATCGCATTATTTTATTCAGTCTATTGTTTTCTTAAAGAATAAAAAAAATCCCAAAATCATTATATAAAAATTCATGGAAAGATCGGTTATGAGGATTTAATAAGATGTTTTTTTGTTGTTGCCAAGTCGTTCTAAAGTTAAATATTAATATAGAAGAATAAAATACATGTAAATTGAAAAATATCTCATGCGTAAAAACTGAGATTGGATGGGTGAGTGACAAAAGGATAATATCGTGCGTCGACAAAGCGATTTCACGTGCGCGCGTCGATGTCAGCAATGCTTAATAGATGAACAGAAAGTAACAATGTATTCCTTCTTGAAAAATTGATTGTTATATGACATGCCATTAGCTTGGTATTCTTTACACTCACTGAATTCGACTTGAAGGAGTCCACGAAAAATTCTGAAAAGTTGATACGGCCGAGCTGAGGCTTTGATGGTCATATTTCTGAAAACAGAATTTAAAAAAGTTAATCCGTTTTCAAGTTATCGTGCAAACGGCGGACGGCCAGACGGATAAACGTACAGACCAAGGGCACATTCTTATAAGTAGCTTTTATACTAAAGCTCCTAATAATTAAAGATGCTGGAGTGTTATGCAAAATTATCTTATACTGAAGATTTTTCTATCGAAAAATGGAAGGAAAAATTCTGCGACCTGAGTTCGAACCAGGAACCTCGGATGTCATGGCCGACACCTCTACCAATTGGGCTATCGCAGACACCCGGATAGCCAACCTGTCTCAAGGTGTCTTAAAGACAACCAAGTTGTCATGGTTGAAAGCCCAATGGGAGGCAGGCAACTGGCTCATAGATCAAGAATCTCTCCTATCCAACCATCAGAAAGAATGTGGAACTCACAGAAAAATTAAATAATAAATGATATTATAACTGGAGATAAGCCTAACAAGCTTCAAGTAAAGATTTTTCTATCGAAAAATGGAAGGAAAAAAAAAAAGGAAGGATAAAATTCTGCGACCTGGGTTCGAACCAGGAAGGTCGGCTGTCATGGCCGACGCCTCTACCAGTTGGGCTATCGCCTCCCATGGGGAGAGATTCTCATGGTTGGATAGGAGAGATGTGATGGTAGAATTCAGATCGTAAAAAACTTTCTGATGGTTGGATAGTAGAGATTCCCGATCTGTGAGCCAGGTGCCCGCCTCCCATTGAGCTTTCAACCATGACAACTTGGTTGTCTTTAAGACACCTTGAGACAGCTTGGCTGTCCGGTTGTCTGCGATAGCCCAACTGGTAGAGGCGTCGGCCATGACAGCCGACCTTCCTGGTTTGAATCCAGGTCGCAGAATTTTTCCTTCCATTTTTCGATAGAAAAATCTTTACCTGATGCTTGGTAAGACAAATTGAAAAGGGAAAGAAAATTTGTCTTTTCAATTTGTCTTTAGAAATCTTGGAGATGTTTCTTCAGTTATTATCTTATATCTGATGCTTGGTAGGCTTATCTCCAGTTATAATATCATTTATTATTTAATTTATCTTATACTAACTTGTTCAATTATTGATTTAGATTTCATATTTATCATATAAAAGCTTATTTTTTTAAATAAAGACTTAAAAGAATAAAATAAAGGATATAAAATAAAAACTTTATTTAACAACCAAAAATGATGGCATACAACCATTCAATATTATAAAGATGAATTTTTAAAGCGAAAGTGACTTTGCCATTTGTTTAAATTTTATGACCAGGGTTCACTATAATATATCAGTTATTATAGAGCATCACTATAAAGAATTTTTCTAATAGATAAAACCTTATATTGCTATTGTATTGAATTAAAAATAGATATCATAGAGCAATACAATGAATTTCTTATTTAAAAAATTCGTATTTTAAACGGTCGTTTATTATCTCGGCACAGCCCACTAGATAGTTTATTATCGGTCGTTTATTATCTAGTGGGCTGTGATCTCGGGTCGAAATGCGCGTCAGTCAAATCTTTTTAAATAAATAAATTCATTGTATTGCTTTAAGATATCTAATAAGACTCTATAAAGAATTTACTCACATAGATGATCATTCAATTTGTTAGACGTAAAAATATTACTGTAATCGAAGAAATATTTTTATTTTTTCCAATTTTCACGAATGATTAGGTCCACTGGAGGTTTCAATTAGGGTTAGAATTTATGGTAACAGGTGTTTAATACATGGTACCATGTTTTAATTTCTTTTTGAAACAAAGTGTAAGCAACTGAAGTTTCTCCAGAGAACTATCCCACCGTCCTCAATAAGGCTTGAATCCATGCTCCAAGATGACTCTAAAGCTCTTTTCATACACCTGAGTAATTTTTAGTACCAGTTAGTTTTAATGAGTTGTCTCGATGAAAGCCATACTCTCGGAGAAATCTAACCTTGCGAAACAAAGGATCATACTTGGCAATCTAATCGTGTGGCATATCAGACCTTAAAAGATTATTAATTCTAAATTGCTGCAAATAAAATAGATAATCAGTTGCTTCCTGGGATTAGTTTTAAATAAAATTCAATATCGTGTTTAGGACTCGTAATATTATATCTGATTAATTAGCCCTATCTTCCGTATATTGTACAAGAAATCAGCCTCATTAGGGAGGAGGGGAAGGAAAGAGGACAGGCTTTTATTACGATGGCTGCTTTGTCGTATTGATTTTTATATTATCTCCCATTATTTCTAATATCTTGAATAATATATAGAAAAACCAACATTTTTCTTTTTATAAAAAAAAGGAATTCCACTTATTCGTTCTGCGCAATTTAAGAATGAACAAGAAAACAATATTCAGCAGTATGAGAGTCTCTTCGATCATAAAAGAAGGGGAGAAAATTGCATCACAGGCATTGATAAGTCATAATTTGATACAATCAATCACTTATTCCCCCCTTTTCCTTACCCTTGATGTGAAGTTTATTGCACCTTAATTAATTTTATTAATGTCACAGGCAATTGCCTCTTCCCAAAACCTATTTATTTTTCTCTCACTTCATTCAGAAGAGATTGCTAATTAACGATAATACAGCGCACCTGGATATCTATGAAAGTTTATAAATTAAATTAAATTAAATTAAATTACCTTAATATATTATCGGAGAAACAGAAGAGTGAAATGTAGATAGTTTATTGGTAAAGAAGACAGTAAACATTACAGTTAGACGTGGCCCATTGCATTCAGAATATTGTTAAAGGAGGAAAACATATATGTTTAAGTGGTAAAGAACATTTGTTTTCATAATATAGATGAGATTTTTTAACACTATTTTTAATACAGAAAAAAAATTAAAAGCTTATGTAGGAAATTTCTCACATTTGTATTAGGAAATTTTTTTACCCAATTTTAGCATCATTTTATAATGAGCTGTTACTCATATAGAAAAATAAGCTTTCTATTTGCTTTGAGTAATAACCTGGTTTTCAAAATGTTTATCATAAACAAAAATTGTTTTTAGTATTAACTAGTATTTAGTATTAGCCACAATATCAGTATTTAAAATAATAATCATGCAATGCCACGCAATAAATATATCAAAAGCCTCAAAATTAGATTAATTTATCGATCTAAATGCGATTCAATATGCCAGCAGTAAAATTTCATTAAGATTCAACTAATGATATCGATCGATTGCCGAGGTATTTTTGATCGATTGCCAGTGGTAAATATCTGTACTTGTACACGGGTTTCAGATACTTAAAGTCACTTTTTAATTTGAGATAGGATGTTTAATATGGAATTTTATATTATTATCTGTTCAAATAACAATTGAAAATAAACTAATGATGAAAAATAGGAAAGAAAATTCCGCAGCCTGGATTCGAACAAGGAACCCTTGGCTCGAATCCAGGCTGCTGAATTTTCTTTCCTGTTTTTCATCATTAATTTGAACAGCTGAGGTTGGCGTACAATTAAAACCCTCACTGACCATCTAATGATTTATTCTTTGAAAATAAACGTTTGAGATTAGATACTTTTTCATATTTTTTTTATCGGCCTCGGTGGCTCAGCGGTTGCGTGATCGCCTCTGATGCCCGAGTACGCGGGTTCGATCCTGGCCGAGGACGACGAGGATTTTTCAGGGGGAAATCCTGAGATCACGCACTTCCTTCGGAAGGGAAGTAAAGCCGTTGGTCCCGTGTAGCGGTTTGCCGGCTGCACGTTAAAGAACCCTTGCGAGGCAAGATTTGCGGCCCCTATAACGCCGTCCTGAAATAACCATAGCAGCTGAAAAGGACGTTAATACCAAACAAACCAAACCATCATATTTTTTTTTTCATATCTTTTATCACATTAGATATTTTTGTTTATTTTAATTTTTAGAATTTAAAAAACTGAATTTTGAACGCGGAGATAGGTCATCATTACCCTCAGAGGAATTTTAACATTTTCTATTACGAAAGTTTAATAATTAAAATATAAGGTTAGATGCATTCTATAAATGCATTCTTTGAATATTTAATTAAATCATCGGTATTAATAAATACCCATAATATAAATAATAAATTAATATTAAATGAAAAGTTTTTCGATGATCAAATTTTTGTTATTATTTGAGGAAATTAATAATGTTGGAATGACGATTTAAATATTTGTTTTCTCTTTGGAATCAAAGAAGTTATTTTTTCCTCTTCGCCTATAGAATGACAATAAAACCTATTATTGCTATGGAACATTTAAGGCTTAACAATAACGTCGTCTGTAATCGCTACAGAATTTAGGGCGGGAAGTAAAATTTCTCTTAAATATGTTCCTGCCAATTAATATATTCTTTATAAATTAATTTTAATTTTATTAGCAAAATTATTATAAGTTTTAAAGTTTTAAGCAGATATCAGAAGATATTCCTCAGATTATAATAAATGCGAAATATGTCGGAAAGTTTAATCTGTAACGTGATGAAAACGTGATCTGTATTAGTTTCCAATTGAAACATTATCTTAATTAGAATTTAGTCCGGATATGCTTCAGAAAGGTAACAAGAAATTAATCCTCCCGAGGAAGGTATAGTAGGAAAGTAGCGGAAGCGCTGAGGTAATCTATTTTTACCCTTTTATCTGCACTTTTTAACCCCCCCCCCCCCCATTTTTTAATCGAAAAATTGATTTTCTCGAACGTAGTATTTAGAAGATGAAAAAGAGCTCTATCCTCTTTCGTATCTCAATTTCCGATCGAATGCCATATGTTGCCATAGTTCTAAACACCAAGTGACTGCTACCCCCACAACTGTGAACCTATTGGGACAATTTGGCCTAAGCTTTACAGTAATGTTGATCTTGCTTAGAAGAACCTACATACCGAATTTCACGCCTTTATATGCATAAATACGCGTAGACCTTTTGGTCTCCTCTAATTTCCGCCCCGAAACTCCGACCCTAGTGGGCCAATCAAAACCAAACTAAATAGTGAAGGTGCCCATGCCCATAGTAAGCTACATTCCGAATTTCAACCTTCTACCTCAAAAAATGCGGAAATGATGAAGGGGACGGACGGACGGACAGACAGACAGAAGGACATTGTGAAAACAATAAGTAGCTCCATTATTCCGCTACTTAATAATATTTCAGTTATACTTATAAGTAATGTCAATTTTATGAAACAAAATTTAAATGCAGTTTTTAAATATCCCTTATGTCAATTTTTTTTTTGTGAAAAGAGATCAAGTTAGATTTCTTAAAATTCATTATTATTCATGGGTAGCATAATAAATGGGCAAAAAAATTCTTAGAGTGGTTTTCGGATTAAAGATTATTGTTTTTCCCACTTTGTTTGAGCATTTTAAATTAATGTTTATTAGTTCAAAGGTTATGATATATGAAGTTTTTGTTGGATTATAAGTAGAAAAGTGATAATGGGAAAGAATATTTATAATTGATATACATTTGTAATTAATTTATGCTTTATTGGCTTGCAACCTGTCCAACGGGAACAGTGCTTTTAAGCAACATAACCTAATTTATTTAACCTAAATAGTCAGAATATATATACTGAATAATTATTATACACTAAATTGTTTGTTTGGTTTTTTTGTTTTTTTTATTACAATAAACTCCGTTTTTAAGCTAAGACTTAAATATATATTTAGGAAGATTTAAAAAAAAAAAAAAAGATTCTTTCAATTTGATTGAACTTTGACATTATTGTACTTGAAATATGAGAAAAGTGAGACAATGCACCTGATTATGGAAATAGAACGACGAAGCAGTTACGTGCAGTGCTTATTTTTAAAAATTGTAAATTAGGTTATGATAAACATCTTGTATAGTTCTATATGACGAGTTATAATTATATCAGGTTAAAAATTCTGTTGACCGCCTCTCATTCTAACGCCGCGCTTAAATATTTGCATTATAAACGAGAAGAAAAAAAGGGAACGGAAAAAGAAAATTAAAACATACAAATATGTTCCTTAAAATAACCTTCTAATAAACAAAAACAGCTGAGATTTATTTCTTAACTGCTAGGAAGTTTAGTGGGATTTGAAAACACTCTTCGTGTGGTAATGATGAACGCCCGGAAGTTCAATTTCGTGATTAAACATCACGTTTTCTGCATTGCACTCGAACAAGGTTGTTTTCGACATGCAAATCTGTGTTGAAGTAACCACAACACCTCAATTTTTATTTAATAATAGTCAAGTTCTCTAAGAATTCAACATCAGTTAAGAATTCTCTATATATTTATAAACGCAAATTTCTATATAAAGAATGATAAGGCTTTATATTAAATTGGTAAAATTCATTCTCTAGGAGGAATTTCATTAAATGTATGAATTTTATATTATCAATGATATTTCTTTTCACTTTAATATAAAATGAAAATATTAAAAATGAATCATCGAAATTTTCTCCTGAATTTATATTGGTTTTTCCCTCCTTCATATATAACTCCAGCCTTTCCTTTTGTATAATTTTTTAATATGGAAGAAACGTACAGCGGAATGTGAAAGAAGAGCGGAAGCTGTTACGCCCTCCATTCAACGGAGGGAAGTAAAAGTTTAAAAAGGAACGTCCGTGGGATTTTTGTGCCAAAGCGAATATAAAAAACGAAAATGGGTTAATCAATAAATTCGCCAAAAAAGTGTTTTACCAAGTTGCAGAGACAAAAACAAAAATGGAGAGGGAAAGGAAAAAGGAAAGTAGAAAAAGATTGCAGTGATTCATGTGTGTAGTGGAAAAGAATCTGAAATTAATCAAAGAAGATGCTGGAAACGTGACGTCGTCAGTGAATGGGCCTTTGTCACGTTAGAATCCTTTTTAGCCAGAATAGACAACGCAACATAAAAAGTATTTTGCTCTCCTGAAATCTTTCTTATCGTCTGTCTCAGCCTACTCTTTTCGTAAAGAAAAAAAAGAATGTAGAGGATGTTAATGACCATCATAAAACATTACTTCTTAGGTTTAAACGCTTTCATGCTGCAGAATATATATGAAACAACCGTATGCATACTATTTTCAGAGAATTATTACCCTGGGGTTTAATTTTTATCGGTATTAATTTTCTTATGTTATTAAATGCTTCATTATCTTGATTTCTTTGCCCTTCTCTTGGATCGAAATATAGCTGCATTAGAAAGTTTTTCTTAATTTACAACATCAACCGCTTCTGTCAATAATATGGCTTTAATATCATTTTCATTATCTAGAAATGTAGTTATTGAATGTTAATTTTAACCTGAACTGGTTTGTAATTCTTTTTTACAGGCTTCAAAATGAAATTGTCTTATATTTTAAAAACAGTATGCGCCAAAATATAGAGTACTGAAACTGAAACTCATCTTTTCATTTCAGTACTGTATTAATATATTTCAAAAGGAATTAATATATTACTCTTTTTAATATATTACAGTTATTTTAACTATACAAGCGTGAGTAAATTTATAAAGGCAGTGTTGTGAAAGTAGAAATCTTTGATCTGATACTGTAAAGATTTGAGGCAGAGAAATCTTTAATTTGAAATCCTTATGAAAGCAAACTTAAAAGGAAATCATTATTTTGCTCATCCTATACGATTAAAGTACCAAAATACCAAAATGTAAATTTAAATGAAAATGTTTCGATGCTTTTGAAACTCGCTCCTCCCTTTCCCTTTTCTCCGTGGAAAGTTTCCCAGCAGTAGAAATTTCTATCATCTTGGTATTCATGTGATCCGTAACGCTTTTCTGATGCATAAAATTCAGTTCGATCGTTGACTTTAGAAGTTAATTTCCTATTCTGAGAATGAAAAAAATTCTTTTAGAAAAAATATTTTAAAGAAAATTCGAAGATAATCACTTCGAAGTTGAATTTTATAAAAATCAAATTTCATTATACATGTATAAATTATTAAAGTTTATTTATAAATGAAGGCGAGTATAGGAGTGATTTGCATTGTGTTTATTTTGTTAATAATTTTATGAAATATGTTTATTCAAAAGATAATGGGTTTTTTTGTTTTGTTTTTATTTTATATGAAATGACTTTATGCGTTTTTATGAATACATATTAAATCTAATTAAAAAGAAAAAAATACTATAATAAATATATAAAAAAAAGGAAACTGTTATGTTATCCTCGTCACCTGCTCTGCATCTAGCGCTATAACAAGACATAATGGAGTCGTAAAAGCTCACAACTAGTTAGAGCTCATGAGAATATGGTAATAACTTCGAATAGCATGTTACAAATAGCTTTACATAATGGACTTAGAAAGATAGCAGGACGATTGCATGCTAGCCATCTGGACTTCAATCCGTAGACTTATCAATAGAGTAGCAACTAAAAGTTGCACCTAATTTGATTTGCAAACATTACGTTTGCTTATGCTTTGCACACGCTAATTATCTTTTGATAAGCCATAACTAGTTGCATTTTTTCTTTGCTTTCGGCTTAGTGTTGAACACAACGTTGAAAATGAAATAATTTGGAGTGTGAATAGCACGACCAGTTTTAGTGACTTTTAGTTGCGAGTTATTCATTCCTACGTGTAATTAACATATAATTTGGACATCCTTTTAGTGGCAAAATTGCAAACAATAAATTTTATTCGAATGAGTTTAATATACTCAGTGCTTTAATTTATGATCGTTTTAGCGTAGGAAATGGTCTAAGCCCTCATTTTCCTATAGGTTGACGAAACTACCTCGAAGCTTCTAATTTTCTACAAATTACAACACACCTTAATTTTTTTTTCGTTAAGTTTAATTTTCTCCGCTCAACCATTTTCTTTTCTTTTTCATAGGTCCCTTTCTTAATGACGTAATAATGATGTCTCTTCCATCCGTGTTAGTGGGAATTACATGGCTCCTACTAACAGTTCTCTTGCAGATAGGTAATTAATTCTTTTTTTTTTCTTTAATCTTGTAGCAACAAGAGAAGGTTTAATTTCTGTAGGAAATATGAAGGAAATAGTAATTTTAAAATTTAATTTAAACTGAAGCAGTTTTATTTCAAATAAAACAAGAAAATCTCACTGTTTATTTGTATTTTGGATTACGAAAAATTATAAAAGACCTCGGCATAATCTATCGAAAATAAACGAAAAAGATTTATTTTTTAGTGTTCATGTTTTTCATACCAACTGTAGAAGAAATTATTTTATGATTTATGATCTTTAATTTAGTTTAGCAATTTACATGTGTTAAAGGACACAAGCCAATCAATATTTTGGGAACTTCTCTATTGATTTGTCTCAAACTTCGTGGAGGTTTCCTTCCCCTCTTCATAAAATTGTAAGCCCAAAAATCGAATTCAAATATGTTGACAAATATCATTTCACTAAGTGATTTCCTAAAAATTGTTGCCAGTTTTAAAGGACAGGTGGACGCATCCATTAAGGTGCTTAGCTTTACTGATGTTGACAGATACCGCATTAGCACAGTTTATCCGCACTAAAATGACTGCAAATTAAGTATAAAAATGAAATTGGAAAAATTCCAATTGTTCTAAAAACTTAAATAGTAATAAACAAGCCGAAAACTACTTCATCCTACGGTCAACGTTTTTTTTTTTCATGTTTTTTTTTTAACGACTTTTTCCTTTTATTGGTTTTGTATTCGACCCAGTGTTTACATCAGGCAAGAGAATAAAGCTCACTTGACCTAGTTTTGAGAGACTGAAATAGGCCACTTATTGATCTTAAAAGCTTTGGAACTTCCTAATCCTAGAAGTGTTTCGTTGACTTAAATTAATTAAAAGATTATCTATTATTGACTAAAATATATGTTATTTAATTGAATAATTGCCATTTATATTTCCGTTGAACTTTATAAATTACTTATCGGGATAATTATACAGTGGAAATAAAACTCAGTAGAGTATGCTCATATCTTAGATAGGCCCTTTACATATTCAGTTCTTTCAGATTAACATATATTTTCATTCTTTTTCAAAAACTTGCACTTACACTATTATATTCAAAGTGAAAGTGACAAACAAAAAACCAAGTATAACATTAATAAGTAAACACTTTTTACTTACACACAAGAGGGTTGGGGAAAAGAGCCATAATAGTTTCTGCCCTAAATATCTTGTTCAGAATTAATTTTTTTGTTAAAATAAACGTATGAACATAAGAAAACGAATGTCGGTAAAAAATCTTGGATCGGCAACAGGCCTTGTGCTGTTATACTCCAAATTCGGTTATTTCTCAAGTGATTTAATATTAAAAGTTATATAATTCCTGCATGAAGTGTGGATATTAAGTTGATTTTTTATTGATTATTTCTCCATCAATTTAGAACAAGTTACGTTATAGCCAAGTAAAATGGAATATAGATGGGCAGACGGAAACCAATAATTATCAAATAACCAAATATGAAAATTACCCTTTTACTTAAGACCGTTGTATTTTACATTAAAACATGATGCAGTTCCCCCAACTTTATCCTTATACAGGAAGTTTATCCTGTATTAGGCAGTTTCACAAACTTAGAAATCATAAATAAAGCAGACGCCCGCATATACTTGTGAATTCCCTGTGGTTGAGTCTGTCAGTGTTTCTGTATTTTTGCGAGCACGATAACTCTGAAACTGTTTCGATTTTTTTTTTCGGTTCTGTTTTCAATCGACAGTGTAGGAGTATTTCTAGGTCGAGTTCAAAAATCAGCCAGATTCGACCATTGTGAAAATGCAGCGTTCCCGAAGTCGTCCAGGGGCGAAAAGTAGCCAACAATTTTTATTGTATACGCTGAATTAAAAATTGGTCAAAAGCAATAGGAAATAATAAATGAATTTATTTCATCTACTATCAATAATAAAATGGATTTCATCTTTTATCAATAATAGAATGGTAGCTCTTAAAAACCATACTCATATCACGAAGTCCATTAATATCACGATGGGTGTTCCTCAAGGATCAATTATTTCTCCCCTCTTATTTAATTTGTTCATTAATGACATTGACTGTTCTCAAATTCCTAAAATCATATCTTACGCGGATGATACAGTCTTATTGTTCTCTGCTAGAAACGAAAAGTCTCAAAGCTCAATTATAAATATAATATTATCAGACATAACAGCTTGGATTAGAAAGAAAGAACTCAGTATTAATTACTCTAAAAGTGTTTTTATGATATTCAGGCAACGAAATAAACATTTCAACACGGAGTCTGTAAAAATCCTTCTGGACGAGAATCAAAACCGAATACCGAGTTCTTATAATCTATCTTGGAACTGACATATTTCATCTTTAGCTTCTAAATTGAGCAAGAGTTTGGGAACAGTTTCACATCTACTTTATCTTGCTCGTTCCACCGTAATTGATTTATTCTAATCTTTGTTTTGGAGTTATTTTTTGGGGCAGTTCCTCCGATTAAAATTTAAGAAGACTGCTCAAACTACAGAAATGGTTTGTACGTATGATTCTGCATGTACCGCATAAAACACCAATTACATATCTATTTCATCAACACCAATTTTCGAATATTTACGATACCTACTTCCTACAATCGGTTTGTTTTTTACATAAATTAATTCATAATAAAATAAAATTAGCTAGCCCTCTAAAATTAACTTTCAATTTTGATTACCATAATTATCCAACTAGGAAATCGAAAGAGATTCGTCTTCCATTTGCGAATAATAATTATCGCCGCCACACTCCAGATTTTTCTTGTCAAAAGAATTAGACCCTTTCACCCCCTCGGCTAACAGAAACTACTAGCTATTATACATTTAAAAACTCACTGAAGAAACTGATTCTTAATAATGGTCCGTGGTGTAAAAATATTATTTAAATTAATTTAAAAATCTTCGTTACCTATTAATTAATTAATTAATTTTATATTCATTAGTTCTTTGTAGGGGACGCGGGGAGCTTTGCTCGACGGGCTTTTCAGCCTTTCAAACCCCCTTGTACCCCCTGTTTTACTGTTTATTTTATTGTACTCATTCATTTGTGAAATTTTAAATTGAATTTATTAAATAAATAAATAAATAATTTAACCTATTTGCTGGATCACGTAAATTTAATACAATGTACTATTCAAAAGGAAAACAAAATTTAATACTATGGGATTTTTTTTTAACTTAAAACAAAAACAGCTTTCGCTATTTTTCTTAATTCTGATTATCCTGTTTACTATTTTTTTTATATATCGCTTTAAGAATATTTTCCAGATATATCTCTACAGGATATCCACAAAAGAATGTGTCGGTTTACTTTGCTATTGGATATATTGAAGGAGTTTGTGAAAATTGAATTCCTGATTATGAGGTTGGAGAAATCATTAAAAATTAACGATTTGTTAGGGTGGTTGGGAGAAATTTTATATACAGTAAACGCGTTAGTAAATTTTATTAGCTGAAGTATCGCTTCGATGAATTAGTTGATGGAAAAAATCGATATTTCTCCTGAGTAATCTTTATTTCATCGGTTAAAGAGCACGAATTAGACCTCTCTTCATGTGTACTCCGGTTTTTTTCTCCAGGGTCCCATTTGCAGCCAAACTCACTCGCCGACTTCAGAATGAATTGGGAAAAAAGGCTTTTGCCAATATTCAAATAAAAAGTAATCTCATATATCGTATTAAATAATATTAAATATCACATAGCTTACAGAAACTAAATAATGGATTCTGTCCTTTACAAATGTAAATTCATTTCTATTTTAGAGGGCGGTGTTTACAATTACAAATCAGAATTCATAATTAAATAATTCCTTATAATTTTAATTGTATTATATGTTTTTCATTTACGCTGGTATTAATTCTTGTAGTAAAAATTAAAAACGAGTAAAATTTATTATTAGTAAAAATCGAGAATATTATGACTCATCCTAATCAACCACGACAGTGAGAGCCATTTGGAAGGGAAGTGCAGATGGTTATTATGGATCTATGATAACAAGTTACAGAGGGCCAGAAAAGGTGGAAAAACCCGTTTCGCCACCATCGAGTGTGTTCAGACTGGTAGCTATGCAACGCTGCTATTACCCTGCATCACAGTTCCTACTGCAAGAGGCTGGAACGCAGAATACATAGGAAAATTCTTGTTGACACGCTTTCCAAAGACCCTCCACTGTTCGCGATCGTCTCTTTCCGAGGGCCCGTTTAAGCAGGCCACAAAAATCCATAGGAGAATCGTCCGGCGACTTGAATGGAATGGAGCCGATTCCGGCATCTTCTTGCATGTGTTCCGGGAACAGGAGAGTTGAAGCGGCGGTATGACTAGACGCCTTGTCGGTGCAGCCATACTTTGTAACGAAAAAACCGGGAATGTCACGGGTAAATAGGGGGGTTAGAACGTTAACCTGATTTTACCTGGCGTTGACTTTGGCCTTTGAGTTAACTCTGTGTAAAGTTAACTTGCCATTGAAGCCCGGATAACGAAACTTTTAGAAAATGTTTCCTTGCTTTCACGGTACAATGTTCTGA
This sequence comes from Rhysida immarginata, assembly GCA_023313115.1. Taxonomy (NCBI): domain Eukaryota; kingdom Metazoa; phylum Arthropoda; class Chilopoda; order Scolopendromorpha; family Scolopendridae; genus Rhysida; species Rhysida immarginata. Next base: position 499,877 of record JAHWFO010008967.1, read on the forward strand.
AGCCCTTAGAACCCCTTGGGCGGTGAAAAATGGCTCGGCTGTTGTTGCAGTCGCTTAAATAAACATACTCCTCATCTAATATAACCACGTATTTCCAATTTTCATCCGCAAAGTATCATTCACACAGTTTAAGGCAGTTCGTCCGTTGTTTTTGAATATGGTGCGGCACACTTATGAACGTGGTTCTTGTGTCGCATCTCCAATTGTAAATCACGGTTGATAATTGTGTTTACCGCGTACGCAGATGTCCCCATTTTCTGTGCAATGGCCCATTGTGTTGGTGGGTTACATCCGTTTACAAGAGCCCGAATTTCCGGACGACATCAGGAGTATGGATAGTGGATGGCTCGGATTGGCCTGCTTTTTACCAATAGTCCGCTTCTAGTTTTGCCAATGTTATTTAGCACACTTTGATATCTCTTTCTTGGAACTTAGGAACTATTTTAATACTTGCCCTAACTATACTCCACTTGATAGCGCACATGAAATAAATGCGCGCGCGCGCCGCATTTAAATATGCTAATTGTAATAATTTTAATATGCCTAACAACCTTCTGTAAAAATCATAGACCTCATATAATAGTTTGTTATATTTCTACGAATCTCTTTATTAAGAAAGATTAAAATAATCGGATTAAGAACATTTTTTTTTGCAAAATTATAAAGCATTCTAGAGGCTATACGGAATCCATGGCTTGCTGTAATCAACATAGATATTTTCCAATTTTAACTCGCAGTGTTTAATTCTTAATTTTCAACGAATCGTTATCAAAACGTATTTTGACAGCGCTACAAAGTCTTACTTTTCTCTGCATTATTAAGAAATGAAAGCAAGTACAGAACGATAGCATTAATTTTAAAAAAATCATTTAATCCTTCCAGAAAAGATTGCTTTAATAGAAAAGTATATTACCAGATAAAAGATATGTGTATTTTATAGTATTTTTTTTAATTTTACTACTTTTTTATATGGTAAATTCCAAACAAATCGACTCTGAGCATGCCTTTTGTATAGGGGGAGGCAGGAGTGTAGATAGTCATCTGAGCCACCAAGGCCGTGCTTTCGCTGTTCCGCTGACACTACACTAGGCTCCATGATGGCTCGCTTAAATCAATAAATTAAAGGATTAGGATTGGAACTAGTACCACACCCCGTTGAAAATTCAAATCATGTTTAGAGTTTTTTTTTGTTTGTTTGTTTTTTTTTGAATAGTGAAGCATATGCAAAATAAGGAAGAAACATAAGTCCCTTATTTAAATGCTCCTTTAAATAACAACTTGTTGTCTTCTTCAAATTAAAGCATGAAAATGGGACAAGAGATATATTCGTCATTAAATTAAAAAATATATGCATATTAATGAAGGTGATTCATAGGAGGAGGAAAACATTGTATTTTTAATGTTATTTTACAGCTTTTTGCAATTGGTAAAATGTAGTTTGCAATTGGTAAAATATAGTTTTCAAATGAAAAAATGTAGTTATCAAATGAAAAAATAATCTTTTCATTCCAAGTTAACGAAAAGATTATTTTTTTCATTTGAAAACTACATTTTTTCATTTGAAAAGATTATTTTCAACTATTTTCAATTATTTTTTCAATTGCAAACTACATTTTACCAATTGCAAAAGCTGTAAAAAATTCCATGCCGTAATTCCATGAGGCAGCATTACTTCTTGCATTAACCAAATAAAAAAATAAACAAACCATTATTCACTAAACATTCTACTTCAGAAACGGTTAAAGTGAAGTCATCCTTTTTGATTAGAATGAACTCGTTGCTGAATCGACATGAATTTATGGGATAGCTGAGACACGAGTTAGAAAAGATTTGATGACATCATTTCGATTTAGGATCCAACTTAAATCGAATTACATTCCATATGGTTAAAACGACGTTATGCCCTTACATAATCCTGACAAATTTTAATATGTAATCTACTCCAATTTATGTTCAATTTCAAGTGAACGCAAATTATTTATAAAAGATTTCAAAAATCACAAAATAATAAAGAAATATGTTTAAGAATGAACCTAAGAATATTAATACATACTTAACAGATTACGGTTTTCTGTTGTTAATGAAGGAATAATTTGCTTTTTATCATATTTAAATCAATATTTAAATTGATGTACAATAAGATAATTGTACTTATAAATTCAGAAAGTACTTATATTATTTGTTTTATATTCTAATTATTTTGACTTGATAGTCTACTGTTTAAAACAACCTGAAACTTTTGTATTATTTTTAGATTATCTTTGTAATTATTAATATTGCTACTTATGCAAGGTGTTTCTGAATGGTCTGTACAAACTTTCAGAGTATGTTCCAGGGGCCATAACAAGCAGAAAATGCCATATGAGCATGAGGTCGAAAGCGCTTCTTTCTAGAAGTATAACAGTTTGAAAGTAATGACAATTCAAAGAACCGGAGGCCATTTTGAGCCTTTGCTATAGCATTTGCCTTGTTATACCTTCCTCATAGCATTTGCCTTTGACAACAAGTGCATTGTCTTGTTATACCGTAGAAATAAATCACACGGTTTGCAACGTTCATTTTGTTTACTGCAGGACACCTTCAAACCGTTATGATTCTAGAAAGAAACGTTTTCGACTCTATGTTCATCTGATATTTTCTGTTTTGGTCTCTGGAATATATCCTGAAAGTTTGCATTGATCATTCAGAAACACCCTGTCACACAAGGTTTCTGCAATCCTGTATTAATTATCAGTTCATTTCCATTGAGAATTCCTTCTACTCAGCTCTTGTAAATAGCATAAGGTATCAGTTATTAACTTAAAGAAATAAACTTTCTCCATTGATACCGTTGAAAGGCTTTAAATAGATTGAAGCAGGTATAATATTTCTTAACATGTATTAATTTGTTTATTCTAATCGTGCCTTTTAACTTTATCTAGTTGACGCCAACGAAAAATCGATATTATGTTACGTGTGCAGTTGGTCACCCCAAGAAAACCGCACCGACGAATGGTGCACAAAGGATAATTTCCAACCTCACATGGCCAAAGAAATGAAGTGCTCTCAAGGATGTGAATATGTGTCCACCTACGATAATAACAGTGAGATGACTAAATTATTTAATATTACAAAGAATTATCTGAATATATTGTATTATTTTTATTATATATCAATAAATTGTTTTTTCGAACTCTTCTTTTCGTAGATGATTTGGAGTTATTCCATCGCAATTGTTATACCTCCAACAAAACTATAACAGAAGGTTGTACTCATCATACCTTACCAAATTACCATAAAGAAGAATGCTTTTGTTCTGCCGACCTGTGTAATTCCACCCCCACTCTGCTCCAGGGATTCATGAGATACGTTGCTTTCGTCATCCCCATGTGTGCTTTTATCCCATCCTATATGCGACACACAGGCTGGAAACTAATTTAATTCGACTGCCAATCCTTCTTTTCCCCATTGTGGCATCCCATGCGCGCAACTTGTTTTGACTCTCCATTTTTTTTTTTCCTTTTCCATTCCCTCCAAAGAAATAAAGGGAGAAAAAAATACCCCACACTATGGATTTATTGTAATAATGTTAATGTGTGTGTGTTGCTGCAAAAAAATAAAGCATGTTGCCGCATTTGTTCTCTCTAGTGCTTCTGTTGCATTCTAATACGAAGTTGCCCCAGAGTCTTTGCTAGTTTTACAGAACAATCAAATTCTGTACTGTAATTACAAATACTCTGTATGGAGAAGAAAATGGTCATTGGTGTAATAAAAATGCTTTTCACGTCAGAAATCTATTTTAAAAAGTCAGGCAGAGAACATTCTCATATCGATATTAATAAGGCTTGTTGTCATAAAAGTGTTCAAGTTTTATCTATCAAGAACCGTTTTGAATGCAAGGAAACGAGAGTGACCTTAAAATAAGAAATTTAGAAACATAAGAGACTTAAATTACTCTTCTTATGATTCACTCTTAATACTGTTAAGGAATTAAGTTTACTTAAATTATGTTCCCTACACACAAAAGTTGGTTAAGTGTATTTATAAAGGACTGCCTTATAAAAAAGAAAGAGAGAAAGAAAAACAATCATATTAAAAAAATATAGGCGTCTTTTGGGATATTTTTAATAATAAAACTGCTTTGATATCACGAAGATAATAGAAGTACACATGAATTAAACACAAAGATCTTTCCCTAACCAGAGATTTAATAATCTCCATTGCTAAATTTTTACATATTGTTGCAATTCTGAATATTAAAACTGTTTTTGGAAAATTTAATGTAAATTAATGCAAAATCGTTGATTGATAAATCGTCTTTTAAATTCGTTTTTCTTGATAAATTTTAAAAATGTTTGTTGTAACAAGAACATTTTTGAAGTTAGTCATTGTACGCTTTTCTGAATGAAGATTATTATGTCGGCAAATCATTGTGTTAAAGCTTAAAGATATTCCCATATATTTATTTGTAAATATCTTCATATATTTCCACTATTGCGACTGTTCCACAGTTACAAGCACCAGACTGCATTTGAAACTACGTGAGATTTATTATTATTATTATTATTATTATTATTATTATTATTATTATTATTAATAGTATATCAATCCATATCATTAACTATAAATGTATATTTAATTTCCGGTATTTAAACAGTTTTTTTTTGTAATTTATATGAATTATTTTATTTTTTTTTAATCCTTTTGATTTATTTTTCTAATTCAAACAAATTTTTTTAAATATCTCTCGTCTATATATTTGCTTATAATTATTTCATCTACTTGAAAATGTGAACTGCCATGTTTTGTGTAAGTAGCTTATTCTACAGACTTTTTTTTTCTAATATGCACTTTATCATCATATTCACTGTTGAAAACTTAAAAGCTAAAATTGTGATAAAAAAAATGATCTATTTCAATGATATATTTCCCATCGCCTTGTGAGCCTTAATCGAAATCGAAAACCCTTTGTAAAAGTTATTGGCATTATTTATTTTATACTTTATTATTTTTTGGTAAAGCTGGAAAAAATAAAGACTTTGTCATGCTGGTCGTAATTTCATTTATTTGTACAGATCTCAATAATTAATTAGCTATTTTATAATCTAATTATTTTTACGTTTGTAACGTATCAATACGATTACCCGGTACTATCATATGCAAATTTTTCATACGAAAGTCTGTTCTAGAAGTCGAATATGAATATAAACAATCATAACCAATTCATGTTAAGCAAATGTCATTTTAATAAAATGCAGGATTTATAAGAAACGAATGAAGAAACAATTTACATATATGAGCGGCTGTGTATACTAATGTAGCGCTTTTATTTCTTTCAGGTAAGCCATTATAAATTACACCCTCTTTATAAAATGTAAATATTTTAATTTGAATTTTATTAGAAATGAAATTATAATTCTGTTACTAATTTCATATTAAAAATATATTTAGGGAAATTATTAATTTAAATTAAGCTCAACTTTCAAAAAATTTGCCTTATATGTGTATAAATAAAATGTTGCCATACATTTAACCAAATATCGATTATAATGCTTCTATATTTTATATACACTCTCGTTGGAGTATAAAATCAAGATAAAAACAGATTTCCGTTAATGAATTTTAATCAGCTCGTCTTCATACAGTTTGTGTATTAACATGCAAGAAGTTTGCTTCGAAGCTGAAGAGGCAGATTATTCCAAGAATTACACTATTGAAATAGAAATGCCTTTGATAAGAGAGTAGACTAATTAAAAAGAACTTTGATTTTTTTAAATAGCGAGTTTGTCTATAAGAATTGCCAATGCTGAATAACTGAGGCAGGATAATTACAATTACGTAGTGCGTTAGCTAACTCGAGGACCAAATTGAATTTTCGAATATTAAACAAAGTAGGTAGTTAATGCTGATTACAAATATTTGCTGTCAGAATCTAGTCTACAAAAATAAACGCATAAAAGTTCGCGCTTTAATAGACTTATAAAAGTTCGCAGTTCAAAAATAAAAGAACTGCTGCTTATAAAATTTATTGACAAAAACAAACCAGCGACTTGAATCTCTATAGGCGGACTTTCTTAAGGTAAATTTGAGAGATCGCATAAGAACTTCATTAACGACACTTATTGAAATTATATTCAGTAGGTTTGTTGATTATGGAAGAATATTGTATTTTGATCAATTTTTTTTTTTGCGAGGAATGATCATTTAAACCTTGTCAACTTACAGTATTCGTTCTCAGTGCATGTTCAAAGTGTTCTATAGGCTAAATTAAAAAAAAAATTAAGCAATATACCACAAAATTAAAGATTATTAATTTGATAACTGAAATATTCAAAGGAAAAGTTTTAATTTTTAAATTCATGTGTGTATACAGTGGCGTAGCAACATTGTAATGGGCTATGGTTTGAACTTTGACAGCCCGCCATCCAAAATACGAAACCCGAGCCCCTTGACATGCCCGGGTCCTGCCTGGTTCTACTGAAACCGTGGTAGCTACGCCCATTTCTGTATACATATAGTGAAATTCCTCTCTCTTCCCGCCATAAAAAAGAATTTTGCTTAAAAACAAACTTACCGTAATTCAAATTTCCTTTCCTTGGTATAACACAGAACTTATATGTAAACAATAATCAAAATAAAATCTTAAATTAAAAGACTTATAAAATAAAATAAAGGCAGTTGATATCATTTAGCTCAGTGTTTCTTGAATTTTTTTTGGTCCATGAACCCGTTCACACTTAAAACACTAAAGGATCCCGAATCACAAATATAAAAGATGATTCAAACCAAGGCGTGCAAATCACTTATCTTACCCGTGATACAGTCACTGTAACCTAGAGACGTTTAGACAGGGTCTATAATAACCCCAGGCCTGAATAACCCCCATTAAAAGACACTGGTTTAGGTAAACTGACTGGTCACTGCTGTAACCGTGGTTCAAACTGAAAGTGTTTAGTGTTCGCCATCTGTTGAGAAATATCCGAAATTAATTTTTTGGTAGCAAATTGCGCATTAAAAGAAGATACGGGCCGTCCATAAATTGCGTAAAGCTTAAAGGGCGGAGGGGGTTTTGAGCACCGTTACAGTGGTGTAGGAGGGTCATTTTTAAGTCTCGTATTACGTATGAGATTTTTTATGAGATTTATTGAAACTATGTTTATGGAATGGTTAAAATTATGAAACTACGAACCAAAAGAACATGTAGTAAATGAGATTATTTAACTATGAGTTACTTTTTTTTTTTCAAAATTTATAGAATTATTATTAGAAATTATTAGAAATTATAGAATTATTATTAGCATGATTCATTAAATCTTTGAATTTTTTATAAATTTCATTTTAAATATACCTATTTTAACTCGTGCGAAAGGTGGGTCTACCTTTGTGTGATATATCCATCCATACCACGGATTTCTGGAAAAAGAGTGTCTATGTCCCAAAATGTATTCTCAGCAATAAATTATTATAGCATAAAAAGTCTGAAAATTTAGTTGAAATAAGAATCATGGAACAAGTATAAAAATTTTCAATCTCGGCAATAAAGCATCAAAAACGTAATGATAGGGTTTGTTTCTTATACAAATTTACAGTTTTATTCCGATCTTGATAAATTTCGCACATTTGATCTTCAAAGTACGAGGAAGGTCACTGTCTACCTGAGATTACGGAAAAATAATAATTATCGATAATAAATCGACATTCATGATTCCTGATCCTTTTTCTTGTCTGTTTGTACAGTTATACGCAGAACAACTTTGAATAATGGTTTTGAATTAATAATTTCTCGGGCCCAAAATCTTCAAAAACAAAGCAGCCAGACAGCTAATTACTCCACGGCTCACTCCTGCCCAGAACTATCATGGCTCAATTTGCTTCACTTTTTGCCGCTGTTAACAATAGGGTTCGGAGTCTATCTTTAATATACGTCATTGCTACGTACGGACCAACAATATATATCTCATGACCAACGATGTAAGGCAAAGTTGTGCTTTATAAATAAGCTTCAATTTGTAACAATGCATAGAATCCCTGTTGTTACAAATTGCAAGCGTATCAACAGAAGAAACTGCGACTGCTAGACTACACAGCCAGTGATGATCGGCCAAGTTTTGCTTAAGACATCGAGAGCTGAGTGCGAATTGCAACTACTGATTACCAAGTAGTAAATAACCCCAATTTTTTTTTTCTTCGAATTTTCATATGTATTTTTACTGTATTATTTCATTGCGTCCTGCAATGACAGGACATAAATAAGGCAGTGTCTATCACGGAGGCTAAGGAGTTACACGTGTCTTCCATGAGCTCCCTAACAAACATCCAGACAACTGGCGAAAATTTGTGTTTGGAAAGGAAAGAGAAAGAACGAGTATTGATCAGAGAAACTCTGCAACTAAACGATGAAAAGCTATCCGGGCGTTGAAAACATCTGAACAACGGGAGCTTCGTCTAGAGCAGGATGGTATAAGAGCTTCTACGTCAAAGGCAAGGGAAACTTTAAAAAAAAGAGGGTTTTAAAGTAGCCAGTGATGCTCCCGACTGGTGAAGATGTATGTCATTTTAATCTGAGGCAGGGTAACAAGATGTTAAATAAAGTCCTGGGCGAGGCCGGGTTATCAGGCAAAGTAAGCAATATAAGTAAGTTCATTTAATAAGAATGATGGTTCACTTAATAAGAATGATGGTTCCATCCATCTCTGAGAATTATAAAACAAAATTGAATTTGTAACAATACATAGAATTCCTGTTGTTCAGTCTTTTCTTAGAAGTTAACGTTTTCTTGGAAATATTTAATAATGACATCCTTGCATCGGAAACATTTGAACAACAGCTTCGTCTATAGCAGGAAATTGTAGAATACTGAAAACTAATTTATTATTTAACTTCTTGAGGTTGTTCTGTTTAACCTAAAACTGTAAATGTCATTACTCCTGGTGTTGTTTCGTTACCCACACAAACGACGCAAAAGATAAATTCAAATTCAAACGAATTTAAACGTATATTAATATTAGAACTCGGTTTTTGGATAAATATTAGTCCTAAATATTTATGTTAATATTGTTAACAGGTAATAATAACAAAATACTGAGAGATTTAAAAAAAATTCGCTTATCATAATTCTTTACTGCTTTCTTTCAATAGATGGCAGCACACACATTAAAAGCTGCATCTGTCGGCTCACGGTGGAGATTTAATATCTCCACCGTGAGTCGGCGCATATTTGCAAATTCTGGACTGTTCTCTCGCTATATAAATTTGTTCTTTTAATACATAGGTTTCTTCATACAATGCTTATTCAAAAGATATGATGAATACATTGGTGATTTCATTTAGCATGACTTAATTAACAGATCAATTAACAAAATTCAGTAAAAAATACAGATGTGCATAAGGAACAGATGAAGGGTGGGCATCATAAATAAATTCTCAAGACACCATATTATTCTAGAAAATTAATTTTATTTATTGTATTTTAATAATTGTAGTTTGTTCGACCTGAATGAGCGACAAGAGTCATTCTACAAAAAATGAGTGACTCTATGAGTGACTTTCCAGCACAGGAGCCAATTTGAAATTTGCAAAATTGTGGTGCGCAGCCTTTTTATAAAAATTATAAATGGAAACACCGTAGATTATTTCTCACAGAAGACATGAGATGGCGAGATTGTACTATGCCCCCTTGGGTAGCCATTTTTAATGTTTACCTATGGGAAAATGACAGATTTAATTGAATTTTTGTAATTATGAGGGGGGAAATTCGGTTTTAAAGAAATTCAATAACTTGTTTAAGTCCCAGATGGATTCTCTTTGGAAAATTCACATAAGAAAGTGCTATTTTTTTGACTGTGTTACCAGTCAAAACCACGTGACTCAGGGGAGGGGGGCAAGAGGCATGGGCGTAGCCAGGATTTATGTTGGGGGGGGGGGGCAAAGTATATGGAAAAGTGCATCAAATGCTAGCTCCATTTTTGCTGAATAAAGCTAATACCAATATTGTAAAGTTTCGTTGTGTACATCTTATTTTCAGCAAAAAAACATTTATTTTATATAAGTTTCCTTGATATAGAGGGGGGCGGGCATCTACGCCATAGGCTGGGAGTCGAGCCCAGCTCTCCACAGCTCTGCTAACAAAGTAATTTACCTATAAATTTCGATATAAAAAAATTTTTACTCTCATTTTTGTTTAAAAAGGAACGAAATTTGGGTAGAATATTGTACTTTAATTTCTTATTCTGCTAGAGTTCTCCAATACAACACTAGCGCTAGGGACAAAACCGAATATTTGTAACACTGAACATTTATAACCTCTGTTTGTAAACTTTAGAACCTTCTCTCTCTCTCGGCAATTTAGATTATTCATATACAATTTATATTGCAAGAAATAAAGATGAATGAAATTGAGTCTATCATTTTGAATTATTCTCATCAATATTGTTGTCATAAATATATTTCAGTGTTTCAAACGCTGTACATTTTGATGCGCATTTTGTTTACATGCTTCTGATTGGCTAATTCCGCACTTCCTGTTCCACATACACGTTTTCTTTTATTGTACAGACTATCATAATTATGGTGGTGGTGAATTATGGTGTGGGACGCTATCATGTTGAAAGAAATACCATGATTGGTCAGTGCTATATGGATAATATCATAGATCCTACGTTATCACTATTCCAAAATCGCGAACACCATTGTAAACAGCACAAAAGGCTCGCTGTGAGGATTGTATGGTTGTTTATGATGGTTCTGTTCCATATTAATGCCTACGCTGCTGCATATTTCACTTAGATGCCTCAAAATACATGCTCTTGAGTGATTTTCGGAATGCTTCAGTCTAATTTTCCACGAGGAAATCCCCGCACTGTATGGAGAAGACAAAAGCAAAGTTTGACCGCATCGAGATAAAGCCTCCAGCCATACGTCTAACTCGACCGTTCAATTTCTGTTGGATTTGGAAGATGAAACTGGAATTCACGTTTTACTCTTTCATAATATCCTTGTTAAGTCACCAGATGCATCCCAGATGGATTTCTGTGGAGTTGGATTATTGAAACGAGCTCTTGCTCGACGCCGTTCAACAACCATTGAGGGTCCCTGGAAAGTCTGCAAATAGGAATCGAACAACATCAGCCTCGCCGTTCTGCAGACATCTCTTCTATAGTGGAAGATACGGTGCAAGGCAATAATCTACAATCAAGATCACCTTATAGGACAGAACGTTGGTGTAGAAAGGGTTTTTCTATGTAGACTTTCTCCTCCAAATCGTTACCACAGAACGTAATCAACCTTCTGTAATGATAAAATAATTAACTTCGATTAAATGACTTTAATCTAAGTATCTCAATTTTTTTTTTCCTAATTTTGCAGTAAACCTTCTTTCTTTTGTCCTGATTTTGTTTGACTATAATTATTTACGAGGCTAAACTAAACAGCACAGTATAATAATACTAAACAGAATAGACTATAAATTATTAAATTAATAATTCTTGGGCAAGACAGTACTTACTTTTCAAACTCACTTATCCGTTCGGGTCGCGGGGGCAGCAGCCTTATGGAGGAGCGCATGTCCGAAGCGACTCGAACACAGATTCTCCATGTAGTCTAGCCACCTAGGAAAACCTGTTTGCGGCATCCGTATCACGTGGCCATACCAGCGCAACTGAGATCTTTCAATGCGGAGAAGTAGCGGCTCAACACTTAAGGACTCCCTTATGCTGAGTGCTGTTGTGCACACTATCTAGTAGGGTAGCACATGCCACACCTCTCAGAAATCTCATTTCGGCCGCTTGTACCCGCGATCGCACTCTTTCGGTCATTACCCAAGACTCTTGACCATAGATTTGAAAACGGAGAGCTTGGCTTTGTTTCCCAGCTCACTTTTCTTTAATACGGATCGCCACAGTACACGTCTGACATAGCTTGCTGCACCGATCCAAGCATCCAGTTCCTTATCCTGCCACCCATCATTCGTGAATGCAATTCCGAGATACTTGAACTTCTCCACCTGTCTCAATGGGTCTCCACTAAGCATGGAGAAGACTGAGCAGGCTGTCTTGAAAGGACCAGAACCTCAGTCTTAGCCACACTGATCTAGGCTGCAAACAAGTCTAGTGCATGCTGAAGGTTAGTGCGAGAAGACCCAAAGAGGACATGGTCATCAGCAAAGAGAAACCTCTCTACCAAACAATCGCCCACATAAACACGCTCATCGCCTCGGCTGCCCCTGTCTATCCAGTCCATAAAGATAATGACCCTGAGGGGCGACAGTACGCACCCTTGGCGGAGTCCAACTGAAGGGACTTAATTGTTGTGCACGTACTTAATTGTTGTCCACGTAAAATTACTTAATTGTTACTTATGCATGTAATGATTCTTAATTGTTGCCTTTGTAGTTGTTGTTTTTCCACATTAAAGAAACAACGTTATTCGAATCTCCTCTGAACCTATTTTTTATTTAAAGCAACTAAAAATTCACACCAACACCTAATTTTTTTGAATGATTATCTTTTATATACACCCTGTTCGTAATTAATTTATTTTAAAGGCTAAATAATTAATTTTGTATAAAAATTTTATACCATAATTGATTCACATCTAATTTTTGTCTCTAAACGAATCATTATGCAATTTTATCTTTGCTGAATTTCTTAATTTTTGTTTTAAATTAACGGTTTCCTTTCTGAAATTAAGTAAATGTACCAAAGCAATTAATTACATTTATTAGTGAAAGCATTCCATTTTTTGCCCTCGCTTTCTAATATTTTTTTGCCTAAATTTTCATCATCCACGATTTTTTATTAACAACTTCGAGTGAAAACAGCAACCATGCCCTTTAATTGGCGCGTGAAATGGCCCTTGAAACCCCGCAAACTGTTTTAATGAAACATTTCTTCATTTAAAATTGCTTAAATGTTAAATGTAATTCTTCGTTTTTATCGTAGTTCTTTACATGGAAAAGAATCAAAAATTTTGATGTTGTAATTTAAACACTTTGTTTTTCTAATAATAGTTCTTTTAAATTAAACATCGGAAAAAATTAATTGTATGGAAGAAATTCATTCCAAGTAATCTTCCTTTCTCCAGCTAAGTTAAAAAAAATATATCTCACAAACACAATCGATGATGTGAAATCTAATTCATTTGCGCAAATACAAAAATATTTAATTAATCCGCAAAGTTATTGACATTCATTAAAATAAACATTTTATAGGACGATTTTCATTAAGATTACGGTTTATTCTTAAAAACTTAATTTCTTTGCTATAAAAGTAATGCCGCATTAATTTTTTTTAACATCTTTAAAAATAAAGTTTATTCTAATTTATTATTTTTACCATGTTTGGTTCCTTTCATAAGATCTATAAAATCCTGGATGTTCACCTCACTAAAATACATAGGGCCTTAAAGAAAATTAACAATGAAAAACAGAATTTATAATAAATAAAAAAAAAATAACATTAACGAAGTCAATAGGATTCCCACTTTCCACAAGAATATTTATTTCCATATAATGTACATTCCGGCTGCGAAGTAGCCATATTCGGGTGAAAAAAAAAATAACGTTATATGAAACTTGCTACATCTCAAGTTGTTTACGAGCTGTGTTCTGTCTTAAATAGAAGAAGCTTGCCTAAACGGCCTTCATTTCTTAATCACAGTTATTTCAATTCCAAGCCATTCTTGCTTTTCAGTGAGCCATTATCCCTTACTTTCCTATGTACGATAACTGCCTTCGAAATATAAAGGAGGAAACGACCGTGAATTTTCCAATAGTCATTTTCAAAGTGGCTTCCTCAGAAGTTGATCCCACTCCTTTGTTCCGTTATTCCGTCGATAATGGAGCCAGAACCAGCAAAGCGTCTCTTGAGATGGAGATGAAGACGTCGGCGGTGTAATAATAAACAAAGGTGCCTGCCAGCGTTTTGGCAAACGGGCCCTATCGTACCCGCAAGCTTTTATATAAGTTGTGTCTGAAAACGTGAAACAAACTTCTGAAGATGCTTTTTTCTTCTTCAAACAAACTGTCGGCCGTGGTTTATTGCCAAGGACGGAAATCCAGAATGATAAACGGTAAAAGTCTTTTCGTATTCGCTAAGCCTCTTTAGAGAAAATCACATTTCTGGAACATTTATCACAAACATTTTTCTTGCCCCATAATCCTTTCATTTTATCTTTATTTCCATTTTCTATGTTTATGGGATGAAATAATGAAATAAATGTAACCGTCAACTACAGTGATTTACATTCGTCGATAAATATTCTTGCTCTCGGTTTACTTATATTGTCCAAATGATGGTGAGAAACTTTTTTATGATAAACTCTTTTTTAAAAAGAAGTGTTTCTTGTTTACTTTATTTCTTTTTTATTTGGAAAGAAGATTTCAAAAGGTAACATCAAAATCAAAATAGCTATTGTTTTTCAGTCACAAATTATGTCTTTATATTTTTTAAATTATGTCTTTCTTGAAAAGTTTTTTATTGGAATGGTATTTTTCAAAAGTACAATTCATGAAAAACCTATTACATAAAAAATGATAATCAAAAAGTTAAATTAAAAATTGAAAACCTAATAAAATTGAAATCGCCATTAGAGAATAAAATATCACCAGTAGAAAGAATAATTACAAAATATCACCTTGGGAAGAAAAAATATAAAAATAAAGCATGTAAAAAGTGTATGTCAAAATTCGAAAAACAAATTAAAATTTTCTCATAAAATTAAAAAATATATACATTAATAAATGCATATTTTTTAAGAAATCTTGAACACGTACAGTCGGGTGCAAAAAGGTTTAGACTTAAATCATTAGTTGAGCACGTGAATAGCACATCCCAAGCATATTCCTGCTACCCTGTTTTCATTCAGAAGGGAAAGGTCCAGTCTAATCTGCCTTGACTCTCAGTAAAAGTGCCTGATCTTGCAACCGATCAGCATCCGGTAAGCTCAGTTTCTATGGAGTAGGTAAAAAACCTTTTTGCACCCGACTGTACATGAAATACTTTCTGAAAGAGACATGCAACGCTTCCGATCCGCATGATTTAAAGATGTAAATGCAAATATTGAAAAATAACCTCTTAATTATCGAAAACAATCTTTAGAAATTTATTTTCCGTAATTCGAACGTTTCTTTTCTGGTTATGATTAAAACCAATGATTCGTTATACTTTTTCCTCAATGTTTATGATATCTTATGCAAACCGTCAAAGGAATCTATTGTTATGGTTTATGTAGCATGATTGTTATCTTTAACAATATAAATAACACTTTTCTATATGAATATTGAAACACAGATTTGTAAAAGAAAATAAAAACTTTGAAAAACTCGTGCAAAGAATTCTTAGCTCATCTATTTGGTTATTCTCCCAGCTACAAGTTTCATCAGCCAGAAGATGGACTCTTCCTATTTAAAAAAAAAAAAATGGGGAAATTTTCTTTTTAAAATGAGTAATAAAATAATTTTTTGGCGTCTTATTATTATTGAAACGAATAAACTGTAGTTGTCATTTAAAATTTTCTCACTAAATATATGATATTCAGGTATGGATCAGAAATTAAGCGGGAATTGTCATGTCATGCATCTTCCCACCACCTTTTTTACAGGTTCAGTAAGAGACTCTCTCTACTACATTTTGAAAACAGAAGCAGTTCTAGAAAGTTAGCATTAAGGCTAAATATTTTTTATATACAAGCAATTTTTATAAAGAATAAGTTTTTATTTTACTAACGGTTTCTTCGGGGGTTATTAAGATAATATAATGGTAAACTTTAAGAAAGTGGAGAAAAGTAATCGAACAGGTGTTATCGTGTTCGGCATAGCTGCGGCCAGGGTTCGATCAGTGAATCACATAAACGAATACTGTAGCCACCTTAGGTTCTTTCACTTACCATAAAACAAATTAAGATAATCCAAAAACTTTCCATACAATGTTTTAATAGAAAAACAACATCCTTAAGATTAACTGAGAATTAACATTTTTTTTTTTCTTTTCAGCAAAAATAGATATTTTAATATATTTTAAAACAAATTGAAACATTTAAAGTAGACCAGTTCTGAACAATGGCGTAAACATTTCAAATATGAAAGACAAACTGAAAGGAAAATATCTTTTGATATGTGAAAGGAAAATGTCCTTTGATATGTTTGCTCTGTGGCATGATTTCCTAAAATGGTCTTCTCTAATATTATTAACCTCGTTTTTTCTCCGAATTATAAATAGGAAAATCATGTAATGATTAAACCATTTTATTCGCTTTTCATTTAGGGATTGCATTCTCTTATTTAAAGTGGCCATTCTTTCATGTTGATAGATTGTATGTGTTTCACTTCAGTTTCCCCGTCTGAAGAGAAAGAGAAGATACGAAGAAAATTATGAAAATCCTCCTATATCGAATTTTTAAAAAGACATACACAACATCTCGCATAAAACTTTGAGCTTGCACCCAATTGTGTAATTGTAATCTTAATAAACCATATCACTTGGGTAGAGAAAGAGAGGATTGTAATATATCTTGGTATTTCCTTCTTCCATATATAATTCTTAAAATCTTTTCCTGTTGAATAAAGAGCTACAGTGGTCCTAACTCCAACCATTTCATTTTCACAGAAATTGAGTGACCTGTTCGATATATGGCATGAACCCGAGTAAAGGGCAGACAAGCATACATGAACTTATCGGAACTGAACCCGCAAATTGACTGATCTTGAATACTCGATAAACTGTAAAGGCTCCTGTTCGGTCAGTTGATGTATCGTTCCTGTTTTTGTCTTCCCCTTTTAAATAAATCTGCAAAGACATGAATTAAGAAGATTGTAGGAAAAACCTGGCAAATTTAAATATGAATTATATTTCTTTTCTTTTTGTTAACAGTGACGAAATTTGATTACAGTAAATATTAACAATAATCGTACTCTTTGTGAATCAATGACTGTCGCTTTCTTTCCTAAATTTACTCATTTATTCCTGTTCATTAATTCAAAAACATCTTATTTTGGCATTTAATTAAAGAAAGAAAGAGTAGGAACCCGAGAGGAAGGGGAGAGGAGAATAGGAGGTGGATTTCATTCTCTCTCCATAAACTTCACATTTCCTCCTTTCTGTTTGTCGGGCAAACTAATAATACCGTTCAGTTTTATGTTGTCATCAAAACTCTCGAAGTATGCGTTTTAGTCCAAAGGTCTCATTTCAAATATCTTTGCGTCCTTTGGGTCACTTTAACCAAACGGGGCCATCGTGGTTTGAATCCTTATCGCGGAATTTTTCTTTCCATTTTTTCCATTAATATCTTTACCTTATGAGTTTTAATTTATTACCTTCCTATGAGTTTTCATCAACTTCCTATGGTTTGGAACGGAGAAACTGCTGTGCTGTCTCCACGGTGGCTCAGTTGTTAGAGGCGACGAGCTAGATACTCGTAGTCCCTAGTTCGAATCCAGGTCACGGAAATTTTCCATCGTTTCCTTTATCTCATGCATGTTTACTTTTTTTTCTTTCAATTGCTTAATTCATTTTTTCAAACTGGATGTTTATTAAAAATAGTGGGAATCAAGTAATGTTATATTTCACATAAGTTTAAAGATTAGAGCAATGTTTAAATATAAAGTATATTTTCGTAGAGGGAATACATTTATTACTTTTGTCTTTACATTTATTTACTTAATTTCCAGTTGGATGTTTGTTGTTCACCCACTAGCCACTCCTTAAAAGGTAAAAATTAACATTTTATGCGGCATTTTCGCTTTCGTTGTTGGCAAGCCGTTTACTACTTTAATATTTACGCTCAAATTCCCAAGTTGTTAATGATCAAAATTTTGTAAAAATCATACATTTTAATACTAAGATGGATTATAATTCTATTACAAGTCCCAGTAAGCCTAAACGAAGTACAGTGCGTCTCAAAAGTTTAGGTAATCATGTTTATTGCTGATAACAAAAAGAAATAGCAAAAGTAATGAAATATGCACATTGTTCACGATTATGTATCTATAATATTAGACAAAATACAAAAAAGATTGTTCTTCACATTCAAATTTAAACAGCCGTTTAGTCAAAAAAGAACAATGACCTGTCTCAAATGTTTAGGTAATCATTGAAAATTATGGTCATTAATAGTTATAGGCTTTCCAGAACGATGGATCACATCAAACACACGGCTATTCATTGTTGTAACTAATTTTTACAATAATTCTGGCTCGAGACTATACCAAACATCTTCGATTGCTGATACCAGCTCCCCTACTGTAGTAAACTGATGACCAGCAGCATACATCTTACGTGACATGACGCCCCAGACATTCTCAAAATGTCTGGACTTCTTGCTGGGCACTTCATAACTCGAACGTGGTGTTGTTGAAACCAATTTTTTGTGAAGCGCGATGTGTGGATGGGTGCATTGTCTTTCTGGAACACCCATTCGGATCCTCCTAGCACGTCAGTCATGGGTAATAAATGGTGGAACAAAACTCCTTGATATTCCTCTGACGTCTGTCTACCAGAAAGAACTGCCAAACTGGTCACTCCATTAAATCCAAATGTGCCCACACCATGACTGTTCCACCTCCTTGTTGACGACTATGGAATTCTCTGGGTTCAGTCCGCAAATCGTGCCAATAGCAGCGGTACCCATCCGGGCCATCTAGGTTCCATTTCTTCTCATCACTGAAAAGCACCGAACCATTCATCTTTCAATGACATGTGGTGTTCACGTGCCCATTGCAGCCTTGCTTGAATAGGCTCACGTTTCAGTGGTGGTATACGTGCCGTTTTAACACATTTCAGTGTTAGAATTGCGGTCAAACGTCTGTGGACCGTAGCTCTAGATACGTCCAGTGTAGACTGTTGCACAATTTGTTGTACGGATAATCTTTGTTGAGTTGCCATTCGCACAAGCCGCCGATCATCTCTAGATGATGTGCATTTAGGCCTTCCAGATCGAGATTTTGGCTTCGTATCTTCACCTCTGGCAAGTACTTTGTAAACTCCAGATGCAGACCGTCCAATAACATCTGACGCGACTTCATTCACAGATTTTCCAGATGCTTTTAGCATCCAGAACTTAACAAGTTCATCGGATGTAAACTGCTTCTCTTTCATCATTGTTGGTGTATTAGCTGTTGCAAACAGAAGTTGCTACTCATTCAACACCTGGTATGGAGTATTTATGAGTATTGGAGATATTGTGCACGATAAACGTTTGCATACAGTATAATCTGCATACAAATTGTCACTTCCAATACCCCTGCAAACTATTACCTAAACTTTTGAGACGCACTGTACATGCATTTTTAATGGACAAATGGAAAGCTTAATGAAAAGATTTTTAAATAATTGTGATTGAGCCGAATTTAATAAAACACATGAAAAGGAGTTTTCCAATTAAACATTTTTAAGTAATTCTAGAATTTAACAACTTTATTCGAGAATATCTTGTTCAAGAAGTTCTTTTGAACCATTCGAAGCATTTCGCGTCCAGAAAAATGATCCCGGTGTGATTCAATTAGTTCATGAAATGATCACCAGTGTTCTCCAGTAAAATTTTTGCTCTTACTGTTTGTTATTCGTAATGGAAAAGTTGCTCAATTATTCCTTGAGTACACATAAATATTATTAATTTAAAATATTTTATTATTCTAAATTAATATGCTTCCTCTCCTTCTCAAAATCTACAATTATCTGGAGTAGGCCTACATCAAGTTTGGTTATGTGAACGAGGAGCACTAAACATTTTCATCGTGCGCAGAAGCAGTTCCAATGATGCGACAATTCCACTGAAAATTCAGCTGTAAACGATTTTGAAGAAATAATGGAAATTTTTTTTTAGAATGGCTGTAATGCGTGACTGCATAGTATTCATTGAGGAGAGATAAATTCGTTCCGATAATAGTGTAAATTTATTAGTTATAAATTGCACGAAAATATCCAGTCATCATTTATTATAAATTCCAATTTTAAACCGCCGGGTACATAATTTACGCTGTCGTATGTTTTCATTAATCTCTTAATATCTGCCGGAACGCTTGCGAGAAACTTTTAAATCCGTCTCTCATTTTTAAAGAAAAGGAGACTCGAGACTTAGGGGAACGCGAAAGCACATTTGGCAGTTTTTACGTTGTTTTCAATGTAAAAAAGGAAGAGTAGGTTTCACTTTTCAATAAAAATAACAATTTTTTTGAATATTCGATATAGTGGGGGAGTGTTAAGTTGCCCCAGCCCACTTACTCACGGTTATAACTCATTTTTATGATGCTAGCTCTAGTTTTTGTGGTGGATGGCAGAGGTGCCTCCGTGTAATAGGATGACAGAAAAAGATTTTCAGAATTACAAGTGGAAGCAAGAAAATTCAATATGCAAATTCTCCCCCCCCCCCCTGACTTGGATGGCATTGTTTTCGTTACGATTACAGCTAAAGTATTGCGGCTGCGGTGCCTGGCTTGGTGCAATATGGTGTACTAATTTATTTTTTAAAAAATTCGACGTGAGAAGAAGGCAATTTAAAGAAATGGACTTTGGTCTTAATAATTTGCATTCAACTTTTCTTTTTGTTGGGGTGCTACTCTTGGAAGAAAGAAAGCAATATAGTGCAGACTCTATTCTAAGAAATTTATTGAAGTTTGACAGTTTTAAGGTTTATTTTTATATGGCGGAAAGAGTTAGTTCCCCCAACACTAATACGGTTAATAATTTGAGATAGAAAGAAAAGATGTTAGCATCTGAGAAAATAAAAATGACAAAAATACGAGGGTTGGGGCAAAAGTCATGGCAACTATTTTTTTCTTGAAGATACCAGTCCGGTTGGAAAATGTGACATATACAGACGAAAGGACAAGGTTTTAACTACATGTGTGGACAATGAATAGCACTGAAATATCGTAACCCACTAATTTATTACGGTAATATACAGGGCAATACGGTTGCTCATCACTGCTTGACACACGTCCTTGCTGAAACTTTCCTACTGTACGGTATGGTAGGGCATTATTCCCAAGGGCTTCCACTAATTCACTGTGACATTCCATCGCATTTCTCCCTCGGAGAACGGCTATTTTGATGTAAGCGCGCTGCTCAACTCGGGTTACTTCCATCTCGCACGACACTCACCAACTGACTGATTTCACAGCCCTCGCTGCGCTATTACCACCTATCACAGAGCCATCTGTTGTTCTGCATACATACTATGTCTGCAGAACTTCCACACGACACATATACGTTTGTGATCCGTTCACATATCTACAAGAAAAAAAAATAGTTGCCATGAATTATGCCCCAAACCTTCGCATTTTAATGCAACGTTAGCTTAATTTCCCTGTAACCTACCCCTCGTAACCCCCTCTCCGCCACACAAAAAAATTTCTACAATTTTAAGATGTTAGCTATAATTTTGTTATGCACAGCTTACTGCATCAAGCTGTAATTTAGTATCTTATAGCTTGGTGCATTAAGATGGTAAACAAGTTTTAGAAATTCGTTAACTTAAGGAGCCTCAGAAAACTTGTTATTTAATGCTACTGAAAAACTGTATACAGGGTGATTCTGAAAAAGTGTGTATAACTGTAAGCAATGAAGCCTAGAATAATGAATTTTGGAGGCATAACAAGGTACATAAAACTGTGTATACCGTTAAAATTTGATCTTATTCCAACGAGTAGTTTCCGAGTTACGCATTCAAGATCGTAACAGTGCTCAAATGCGAGTACTAACCAGCACGTGTTACGATGTTGAGTGCGTAACTCGGAAACTACTCGTTGGAATTCGATCAAACTTTAATGAAGTACACAATTTTATGTACCCTATTATTCCTCCAAAATCCATTATTCTAGGCATTGCAGAACCTGAGTTATTAATTTGTTGATCTTGGTAGCGGCATTTTTATTTCTGTTCGTATCTCAATTGGCGTTCAAATTCGGATTCGCATTGTATTAAAAGGAAATGTTCATTCTGGTCACCTGTCATTGCTTACAGTTATACACACTTTTTCAGAATCACCTTTAAAGCATGCTAAAAAGTCTATGAAGGGATCCTTATATCAAACCATTTTCAAGATTTATTTGAATATTCATGGATACCATTTACAATACATACGATAAATATCATACAGCAGTTTCTTATAGAAATATATGACTCACTTTAATCAAAATACTTCATATTTTGCAAAAGAAAGTGGAAAATGTTTCGTGTAAATATAACCTTTATGTAACAATGGTTCTGGAACAGTTAACAACTTATATTTTTCGGTATACAATAAAATATATGGGCACAAGCACAAAAACAACATGAACATTCGATTGTCACCGATAACAATAATAGTTAGGCTCGGTTATAAGCTTTTTTTGTTTAAATTCTATTATTTCTTCCTATTTTGCTTTGATTTTCATCTCCATGTAACAGTAATAACATTCCTTGAGAAGCAATTTTTTTTTTTTTTTACTTCTCTCCGTATGGATGAGAATCAAAAGCATAAAAAATCATTTGGCGTTTCTAAAGATCTGTAATTGGTTTTAGTGTTATTCTTAGAGCATTCCGCACGCACGATTTCCGCATTTTAATTATATTTACGAGTACACCGAGGGCAAAATGTTTGTTTCATCCCCGTTGCAAATCGCGTCTTCGGGTGGTTCACATTCAATAAATCTGACGCGTTGTTCATTCCCTCGTGAAAACCGTGAACAGAAACAGCCCGCGACGCCGATCTCCCTGTCCTCTTTTGGCTGCCTGTCGCTGAATTTGCGGGGCTCTCCTTTCACAGCACTATTAATCCTTCAATTTTGATTGATCAGTTGTCGTAATCTTGGAAATGATTCGTATTTCGAAGCGTTGCGACTTCCCGATCGATCCCGATTGGGGGCACTTTAGGGTTGGACAGCATCCGGTCATCGCGTGTCCCTCGCTCGTTCCACCAGCGTGATGAGGAGCCCAAGTGCCACGACTAAGGCCGCCTTGCCCTCGCTCTTCCCGTGGATGGAATCCACCGCGTTGCAGTAGTTGGTCGAACAGTAGCAGTGTTTCTGTTGCACCAAAGGAATCATCTCGATGGTTCTGCACTCGCTTCGATGAACAGTCTTGTCAGCGCACTGACGGGTAAACATCGTCGTCTCGTCTGGAAAAGAAATAAATAAAAGATGAAAAGCAAACAAAGAGGTTTTAAGTTAAAATACACATAGTATTGATTACAGATGGTTTTTTTAACTCATCCAAAAAAAAACATAACAGTTATTACAATACGGAATTTGTGCTGAAAAAAGCATCACGACATATATCCAAACAAACCCTCCCATATGCAATAAATTAACAACTAAGGATCACCAATAACTTATGAAAACACTGTCGTAAGCACATCTAAATATAATTTACTACTTTTGATGGAGCTGATTAAAGCTGGATTTATGGCACCCATCCGAGCATTGCTTTCGGAATTGCTTTTCATTTTTGGCACAGTCATCATGAAATTAGCGACCAACATTTCCTTTGAATGAAATCATACGATAAGGTGACCTTGATGTTGTCTTTTCTTACAAACCAGTCAACTGAGTTGTATGATTGTTACCTTAAAATGCAAATTCTGTGATTTTTTTTCAATTAAATATTGAATAATAATAACGCTTTTTTCGACCATTCTAGTCCCACAAATTGTACGGTATTCATTGTATGGTGTCCCAGCCATAATCAGATTCGAACTTAACGATATTTAACATAAAATTTAAAATTGAACTGACTCTCGAGTAACAAGACTCATATTTAGGTACAAATATTTTTTAATAAATTCTTTAAAACTTCTTCATTGTTATAGATACAAAAGAGACTTTATAGATTTGTTATTTTTTTATACAAACATCTATTACTGCTTTGTTAAAACCGTGAGAACTATTGTATAATGCTATTGAATTTCCGTTTGTGATCTTAAATGGTCTACTTAGGTGGCTTACTTCTTTCATAGAGGGTGAAAGTTCGACAACCGTTATCGCATGATTCTGTGGTCGCCGTTGACGGATTGAAATTTTCGTTCTGACACGTGTCCTCAGCATTGCCGGTGTTCGTCCAGACGCAGATATAGCAGTACACAACTCCTTCACCTAAGAGAAAAATAACCAGATTCTTATATTGTTGAAAACTACATCTGAAAACTACAAGGTGATAATCTTTAAAGATTTTACAATATGATATTTCTTTATTACTTTAGTTGTTTTATTAATAAAACATTTCATTAAATGAAATACAGGGTCAGCCAACAGTCTAGCATATTTTGAAAAGGTAATATCTCGCGAAGTTTTGAGAGTAGCACAAGGTTTATTATGAAATCCAAAAAATTATTGCTCATTTGTTACATATTTCATCACCAAATGGCATCATATCTACGGGCTCTATGTTACGGCGTCATATGCTATGCAAACAGGTTACTAAACAGCGTTATCCATAGCTTGCCAGAAAGAGATCATGTCTCTCGTTAAGCAAGTGTTGCAAGACATATTTCGAGCAAATCGTGTGTTGAGCCGATAATTTCCGCAGGCATACCTTCTAGGTTATCATACATTACACCTTGCGATTTTTGGCTGTGGAGGTACCTAAAATCACAAATGTACAGAAATTGCCCCACTTCATTGGCTATGCTTAAAGAAGCAATTCTACAGTATGTTTCAGCCACCCATCGGACATGCTCTTTTAATGCAGTCCTTATAGCATATGCAGGAGTATAACGGCTCTCATATTGAGCATCTGGTATGAGCTATCTGTTTCCATTATAAGCACTTCAAAACATTAAAGCACTGAATAACACAAGACATTTAATTGCAGCATCATCTAAAATGAGCAATACATTTTTTTGATTTCTTATCAAGGTCCTGGTGCGGGGGGGGGAGGGGGGGGCACCAACGCCACACTTTTATTGTTTACAACAAACGAAAGAACACTGATTACAACTGAATGAAAGTTGAATTGTCAGCCCAGGTTTGATGATGCAGTGAGCAGGCTTTGTTTATTAGATGGCGTTGGGGGAGGGTGGGGGGGCGATGAATTCTTGGCTATTCTTTTTTATTAAAAGTTCTCCTCAAAAGTTCTCTTCTATTTACCTTTATAGTCTATACGGAAAAAGTTATATTTTAAACTTATATTTTTTTTTCCCACACTCAATTTATTCATAAAAATTGAGAAAAACCCCAACGAAAAACAAAAACAGAAAAAATAATAAAAGAAATATTAAAACACCCTACCCCTTCCCTATTTACATTGGAACTAGCCACAAAAAAGGTGGCATTAATTATCAAATCAATTTACACATAAAAATATCAAATTAATTTACATTTAAAAATATTTCCATAATGGGCAACATTTCAAAATATTTCACAAAGTCTTGACGTGTTGGAATAAGTTCAGTCTCACATTTCCAAGAAAGCAGAGTACACCAAGACGCTGAAAATCGAAGTAGAACATAATTTCTCCAGGAGCAGTTCTGAAAAGAACTTTTGTAGAGGTCCTGAGAAAAATGTTGCGAAGAAAAGCCCATTATGAATAGTTCCAGATGAGTGACAATTGCACTCGAAAACATTTAAAAGCATGTATTTTAAATTTGGAACTATTCATAATGGGCTTTTCTTCGCAACATTTTGATATTTTTATGTGTAAATTGATTTGAAAATTATTGCCACCTTTTTTGTGGCTAGTTCCAATGTAAATAGGGAAGGGGTAGGGTGTTTTTTAATATTTCTTTTATTATTTTTTCTGTTTTTGTTTTTCGTTGGGGTTTTTCTCAATTTTTATGAATAAATTGAGTGTGGGAGAAAAAAAAAATATAAGTCTAGAAATTCTCCCCAACATAAATTGTATAGTTATATTTTAACTTTAATGCAATAAATACAATCAATAAATCAATTATTTGAATTTTCCGACAATCAATCACTTTCTTTACATCTTGAATTTTTATCCGACGGGGGGGGGGGGACCGGACCTGGTGTTCCCCTCCCCTGACTACTCCCATGAGCTCGATGTCATTCTGATCATTACTATGCAAACCGCGTTGCGTTACTCTCGAAACTCCGCGAGATATTACCTTTTCAATATGTGCTGGACTTTGGGATGACCCAGTAATTGTTTAAAGAGAACCTTGTACTGTATTTATAGGGCTTTTTTATCTATATTATTATAAATTAAAATATTAATAAAATTAAAATAACTATTTAAACTTTTATAATTTTTGTATAAGCTATGAGAAATGATATGTACAGGGTGTTGCAGATAATTACAGGGCAGTATAATTATCTCGACATCAAACGATAATTGGGTAATTTTATCAAAAACATGACAATTTTGACGTTCAACCCCCCCCCCCCCTCCCCCTCCCCGACTGTGGAAACTGCTGGCTGCTGCAGGCCACCTTCATCTCCCTCCATTCTTCCAATCGACCGACCCGGCCCTTGCAATCAAGCTTCCCTGCAGGGCTTCCCGTTATACTAGAAAGAAAGAAAGAAAGAAAGAAGAAAGAAAGAAAGACTAGAAGTCAATGTAGATTATGTAGAAATATGTAAGGGGGCCCCGTCTCGTCTATCGATTGTACTGTTTCTGGATGCACTGCTGTAAACAGAAGCTTCAGCATAGGCATGATCTCTTAAACAATCAGTCATATTCTTTATGGCCTTGTTGTGGCTGCAGATTATTAACCAAAGAGTGGTGCAGCGGCTCTGTGATACTGTAGACGAGTTTAGGATATCAGATAATCTTGTAACCAAGCGGTGTGTTATGGAGGAAACGAGTGTTCGCCAACAGAATCCTGCTATGTCAAGCCTTGACCAGGAAAAGGCCTTTGCCCTAAGGGAAAAAGACTAACTTCTATTCAAAATGACGTAGCTCCAATTTTCAAACGTAGATATATAGTGAACATTTCGGGCTATCTTTTGGTGCACTGTTTTTATTTAATACTATAATGATATGGGTTTCATATGAAATTTAATTTAAAACTTTTTGCATTCGGTCCGAATTACACAACGGGTTGTGTGAATTGAATCAGGTGGTCCAATTTACACATTCTACCATCCCTGATGCCATTTTCTCGTACTAGCCTCTCCAGCAAATCAAAAAACGCACTAACTCTTTGGCGGTTGAATCCAGACGCTCTTGCCAAGGAAGTCGGTTGTGGGATGCGCAAACTAAGGTCAGGGTGTCTGCCAAGAAACCCGCGAAACCATTCCTTGCCTGCCATCCCATTTTTGAACCGAGTCGCGATATTGTTTGCTTTGACAATACAAGATTTTGCAAGTTGGATATGTCAAAAAAACGTTATAATTTTCGGCGTGTAAGTCGACCCTGATCCAATTTACACAAAGTACATAAGGTCCAAATTACACATCACGCCAACAATTCTAAAATCAAAAATGGCGACCAACCTTCAAACCTTTCTAACTAAAATCATGCCTATTAACAAGTACATAGACCCCTTTTCTTTAACCCATCCCTGATACATACCAGCACCGACACTTATAGTTACATATACGATTACTATCTTACCTTACATGAGACCGTACCAAAAGAGAAAATTTGATATACCAGTAACTCAAGCATTACAACCCGTGTTTTTCAAACGCTTCTAGGTAAGGGCTATGATCATTTTTCAATCAGGAGAGTGGCGCCTTCTAACGTGCAATTGTGCAAATAAGACTGGTTCGATTTACACGACGGTCCAAATTACACAATTCTCCCTTATAGGCACATGGTAATTCATGTAAAAATTGTAAATCTAAGATTACTCTGTATCTTTCATTTCGTGTTGAAACATTCATGTTTGTTTAATTTATTAAGCCATTACATCAGTTTTAAAAGAATAGAAAATTTCCTGTTTTTTTATACGAAAAATATGCGCTTTTGGAACATACTCAGCACTCTCTGCAGAGAGAGAGAGAAAGCTTGAACTTTATACACAAAAATCTTATAAAATTTCAAGAAACTCACAATTAAATGCATTTGTGTCATTTTAGGTAAGTTTTCCTTGCTTCAGATGTCTTGTATTGAAACTTATACTACATTGCAATACTGTTAAAGTTATACAAAGTTGACCGAAAGTGAAGACAGGTTCAAGCAAATACGATATTTTCAAATACAGGGTGATTGACTTGAGAGGGTCCTCTAATATTCTCGCTAAGACTGAGCAATCTGAAGGAAACAATCTACAGTCCTCATCCGATAAGTTAAACCTCGACCTTTAAGGGAAGAAATTTATTCTACTGTTAAAGTGGGAGGCAAGAGGATGAAAAAAAATCTGATGTAGTACTAGTATTTCCCTGCACTACATCAGATTTTTGTTCATCCTCTTGCATCCCATTTTAGAAATAGAATAAATTTCTTCCCTTCAAGGTCGAGGTTTAACTTATCGGATGAGGACTGTACAATATGCTCCTCAGTATATGGCGCTTCGAACACACAGGGATGCGCCTGATGCGATGTCTCGGTTGCGCATTTTCTTTGAAGCTACCGTGAACATTGATGTGTACCTGAACATTTTTGAGCAGTTCGCGAATCAACTGAATGATCTTGAGTTAGCGGATGGCAGAGCAAGAACTTGGCAGAAATTGAGTCCTTCTTCGGCAATAGAGTAAGTTCAAAGCGGCTGTGGTCACCACGGTCGCCAGATCTGACACCACTAGATTTCTTCCTTTAGGGTATCGGAACAAATCTCGCACTATGGAAGATTTGAAGGAAAACATCCAACGTGAAATTGCGGATATTCCTCCAATATCCTTATCGATACATTCAGAAATAAGAAGCGCCACGTCGTAATGTATCTGCCAGAAACGGAGATCGCTTCCAGCATACGTCAAAGTATGCAACATATTTTTGGGTTCAGATTGCTTCATCCTAGGGAAAATTATTACAAAATATTCGGAGCCTCTTTCGAAAGCCGTATATACTGTAGTTGGCCTTGTGACTTTATAGAATATGCTAATCACAAGGGAAACTGCTGTCATTTTTAGGGTAAACTCATACAGGTTGTCCTGCAAAGGACTCCCCGATTTTAAGAGCAAATTTCTTGGAAACTGAGATCGATAGAAAAATGAAACAAATGGTATGTTCATTTTGAAAGCTGTAAAAAACCTGATACAGAAGTTTCAAAATTAGTTACAAATGTTGCCGACAGGAGGCGCTGTACGTAGAGTACTAAAGGAAGTGGATGAAGTCAAGTGTTACGTGGAACAACGTGTTTTTCTGGTACTGGAGTACCATCGGTTAAATCGCAGGCCTACGGCAACAAGGCGCAGTTTTCAGTCCCGATTTAAAGTTGCAAAAGGTCCTGATGCTAAAAACAATCCACCAGCTTTTCAGCAAATTTCAACGAAAAAGAGAGGGAACCTCTAATTCACAAAGATATTTGAAATACCGGGTGGGTATTTCGGCTACCAAGTAGCCATCTTCAGCGGTGAGAGACAAAAGTCAACTAAAGAAAACAGTTTTTGGGAATGTTTCAGTTTTCTACCGATCTCCGTTCCCGAGATATTTACTCTTAAAATCAGGGAATCCTTCGTGGGACACCTTATATATATCGGTGAAAAAGAGATTCTCCATCTTCTGTTTCAAAAACTACGGCAATTATTGTAAGCAAATTTTAAGTTACAAGGTGTGTTAGATAACGGAATGATGCATCATAAAGGTTCATCAAGACATTTGATTACGAATTGATCGACAATTGAGTTTTGTGGAGGTTGCTTGATCTAATGATATTAACATTTCTGCAATCCAAAAATGGCATGTGCATCATGTCGTTTCTTTAGGTGATATTAATCTTCCAACTTTTTGGGAGTTCTGACATTTTCTTAAATGTTAAAAATTAATGTTGACTTTCTTCAACACTGGCCAAACACAAAGTTGCCATTGATGCCACCCTGCAACCTCTCATTTACAGAAGAACAGAATCATAAGGTAAATTTAATGTAAATGAAGAGTATTAACATGATAGTAATTTGATGTCATGATCCATTAATCTCAGTTCTTCAATCAATCAAAAAAGGGCGATAAAATAGCATATCAAGTCACGACTGATCTCACTGTTCTAACGATGGAATGGCCACCGTCCGTTTTGTCAATTTTATAAACGGACGTATATGTTAGATAGATTAAATCTTTTCTCCATTTTCATTCACTTAAGCATATGTTTGCTTCACTATCATTCGGTCGCGATTTCATTCATTACGTTATTATTAATATACCATTTTATTTGCTTATGTTAAGAGAAATATAACAGATAATGACAGGTATGCGTTATATATCTAAGGAGGCAATTAGTAAGAATCATTACTTATTAATATACATAAATATTCACATCTTCTCACTACATAAATACGCTCTATTTTCGTTTCATCAACGGAGGAAAATATTTAGTAATCATTTTCATTAATCCTTTGTGCATTAAAATTTTTATCAGAGATTTTTGTAACATATCCCCATGAAATCCACGATAATCATGTCGGATGAAGGAGGTGGCAATATAGATTTGGTCGCAACCTCTGTTTATCCAAACCGTTGCTTGTTTCCGTGGAAGTTTTGTCCACCTCTCGTGAATAGGATTTATTATATATACAGGGTGTTTCAAAAATACGTTTACAAACTTTGAGGAAGGTTCCTTACACCAAAACAAGAAAAAAAATTCATATAAACATATGTCCGAAAATTCTTCGTTTTCGAGTTATAAATGAAGATTGGAGCTCATCCATACATGAACTCATGATAAATGCTCGAAATGATTTAGAATCCTCTTGCTTCTAAACATGCATGCACTCGTCGAATCATGGACTGTCGCACCCTTTCAAATACTCCCTGACGGTTTCGAATGGTTTCGTATCAATGACACGTCGATGAAGATTTTCTGCATCCGGATCTCCTGCATAGACCAATTGTTTAAGAATTATTATTATCCCCAGAAATAATAATCCAAAGATTGAGGTCGGTGGAACGTGCAGGCCATGGAACTGGTCCTTCTTTACCTATCCATTTGTCATGGTAGATACTAGCCAATGTATCTCGAACACAGAATGAAATGAGATGGAGCTGCATCATGCATAAACCACATGTTTCTTCTTATTTGCAGGAGCACATCTTCTAACTCGATAACGAAGGATTTTCGGACATACGTTTATATGAACTTTTTTCTTGTTTTGGTGTAAAGAACCTGTCCCCAAAGTTTGTAAAAGTATTTTTAGCCTTGTATACACCCTGTATACTGGCCTTATCATGAGAGATAACAATTTTCAATTATCTATTAGTACATGTATAAAGATAATTCAACTCTGAAACGAACCAAAAATATATTAATTAACGACAGAAACTTGACGCCGTTACTTACATCCGACATCTTGAGCTAAGTTTACGGGCACAGCCGAAGGCATTTTGGATTTATGCTAAATCTAAGAGAACTAATTCGCCTACAATAACTTTCATAGACCTGGATGGTGCTCTATTGTCTGATGCTAATGATATTGCAAATTCCTTTGCTCTCTTCTTTAACACGAATTGCAACAGTCACAGTTTTGACTCTACAGTCATCCATAGTGAATTCGATGCTACTTTCATGCCTTAACCTCTTGGGACCTTTCATCTAACATCTATTAATGAGCTTGATATACTCCATTCCATAAGGGGATTGAGCGCCAAAAGTCATCTACTGCTCTTCTGTCACCCCTACAGCATATCTTTTCCCTCTGCCTAAATCAAGGAATTTATCCTGACATCTGGAAAACTAGCACTGTGATTCCCGTGCACAAGAATGGACCTACCTCAGCTATCAATAACTATCGACCCATATCCATTCTTCCAACTCTCGCCAAAGTATTTGATACTTTTCTTCACAGACACATACTAGCTCACGTTGCTTCCTCCATACCTCAACAGCAGCATGGTCTTTACCCTGGCCGATCTGTTGAAACCAACTTAGTCAGTTTCACCGACTATGTATTCACTAGTATCGATCACCGTGAACAAGTTGATGCAATATTTATTGATTTCAGAAAAGCTTTTGACTCAGTCAGTCATGCATGTCTACTTAACAAACTTCACAAACTCTGAGCTTCATCCTGCGCAACTGCTGCTTCTTCAAATCTCCGGCTACATTCCTTCATCTTAATAGACTTGAGAATGTTCAGCGCACCTTCCGACGCTTCTTGTCTTGTCTCGTCACTTTCCAGACCGCAATGATCTTGCTATCACCTCGCTTGAGCAACTGAGAAATCAATCTGATCTCAGATTTCTGCATCGTATTGTGCAGAACAAATTTAATTGCAATTTCATATCGAAGACCTATTTCGTGGTGCCCATTCTACGACGGCATCATCAACAATACACCACGTTCCATCCACCGCTACCTCGACTTACGCAGTCTCTTCGCTCTCCATTATTTAGGATCCAGGAACCGTACAAACGACATCAAGATCACAGTGACATCTTTTGCCCTAAGACATTTACTGCTTAAACGCTTGTAGAACTATCAACATTACACACCCTATTGTTGTCTTGTTGTTTGCATTGTAACAGACGTGTACAGCTTTATCTCATCTTTATTTTATATATTAGTTGGTTAAGTTTTTATTTTTCTTATGTTTTCCTTTGTTTTTTATGTTTTACTCTCTTGTAACCGAGTTGGCGCAGGCTGTTGGATACAAATAAACTGAATTGAATTGAAATTTACCAAATTAGAAATTACTATGCAACATTCTGCGTATTTAACTTCATTTTGTTAAATAATTTTTTTTAAACTGTAAACAAATTTTGTTGATACTCTATATGTAAAAAAATATTACTCCAGCAATGAAAAAATTCAAAGAATATTCATTAGAGAAAAAAAATCTTAAAGCTCTCGGAAGTTTCCTATCACATCTTTTCCCATATATTTTTGATTCAGAATATTTTAGGTGACATAATATTAATTTGCCAGTAGATCTAAATTATTTATTATCTAGAAAAAAGTTCCGTTGTATACTTTGTGAGGATTCTCGTAGATATTCCGTGATTGGCATTGTGGTCATTGATATGAAAGAAGAACGACAAAAAATCATCTTAAAATATTAAAATTCCGCTGGAATTCTTAAGTGATCATAGAAATTATTTAATTAGATTCTTGTTAAAGCTCATTAATTCTTCACAACGTCCTATGTGAATTTTTTTTCATCTTAATTTACCCATGCTTATTAAAATTTGTCACATCATTAGAAAAACTGAAGACGTCTGCACCAACTAGCTCCAAGCAGACGCTCGTTTACAACGGCTCAGAAACGGAAAAATAACCTTAAACGCCGCCATCTGAAGGTTAAATTCGCATTCTTCGGATGAAATACCCCATGAAAGATTTTGAAAACTTTCCAAAGAGATTGAGAATGGTCATTTCAAACTATTTTATTTTTAGTAAAATCTTTTGTGCCTGTATACAATATGTGTATAAGTTTGTGACTAGCTACTCCACATTTACAAAGAAAATGATTATTACCATTAACAATTTTCTTAAAAATAAAAACAAGCTATTTAGGATTCGTTCGAGTATATTTTAATCTTATCTTCCAAATTAAAAATTTAATGCGATTTATATTTTAATTGTACAAATGTTGCTTTGTATAGTAGTAAAGATTAAATCCAAAGATACTTAATAGCGCATTGAGTTTACTATATATGAAGAATTATCAGAAAGATAAGTGTTAAAATAATTATTTGGATATGTAAATATCGAAGATTTAATATGTTTTTAACATTTCAAAGAGCCATTTAGAACTTTATATTCAATTTCATCGTAAAATCAAAGAAAATTATGTATTATATAAATTCTGAGTTTCAATTTCAGCTATTGATTTTTCTTTCGGTATAGAAAAGTGAGCCAAGAATTTTTATGACGTCAATAAAAATTGCTAGGATTTTTTGTTCTTGTTCTGCCATTAACCGATAAATCAATAAATACGTTAATATTAAAAAATGTATCTAGAACTCTATTAATTTCGCAGTAATAAATATCTTTGAAATAATTTAAGACCTTTCTTTAATTTGATATATTCTCTTTTTCGTTCTCGTTTTTGTTAATGGTTGAAGTTTCGTTTCTTTATAAGATATCACTGAAAGGATTCTATAATCCTGAGTTGTTTATATATCCATGATGCTTAAGGATAATAATTATTTTTTCGGGAATATGACTAAAAAAAACTACATAGAAAAATTCGATTTAGCGACATCTATGCCCTTGAGATGTGGATTTGTAAAATTATCCCTTTTATTTTATACATTACTTAAAAATAAGAATTTAGGCAATAGGTTGCATTAATGAGTACTATAGAGAGAAAAATATAAAAAATGTTTGAAAACAACAGTAAAAAATAATAAGCTTTATACTATATTGACAACGTATTTCAATTTCCTCAATGGTCTCTTCAAAGATTCAACTGAAGACAAATGGCTCAATCTTCCCGATCACGTGATACTTTTCAGGTTCTGGTTTGGAATTTGAATGGTGAGAACCGAACACCATTAACTATATGAATGATTTCAATTTCATAATTGTTAACTGATTTTGTATCATTTAATGGTGACAGCAAAATTATTATTGCATTATTGAATCTTTATGTATGGATAATTTCAGTAAGCTCTTGAAGAGTTTGGAAAATTAAGGATTATTCATTTGAATTAAAGATGCAATGCTCATGAATAATTTCTGATATTGCAGTTCTCATTTTCAAATAATCGATGTGCTTTTGAGAATAACCGATGACTCTTTGAAAGCTTTCAGGCGACTTCTCGTTGATGGGCCGCTCTTTCCAAGAAGCCTTATTATAAACTTAGTGCACAAATTCTTAGAACATGACAAGTATATCATTCTTCAACACAATGGCTTGCTTTTTTTTTTTACACAAATATTTATAGTGCGAGGACTAGTGAGCAGTTCAATTTACACTGTTCCATTTCGGGCGGAAGGGGTGGGGCCTGGAGTCAACAACTGCATTGGAGCATAGATCCTTCCTGTCTGATGCTAACAGTACTGATAATGTAATCGTTTGGGGAATCTTTTCTGGTCATTATCTAGTTTTTTAATCAGAATGGATCGAATCCTAACTGAGATAGAGTACATAAACAGTAGCCTATCCTTGATCAGATGTATCTCTAGAGGGCCATTGTGTTTCCGCAGACAGAGTGATGGGATCTAGGTACAAGAAAGTTTTCCATGTTATAAGAGCAGAATTGTCGGCTTCTGGTTCGAAGAATATACGGCAGACTTCGTAATAATCGATTGGCCACTATAGTCGTCCGATCTCAACCCAATCAAACATATTTGAGACGAATTGAAATGAGCGGTCCGACGTCAGCAATAATCGACTATTACTTTGTGCAATTTTTGGTTGCCATACTGAAGGCATGGACTAGTATCCCCATAAAACGTTTCATGTACCTTGTGGAATCAATACCCAAATGAATCCAGTGCTCTACAGAGGAGCAACACACTGCTAAGGGTTTCTAAAAATTGGCCAAGGAATGTGTTGAACATAATAATAAAAGTCGATGTTTCCATTCGTAACGTAATAATATTTTACTTGTAAGAGTCACTGATATCAGTGCCCTCACTCTCTCGTAACTCTCCATGGTGTATACCAGTGAGCAATAATTGTAAAAAAATTCTCTTGTTAATAAACCTTACTGGGATTGAGTTCATATTCGACTGTGCATTTTTCGTTAATCTCCTTATAGCACGCAAACGTTCTCAAATATTACAACAGAACGTATAGCGTTTCATTGTCCGGGTTGCCAGTAAACATAAGAATGTAGGGTACATATGAATCACCTTCTTACTTATTATCACTGTCAAAACTACCTCCATAGAATAGACTTTAGTACAAATATGAGTAATTTAGCGGAACAAAGATGTGGCTAACTAATGTTGTTTAAAAAAAAATTCAGCTAACTAATCTTCTTTCAGTGATGTGTTTCCGCTTAACTGGAATATATTAGTCTCTTGAGACGAGGTGGGAAAGGATTTTCAAAATTCCATACAATTCTGCCATAAATATGGAATACAGCATGCAATGTAAGATTTAATGTCATTCACTTAAGTCCGAATCTGAAGTTTGTCTTGATGAGACCCAGCTGCAGGATCCGCTAGGGGGTTAATGATATTTACTGACAGTGAACGGTAAATTGCTCAGTCTCTTTAGTAATTTGCTGATGCTGGATATTATGAGATCAGAAGCATATGAAAAAAAAAATCTTCATTCTTTGCAACACTGGACAACTATCTTTAAGCCATTGTTTCTGGCTCCTCTAAAAACTGGCCCAATGGAAATGTCAACTCCAACAATATCTACAGAAATGATCGATTTTGGAAGATTCTTCTGGTAGTATTGCCGTCATTCGTGGTACCACTTCTTTCAAGTTCTGGTTGGTCCACCAGCAGCCCATTTCCTTTTGAAATTGACTGTCTCTTCTCTATCTTCTAACGAACATGCTCCTCGTACCTGCCATTTTTCATAACTAGACAATACGAAATATGCAGTAAACACGAGAAAAATGATCCACCCATGTAACGTCACCCAAATTAGCAAAATATCATTACAATGATTTAGGGAACATCACATTTTTCAAATCAGGGGGACAAGCATGAGCAAGTGGAGCCAGTCTGCGTTTGAAATATCCGTATTAATATTTATTACAGGGTGAGTCAAAGGTCTGTACCCCCATTCTATTTTGGATATAAATGTACCGTCCGCGCGCCACGAGAAGACCGCTGCGTTGCTTAATGTGCTCGTATGGTGTCGCTGGTAGTTGCAGATCAGTCTATAGTTATGAAGGGAGGAAAAACGCTAAAATCAAGTAGCGCAATAATGAGTTCTGGCCGTGTTTCCAAACGAATGACAACGTTTGCATGGTGAGGTAGATACCTGAGAAATATGAAAAAAATAAGAGAAGAAAATCGTCCTGTTGTTTACATCGATGAAACATGGATCGACTCAAATTTGGCTGTTTGTCTTTCAACAATGAATAGATTCATCTGCAACTGCAGCAACTCCATACGGAGCACATTAAGCAACTCAACGGTCTTCTCGTGGCACGCGGACAGTAGTTCGCATGCAAATTCCAATAAAGGGAGTGAATAGGAAGTTGAGGGTGCTCTTTCTCATAGTGGCACTTACTGTGTGGCCAACATGCAAATTTGGCCATATGCAAATCGTATCTACAAAACCGTAGGAGATACAAAAATAAGCAATTACAAACTTGTTCAACATCAAATAAGCAACAAAAAAAAAATTTCAAAATTCGATGAACGGATCACCCAAAAACCTCTACAAAAATGGCAATAACACCAGTCACATGTAATGGCATCGTTGTAAATACGAGGGTCGATCGAAAAGTAATGCCTCCATGGCTGTAACTTTCTTATTTAGTAACTATGGAGACTATATCGCAAAGTGAATAGCGCATTACATAGACGACAAATGTAAGTATTAGGTTTCCGAGTTACGCAGTCAAAATTATAACAAGTGCTGGTTAGTACTCACAAGTGAACACGTGTTATGATGTTGAATGAGTAACTCGGAAACTTCTTGTTGGAATTCGATCAAATTTTTACGGTATACACAATTTTATGTACCCTGTTATTCCTCCAAATTTCATTAATCTTAGGCTTTACAAAACCTGAGTTATTAACTTGTTGATATTGGTGGCGGCATTTTTATTTGTGTTCATATCTCAGTTAGCGTTCAAATTCGGACCCATGTTCATATGGACTTTTTGCTTAGAATCACCCATACTACCCATATTGTTGCCGCCATGATGATTTAACTTCCTATGAAAGTGATATGTATACATGCGCGAAATTAAAATATTGCCGGTATTTATAAAAAAAAATTTTCATGTCTATAATAAAGATTTCGCTAACACAGAAACTTTCTTACGGTTTTAGAGATTAATTTATAGGGATTAATATCTATTTGACGTATGGAACTACTTTTTTGGGGGAGAGGTGTCCCTCCAAATGACTGTGCGTGAATCCAAAAGGGCACGTAACACATTTCTCCACTGCAAACTCTTAGTGAATCCAGGTATAGTCACGTTTTGGCGCAAATGAGAACTATGTCGAAAAGTGAATAGTGCACTACACAGAGAAAAATTGTATTTATCAGGTACAAAAAGAATTTTGAAAATCGGTGACCAAATAAAAAAAATTACAGCCATGGAGGCATTATTTTTCGATCAACCCTCGTATAACGGCATTTTGAAATGCTGTGCAGAATTATGGTGCAGGTGGTCGTCATATTGAACGCCTTCTGGATTGACTGTAAAGAAATAATTTGTACACATGACTGTTTGTAAGCAACAAAGAGGCCATTGTCCAATTGCAGAGATTGCAATGAGGTTTTTGGGTGATCCGTTCATCAGATTTTGAATTTTTTTTTGTTTTGTTTCTTATTTGATGCTGAACAAGTTTGTAATTGTTTTTTTGGTTTTTTTTGTATCGCTTGCGGTTTAGTAGATACGAATTGCATATGTCCGAATTTGCATGTTGACAACACTCTAAGTCCCACCATGATAAAGAGCACCCTTAACTTTCTATTCATTCCCTTTATTGGAATTTGCATAACTACATTTGTATCGAAGATAGAAGGGGGGGTGTACAGGCTTTTGACTCACCCTGTAGATAAACTCACGTGTTTCTGCGCAGGCATCCTCATGCAATTTTTTTTTTTAACTCTGCATGAAATTTGGGACTCAGGGTCCAAACGAATTAATATACACATGCACTTTGCATCACATAATAGTCGCCCAAGTTTTCAAATGAAAGACACGTCATGTGTTCACATAGCCATTATACCATCGTCCGTGAGATTCATTTTTGGCCAACTATTTCCTCATTTGTCCCACTGTGACGCACCGTTCAACACATATCTCGGACACTATGCGGCGAATTTGATCAGATTTTGATGTTATATAGGAACTAACTTTCGTTATAATCCCTCCAAATTGTCGGTGCCTTACTTT
This sequence comes from Rhysida immarginata, assembly GCA_023313115.1. NCBI lineage: Eukaryota > Metazoa > Arthropoda > Chilopoda > Scolopendromorpha > Scolopendridae > Rhysida > Rhysida immarginata. The sequence continues at coordinate 538,813 of JAHWFO010008967.1, forward strand.
AATGTTTCCCGAGTTTTCGACTTAATGGCGATCACACCACTTACTAACATGGTAACGAAATAAGGTGAAACTCTAATCATTAGGGCCCTGTTAGTTGACCAATATCGCCATAAATTTGGTGAGCGTACGAGCAATATCTCGCGGTATGAAATGAAAATGAAACAACAATTGCTTTTCACAATGTCGATTAGAGTTAATTTGTATCTGGTTCACTTCTTAGTTATGATAATGTACATGAGTGCTTCTAACAATATATCAGAATATGTGTTTAATTTAAGTTCATATGAAATTCGTTTTCATGATACCAATGATTTGATTTATTTGGCGTTATATGAATGAAGTAGAACAGAGACATGCCATGTGAATTTTGAAATTTTTGCTGCGACAATATTATTATTATTGTTTTCGAATTATTAGCAGTGGAAGAAAATCGAGCCTAATATCAAAAAGAGTTAGCCTACCCAATATTTAGATTTTTATATTATAATTTAATAATTATTAGATTCCTTTGCTATGTTTGGTTGTTTTGGTTTATTTCAAACTTTCGTCAATACGATTTTCATATGGATGAATCCTTTTATTTCAAGCCGTGCATCGCCTACGGTGATATCTTAGATTAAGGAAGAGCAAACTTTTTCGTTCTTTGCAGTCTTTGCTTTTGATTGCTATGGTGTACTGCGGTTTTTCAATTAAATCTCAAGGACATGTTCGTTTCATTTTTAATAACGTAAATGAAAAGTAACCGAAATTGCTTTTAAAATTCGCTTTTCTTATTCTTTGAATTTCTTAAATGCAAGCTAATTTTTTTATAGAAAATGATATGAATAAAGACTGTCTAATTTTAATTATTTAAATATGCAAAAAAATCACTCAATAAAAATTAAATGACATTGATATCGTTTTGGTTAAATATCAGACATTAACGTTAATTATTGTCGTTTCTTCTCTTTTTTTTTATTTTTACACTTCCGTATTCTTCTGGTGAAAAGGCGATAGAATTCTGCAACTTTCTTATTGATCAGACACAGAAGAGATTTGGAGGGCGGCAGTTCACCTCCCTCCTCCCCTTCCTTCAATGCCTTGTGTATAGATCTCTCGCCAGAACAGTTTCCCCATGGTCGTGGAACTCATCAAACTATAAATCTCCAGATTGACAGGGCAATCTCGGTAGGGTCTTTTTTATGATGAGACTTTGACGACGTTTCATCTACTGCCTGGGAAAAAAGTTAATCTCCGCTGAGATTCCCGTTAATTCATTCGGATACTTCTGATTAAAATATACGACTCAGACTGATGCGAAATTGATGGCCCCTCGATTCTTTTTAAGTGTCGAAAGCTTCAATCGCGGTGATTCTTAAAGAGTTCGAATAAAAAATATATAAATGTTAGAAGCGTTAAGATAAAGTATTAGGATCTACATTAAATTAAGATCGATGTCGAAATATATATGAGGGAAAAACAGACGAGGGATTAATTATGACCGAAGACTGAGTAAAGCAGTGGCTTTTTTCGATAACAGAATTTATTCGGGAAATGTTCGTGTGGAACTCGTGTACGGTCGATAATAAATATAGAGTGTTATGTCCTTGGCTTCCTATTTCGGAAATAAAACGCGCAGACTACCGAAATTTAACGCTGGTAATTTCATTTTTCTGATAAAATGGAATGCTTATCTTGAAGAAAATAAAAACCAATAATAAAACTTTGTTAATGGAATAATAAAACTAAACACAAAACTTTCTATATACTTCTCACTGCGTTGATATTTAAAGGATAGAGCAATGCATTTTTCAGTAGAGAGATTGAAATATTGTACCAGTTTTAATTATCATATTTACTTTTGAAAATATGGAGCATGAAATATAGTATTATAGAGTATTATAATCGAGTGACAGTGCTTACGAATTCTATAAACGCTTACGGTGCTCTACTTTCTTTAAGGCATATGCCATAAAACACATTTTATCTCACCTAAACAGACACCACAACATTGTGGAAATAGCCAGAAAATGTCCATTATCTTTCAAGACGAGTATTGCTGAAAAAAGGAAATCGATATTCCGAACTTTGTTTTTTTTGTTTGTTTGGTTTTTTTTTGTTTGTTTTTTTTGTTTTGTTTTTTTAAATTTTACTCGGTATCTTTGATGTTTGTCCGTTGTTTGAACGAAATGAGCTCGATCTTTTCTATCAATATTGACCAATATTGCTTCTATTTTCGGAAAGATATTAAACAAAGTAAATTAGCAAGAATGAAAAAGAAGAATCTATATTATTATTATTATTATTATTATTATTATTATTATTAAATAATTAAATTTAAATGTAATGAAGACGCATATTATGAAATTTAAAGTACCAAATAAAAGATACGAACTGTTGTTTAATACAAGAATTAAAGTTCATGAGACAAATTGTTACGCCAAATTAAATGTATGGAGGCATTGTAAACTGTGCTGTAATTCGTGAGGCCTCGAAACTGAAATATTTAGGACTCATTTTTGATTCTAATTTAAGTTGGAGAAATCATATTGAAAATTTATGTGCTACTTTGCGGAAAATTATATTTATGATGTACTATGTAATATGGTTCTGTCCTGTAAAAATCAGAAAATTACTTCACATAGCATACTTTGAATCCAGGATATGGTGTTTCAATTTATAGATTCTCATCGGCTGCGAGGGAAGTTGAAAAATTACAAATAAGAATGATAAATTTAATTGGCACAAATTCAATATATGATAGGTTAGATACTGATAAGAAATTTAAAAAACTAAAACTCTTAAGATTTCAAGATCTGTGTGAGTATATCATCTTTGTCCAAAATTTTTTTAAGAGTAGCTGGCTACATAAAAATGTAAACACATGTAATTTGCGCAGTGCAAACCTTTAATGTTCCACGAATTATGAAAAATTATGGTAAAAAGCTAAGAAATTATTATATCCCAAAATTTTTAATACGGTTCCGAAATGGATTCAAACGTTGAGCTCTTTTAAATTTATAAAAGCAGCATATTATAGATGGAAAGAATATTATTAATTATATTGACAGTGTATTTGTTGCTGATCAAGTAATGTTATCGTTGATGTTTGTAGTATAGAGAAATTTTTAGTTTTTGTAGTTACACGTATTTGTTGTAATGTATCTTATTGTCCCGTACAAGCCATATATGAAGCTTTGGGAAAATTGGTTATAATGTAATTGTTTTTTAGTTCTTTGAATAAAAAAAATATTGATTTATATTCTTTAATTAGAACTTTATAACAGTGTGCGAAATTTCTCATTATCTCTTCCAGTCTTAGCACAGAATTTCCGTTAATCTAGCCACAGTTGAGGTTAAATTGAAGGTGTTTTGAAGAAGTCAGATGAGAATATCGATCAGGTAATCTTTCGACGCATTACTCAGCGAAAGCGTTTAATGGGATTAATTGTTCATTAATAAAATGTTGTTGTTTCATAAAATTAATAACGGAAAAGTCTTTGAGGCGTAGAAAACGGCAGTTCAAATTAAGTGTATGAACATGTTTATTGAGTTATAATTTACAGTGATTAAAGCAATAGACGAACAAGAGATTACACTGAAGCACCAAGGCTTGCAGAATGAAGTAATTTTAAGCATAGTATATCCATGGGTGTGTAGATTTCACTTTGAATTTTTTCTTTTGTGGTTACAGATATATATGTTGTAACACAAATAATGGGCTGGCTATACGCAGTCAGTTTCTACGTCTAAAAAATAAGGGATAAAAATTGTATAAAGATTCCTGAATTATAGGTGTCTATGTGATTCACTTAGTTCAACAGATTAACTGTCGGGCTAAATGAGTAACATTGAGAACACGAGTAATCAATACATACAATTATAGCAAATGATCAAAATTCCCCGTGTGCTCTTAATTTGCTCCTTCTTTCAATCGGTGTGAAGATCCTCAATATCATGAACAGGCGTGGAATAATCGATTTAATATAGATGTCCCCAGGCTATACTATAGGTCTTTCACGACCATTCCATCTTTGGGATATGTTTTACAGGATTAGAATGGGGACGCTCGGTCATCATGAATCATATGCGCTCTCTAACATTCAGCTACATCTTCTAATAAGGGAGCTATGTCATTTTCTAAAAAAATCCGATAATTCTGGCCGGAAAGTCGTCCTGGTAGATCCACGTAGATACCTATAATTCATTAACGAATCGGACAAATAAAAATTTTAGCCTTATTTTTTAGGTGGAAAAACCGACTACTTATAGCGAGGCCAGTAATTTGTTACACCTTGAACATTTTTCAATTGATTTTCAATACTACTTTCAATACATTTCATTCGGCGTTCAATAAATATTACAGTCAATATCTTCATGGATTGCAGTTATTGCTAACGCAGGGGAGATAGTTGCCCAGCCTTATATAAATACCCCCCTCTTGGGAATACACAATTCTATCAATGTCGGTGCAGGCTGTCTTAAAGGCGTGTTTCAGAATCGACCGAAGGCCTTGCGTCCCAGTCATCGGAACAAATTGTCGTCCATGCATGGTGCATGCGACGAAAAAGAAAAATCGCAATATGCGATTTCGAGACACAAGACATCTTGTTTCGCCGTCTTGGTTAAGACGAGAAAAATGTATGTGCCTGATCACTGCCATGTAAAAGAATCCAATTTTTGTTCCTCAACAAGATAAAATGCTTCCAGCGAATGAAATTGCGAAGATTTTTGTTCCAAAGATGGGGGAGGCCGTAGCCTAGTGGGCTTTCACTGAACACAACTGTGAAGTTAAGCTACATCAGGCACGGCTAGTCACCGGATGGGCGACCATCAGTGATAAACCATCTTCACCCCCCCCCCGGTTGTTGCGACCATCATACAGCAGTCGTGAATTCAGGTCCATCCAGGGATCCAACACGGCCATAAATTAAAAAAAAAAAAAATGACCCAGAATGTCGATGTATCTTGTAAATGGTAACACCGTCAGAGATGAACTTAACACTTTTCTCGAACAGTCAAAAATCACTTCCATCATGATCTCTACCTTGATTACATTTTTTTTCCTTTGCGGAGATGAAAGAGTTTTCCATGGTTCTGATTGGAGCTTTAATTAGAGATCGTAAAGAAAAGACTAGATTTTCTCCCCTATTACGATGCGTCCCAAAGCGTGGTGCATGGTCGATGTTAACTGGTAAAGCGTTTCTCACGCTACTCTGCGATAAGTATATGAGTAACCATCTGCTGTGTAACACCACGACACATGTTGAGCTTCAGAGAAAATTGCGCGACAAATGTCATAGCGAATCCCGACTTAACAGCGATTTCATCGATACACTGGGAACCATAGCTTGAACCTCTTTAATCCTGGCCTCCGTTTTTCGTCACCCTCCAGATTTTCCCTGTCTTCCACAAAACGTTCGTGCCACTTTAACAGTCATGGTTCCATCAAACTTGTTACATCTGCAGTTTTTATCTAACCGTTTGTCTAATTCTTGATAATTTTAAAGTAATTTAAAATAGTTTGATGATGGTTCTAAATCGAAACACGCTTCAATTAATATTATAAGATTTCGGATTGGTTTTTTTGAGCTTTATTTATTTAATTAATTCCCTTTCTCTATAAAAGAAGGAGATCTCTTGAGATAAAGAGGGTCTCAGAGCTTGATGGTCGTAAGAATGGGTTATTCATCATTCTTTCTTAAATCCCAAATTAAACGCACACCTTGGAGAAATCGTATTTGAAAGTTAAGAATCAAAAACGCTCCAGAAAGCCTTTAATACTGGTATAGCAATGGATTCCTAACATTGACAGTGTAAACAGTAGTAAATGGAATATGGGCGCATGATTTCTTCTCTTTGACATTTGCTAAAGCTTTTGTCTGATTGATGAATTCTTTATGAACACTTTTTTTTTCTTAAAGTAAAACACAAGAATAATATCGAGTAGTTTACATAACGTTAGAAAAATATTAATTAGCAATATCCTTTTCTTAATTTGTCCTTTTACAGTATAAAAAATATAAAAGTTCAACATTTATTAGTCTAAGCCAGATATTAATCTACAAGTATAAACTATTTATTTCCAAACTTCATTTACCATCACTTCCATTCATCTGCAAATAATTTCCAAAGAAAAAATTGTTAAAGTATTTAAATTGTTCTTCAGAGCTATATATTTTTCGTTAGAAATTTTAATTTAAAAACTTTAAATAATTCTTAAATCTTATTTTGAAACTCTTATTTTGTCTGGCGGAGGATGAAGGAAAATTCAACATCCCTTGACGTTAATAACAAATCTTATTCATTGATTGAAGCCATGCTAAGTCTATCACGTTATCAAGGAAAAATTGAATTTTCGTAGCAAAAAAATTGAAATCAACCATGCAGTGCTGAGCCTTTCAACTGCAACTTCAATCATCATCAAGCATTTACGTCTTTGACAACTCATACATTTTTGTGAAGGGGAAATGATGTCAAGTAAATGAGAGGTTGAATTTTATTTCATTAAGAAATTTTATTTACTCTTTGACGGAAAGAACGCTTTGATTTCAGTGAGTGCACAACAGTACCGAGAGGATAATTATTCAATTATTCAAATGCAAGGACTTGGTAATTTCATTTTAATTTCGCCATGGACTTATTTTTGCATCGCAAAGAAGCTAAAATGGGGGATGTAAAAGGTATACCGCCAAAAATATTAGTAAACCTCAACGGAGCAAATAAAAATATAGAGAAATGTACAAAATACATTATGAAATGTGCAAGTGTTCGACAAAAAGAGCAATAAGAAACTAGCGAAAATATTCTAGCAAAAATAGCCCTAGAACTAGTTGAAATCTTAAATGTTATCAACCAGAAATTTAGTCCAGAAATGCAAGAGATGTTATCTAACAGATGTATTTTAGGAAAAGAAGGCATGCCGCCAAAAAAGATTAGGAGATATGAGGAGAAATTACAATGTAGGTTTTTCCAATGCGAAATTTATAGTTATTCCTAAGTTGTTAAGATGAAAGCAATGTGGAATTTTTAGTATTTCGAAAAAAGCACCATCAAAGTGCTTAAACGTGCAGTATCAAGGAACAATATTCTGCGAACTAGATCCGTTCAGAAAGTATACTCTGGAGATAGTCGGAAAGAATGAGCGACTTCGCTCCGGAGAAAATCCCAAAGGTCAGTGGCGAACACAGTAAAAGTATCCGTCGCTTTGTTATAATATTCGCATCAAATCAAAGCACAGAAAATTTTAATAAATGTTATTTTTAATAATTTTTATCACTGAAAATCCCTGTAACAATCTACAACGGCAGAATATTCAGAAGCAGGGACAAGTTCTTGCATTGAGACCCAACAAAATCAAGCTATAAACGAGTGATTTTTAACAATATTCCTGGCATCAGTAGTAAGTAATGCCCTGATTCCTGCCCGTTTCTGATTGGTTGAACGAGTTTTATTCATTTACATATGCGTCAGTTTCCCTTTTCTTTCGTGCCGGGCACTATAGTAAGGTGAAATAAAAACTGGAGTACTTTCTGCCTGAAAATTCCTAAAATTCCTTTAGGAAAGTTGCTCTGTTCATTTATTTAATAAAGGTTTTTTTAATATAAAGGAAATAGTTAATAAAGTTATTCTACAAGATAACAACCTGAGTAATTCCAGTATTTTCAGCATTTCCAGTATTTCCATAAAATTCATTTTTTTACGGTTTCTGCACATAATGTACGATACGGACATTTTCTTATTTTGGTAGCATGTCCTTTGCGAGGGTTGCTGACTCGTCAGGGTTGCTATTTTGATTTGGATAATGTGCTCTATTTTCTGGGAGTCTATTCTTTTCTTACTTCAGGTCACATGAACTACATACTGTAGGATCTCATTAATGCCCGATTTATATAATGGATCTATCTTTTGCGTTGCCGAGGCGATTTCTGATATTGTGGCTACTTCGTATGCAGTGTTGATGTTGAAGGATTTGCTGGTAAATATGATTCAGAAAATGGAGCAATCATTTGATGGCGGGAATTCTGAATCATTCTCTGCCCATCTATACTTGGCATATAAAGTATCAGAAGCCGAGGCACATTCCAAATGTCAACTTCAAAAACATTAGTAAAGTTTCTTTACTGGAAATTATGATTTCCTTCTTTATTTGTTACTATTCCATACGATACAATTTGGAGGTATGGAATAGCAATACTTTTGCGGAAATATGGCCTTACAGGCCAACTTCCCTCTTTCATGTGCAATTTTATGGGGAATTGAACCTTCCGAGTTGGCGTTGACTCCACGTTTATTGTTTTGCCTAGTTTTGATCTTTTTCGCCATTTCTGCTTCATAGTGACAATCATCACTTAATGTGCCTTCGCATTTTGTGGATGTTTCTTGGATACATCAGGCTCTTATCCAGTGTATTTCATGTGTATCCATTGAGGAATGGTGACTTTAGTGGAAAAACTGCTTCAATGCCTCCCTAAGAAGTGTATAAGCTTTAATATTCGATTATCATTTGTAATCTTATTAAAACCAGGAATAAAGGCGAAACCGGTCGAAATTCTGTCATTTACTTTGCTTGTTATGCGTTGCAAATAAAGTCATCAACTATTAAGAATCACACTATTAAGAACTACATTTCATAATGTTAATTCAAGGTTAATTCAGATAGAAGTACCGTACACCTTAATCGCAAAATAATATTTCTATTTAGTTTTGAGAATATATTTGCCACACCTTACAATGTAGAATTTTACATAATTAATTATCTATCCTGTAAATTCAAAATCAACATTTCAAATACATATTAACATTTTGCTTCTGTGAAGAGAATAGTTACTTTCTTCAGAAATGCTAAAACTTATGTGAAATAGCCTATAAAGTTCTCATTGAAAATGAGAAATTTGCAATGTATATGTATATTCAATTGCTGTTTAATCCGTGATGTTATGAAGGAATAATGAGTTTGTCGATAACAATATCAAATCTCCTTTGACACTCATTATGAATGAAACACAGAGGCGAGCGGAACCGAATGAGTGGAATTCTTATCGCCACACTCAGAAGATGAAGTGCCAGATCGTGAAAATGACTGTTGCACGTATCAGTCTCCCTGTGGATTTCCGATGTGTACCAGGTTCATGGGGAATCGGCGGATCTCTGGCGCCACAATCCTGAGCACTGATCTTTTTCGGAAGTAGGTGAGTTGAAGGTTACTCTGAAGCAATATCTTGAGGAATCGCCTCGCTTCTCTCTTTCCTTCAGTCTCTAATCTAGACAAATCGAACCAACTAGATAAACACTATATTGAGGATGCAAAAGCTTAGATTTGTGAGAAGCAAACACCAATCTATTATTATGGAAAAGTAAATTTTGTATATTCTAAATTACTAAAAGTTGCATATGATTTGTATGAGATTCTAAGACATAAACGAGTGGAATAAAATTTTCAAAACCAAGCCAAAACCACCTCTTTCTAGTTTTCCATTTTGCCAGTCTTTATTATCTTGCGATCGATTCTCGCTGTAATCGGCGAGCACTCGTGGAGAACCTTCAACCTCTATTCTGGCTCGTTTAAAATTTTTAACGGAAATTATCTGAACCGCCTTTTATCTCTTCGCTCGCCGAAATCTTTTGGTCACAGGAAATTTGTTTTGGTGTAGTTACTTTTGTTCGCCGTCTCCAAGTTTTTGAACAAAAGTTCTTACGCGACGAATCTCTCGTTGTATCGGGCCGAATTTTGTTCACACAGACGTGTTTCACTGGAATGATAAAAGGAATGCTTACGCTGCGATTTTCGGCGTATGGTGCCGCCTCATGCTCATGATTCCTTGGTTTATCTGGCTGCATTCGCTGGTATTTGATCCTCCGGATTCTCTCTTGTAGTTTACTCCTCGAATTTTCTAGGCTGAACACTTTATTCAGTGGACTGGGATGCCCGTCTTTGCAAAAAGAGGGCATTGTTCGCTATAAAATCTGGCCTTTTTGTAAATTTCAGCGAGAATTGGCATGTTTCAATTTTTATATCATAACACATTACAAATACAGCAAAGAGCAGCACAAATGTAACTCCAAAAAATATCACTTTATTTAAGGACAAAGTTACATTATTAGTTATATAAAAACTACTGAGCTATGTAAAGAAGAATGGAGAACAAAAATAATTTGAAAATAACATTCATTTGTATCGAAATATGTGGGCTGAAAATTATTTTAAAATAGAATATGAAAAAATAAGAGTATTTTCCTGAATAGAATAGAATAGATACTTCAGATAGAATACGAAGTAAATGTAAATGGGTCGTTTCTTCGTTTGCACGTCACATGTAATCGGAATATTGGGGGCGCAATGAACATCATATGCATCTTCATCTTATTTCCAGACCTAACATGCTTGGAACGTGATATGAGTGGACTCCAAAGAGCAGGGGGCAGTGATCCTTTAAGAGCATCGGCAGAATGGCGTTATCCAGGAAAAAAGTCATCATCCAAAGCACGTCTGTGTATGAACAACCGACATGCCTCCATTTACCACCTAACAGAATAAAACAATGATGATACAGTGACTTCCAAAACTGTCCTAATGTTAGAGAGCGAGATGTTCATCCATCCATTATTGATATTGTAGACATACAATAGAATCACCATTGCTTCCATTTAAGAACTCAATATCTGAGCATGAAATAAGTACAATACAATATTTTTTCAAAGATTATTTTTTTATGTAATTAAAGAAAAACCGACAATTTGTCATTGGGAAAGTTTTGCACTCCCTCTGCAAATGAATGTAATCAGCCTGGATTGTTCCATTAAAACATGAGGAACCACGTATCTTACAGTTTCTTAATCCAACGGTTAATATGCTAAGTTCTGCATAACTGTCAACAATGAAGCCTATTTCCAAAGACACACGCAATAACATTGTTGCCCTTATTGATGAAGGGCTTTCTACAAGAGATATTCAGTAACCATTAGGAATTGGACGCACAACTGTGAGCAGAGTTCGTGCATCTTGCAGACCAAATGCACAGAAGATGAAAGGAGGTCGTCCACAAAAATTAACTGTAAATGATAAAAGAAAACTGGTTCGGATGATAACCAGTACGGATGCTGCAGATGCTGTCAAAGTGACCCAGCGATTTATTGCTGAATCTGGAACAAGTGTCAGTTGCTCTACTATTCGTTGACATTTCAAAGCAGCAGGATTAAAATCCGCAGTGAAAAAGAAAAAGCATGAACTGACAAAGAAACACAAAGAAAGTTGTCTCTAGTTCGCGATACGGCATCAACATTGGTCCCTGGATGACTGGAAAGGAGTTATATGGTCCGACGAAACAAAAATAAACCGATTAGGATCAGATAGTCGATCGTGGGTGTGGAAACGTCCAGGATCAGGGTTAACAGAACGGGAAGTGAACGGAACTGTTAAATATGGTGGTGGCAACCTGATGATTTGGGATTGCATGACATTTACATAAACTGGTTTGATGTGTCGAATTGATGGCAGGATGACTGCTGCCATGTACTGCGTCATTCTGGATAACTATTTCATCCTTACTCTGGATTTTCATGGACAAACAAACACGAGATTATATTCCGGCAAGACAACGATCCCAAACATCGAGCACGCTTTGCCACACAGTGGTTCCAAGATAACAAAATTGAGGTTCTGGAGTGGCCTGAACAATTTCCATATCTCAATCCAATAGAACATTTGTGGGAATACCTTAAAAAACAAATGGCCAAATATCCGACTGAACCAAAAGGAATGCAAGAATTGTGAGAAAGAACAAAGATGGAATGGGAAAATATTTCTGCCCAAACATGTATTAATTTAATTGACAGCATGCCTAGACGTATTGCTGCATTGTTGAAAGCCTAAAGAGGATACATAAAATATTAAATAAATATTGTTCATACAAATGAGTTCAATTCATAACACAGCAGCAAAACTACACCAATGAAAAATTGCCGGTTTTTCTTTAATTACATAAAAAATAATTTTTGAAAACATTTTGTACTATTTCATGCTCAGATATTGAGTTCTTAAATGAAAGCACTGGTGACTCTATTGTATGTATACAATATCAATAATGGATGGATGAACATCGCGCTCTCTAACATTGGGACAGTTTTGGAAGTCACTGTACGTGGAGGCAGTAGAACGGCTTGAACGACTAAGGCTGCTTCTAAAAACTCTCTCCAGTTGCGATCGAGCGTAAACGTTCATGATCAACGCGAGCACTGCATCTAAAAATGACAGAGCGCTCGTCACTAGCGCCTCTAAAAACTCCCCGATCTCATCGTCGTGTTGGGAACGCTCAGGATCAAAGTGATCTTATTTCCATTCTGATCACTTCGCGTTGCCTCGCTCACTTTCACTACTTTCGCTTTCATTACTTTCGCAATAATGGCCGACAATGAAAGCATATCCCACCTCGAAGTCAGTTTCCAATGCGGTTTATAGTTTTGCAATGAATCTGAAGGCACAGAACAGGCCAAGATACACGGCAAGGGCGAAGGAGCTGCAGATAAAAGCGAAGATTGTTTTATATATTTTAATTTTTTAATTGTTCTCTTAGGTTTCGAATTTTCTTCAAAGTTTCGTTTTATCGTACGTGCACTCTCGTACGTAGATTTTTTAACACTCTCGTATTTATTGTCATAAAAGAATAAATGCATTGAAATCTAATAAATCCCCATCAGATTATAATAATGGAAAATAAAAATAAATAATTACGCTTAAAACAGAAAGTTTGAAAGCGTAACGAGTTTCTGTGTCAGTTACCTCTTATTTACTGACCGAGCTGTTATGTCGTTGCCCTTGGCGCTGTCAAAAAACTTCATGAGCGGGTGAATAGAGCGGGCGCGATCAGGGGTAAACGATCACGTGATTGAAAATGAGCGCTCGAGAGTTTTTAGAAGCACCCTAAGTTGCAACAGCAGACGCCTTCGTCGGATTTCTCTCCTATCGGAACATATGAGGAAAAAACGACTCTTATCGGACAACTGGAGAAGGATTGTATGGTCTGATGTATTCCATATCCAACTGTTCGGGGCATGCAGGCTTGAGATCAGTCTCCTGTCTGACGTCAACTCCCTGTGATGATTATGGGCATTCTTTTCTTACCATTACCATGTCACGTTTAATTGATTACCGAATACTTAAAACCTATTCTTGAACAGATGCATTCTTGTCCCTGCGTTGATGAGATCTTCCAGCAGTACAATGCTTCATGTCATAAGGCCTTAATTGTCAGCAAGTATTCGAATTACGCTTTGGAGAGTTTGCAGTAATAATTTGGAAAATCACTCGTTCTCAACTCGATCGAATATCTTTGGACATACAGTTAAAGACAACTGCTACTCAGCAATCTCTTGGAAGATCATGCAGACAACGTTACAGATAAAAACTTATGGGATCAATGCCCGGACGAATTGGTTAAGGTTCCTAATAAATTAGCCGGCGAATGTATACACAATTTTAGTAAAAACTGTTTTAGAGTGAAATGAACTGCATATTATCTCATATCAAAGTGATAATTGAGAATGTCAAAGAGTTAATGCTCATTTTCAGCAGGTTAATATCAGGCCAAATATGGTAATAAAACTGATTAGAAAAAACGTTATGACCACCACTACCCTTCGAGAATGCGCTCGTCGGAATGAACATGAATGGCATGTGACAAAGTGAAAATGGTATTTAACGGCTGCCGAGATTATGAGACATTTTGTTGAGTGTAATGGGGAAGGCTACTGATTTAAGCGACTTTGAGAAAGGTAAGACTGTGATGGCCCGAAGACTAGCGACGAGTATCTCCGAAACAGCTCGGCTCATCGGGTATTCAAGAGCTGCCGTTATTAGCATCTATGAAAAAGTAAAATCAGCAGTAGATGCCGAGGCATTGGATGTCCATGCTTAATCAAAGAATGCGGACATGGGAGATGTCTTGCTTGCTGAAGGCAAATAGGCGGCTGCCGGTGGCTCAACTGATAGCCGTATACAATGTGCATCGGACTCTGTTGGATATGGAACTCACGACTACAGTGGCCCCGTAAATACCGTGATTGGACCATGGAACAATTGGAGAAGAGTTGTCTGGTCCGATGAATCTGATTTCTGTTGCATGAAGTCGATGGGCATGTCAAGTACGCCGTCTTCCAGGTGAACATTTGATCGACACAAGTACTGTGGGACGCAAACGGGTTGGTGCTGCAGGTATATACTTTGGGGGACTTCCTCATGGGCGTTCCTAGGACCGGTGATTTTTGTATACCACACCATAAATGGTGTGGACGATGTGAACATCTTTGCTAACCAGATATACCCTTTCATGGTTTGGAGCGCTAGCTCAGAGCTCACCAACAACCCTCTTATAATGGATGGGACTTGTGTGACCTGTGCAAGTCTGGTACAATCTTCTTCCGAACACTTTTCAAGAATTTGTAGAATCCATGCCATGACTGGTTACAGTTGTTTTGCGTGGCAAAGATGGAGAAAATGGTATTAGGGTGGTGATCATAATGTCTTAGCTGATCAGTGCAATGTGTAATTGTCTTCGTGATGAGGGTATAATTGCCTTGGACACTCACTTTTTTCTGAGTCTTTACATATCGAGCGCGGTTGGAAATTAACAGAGGGTATAATTAGCGACCGTGATAGGACTACCACGCTGTAATTGCACGATTTAATGCTTTGATGCATAAATCAGTAAATTAATGAATTCACATTCTACATTTTACGTTTACGATAAACACCCGCTGGTGCAGTTTGTTCCATGCCAAGGAATTACTGTTTCTCAAAGATATCTTATTAAATCTTAGAACTTTGGACACGAAATGCGACCAGCACAAGATCTCTTGCGGACAATGTTTCGAGTCTACGGTTTACCATATAATGTTGTTCTGTAATGGCGTCGGTTCGATTTATTTGGGATTGTATTTTATCGGCAACCCTTTAATCAGCCTTCAGGAGGAGGCTTTAATCTTTTCCTCAAGGCTCTGGAATTATATATAAGCTTAATCTTGGGAGGAAAATAGGATTTAGCAGCCATTATCTAAATAGGATTTAGTCACTGTAAAGATGGTGTTGATTTTGACCCTCATGGCCATTAAGGGTAGGACCCAAGAGAAAACCATGGCTGTGGCCCTGTACCACTTATTTAAATCAGGAGTTCAAATTAAACTCATTTTAAATTTTAATACACCGATGAAGGCGGGATTAAATGCCGAAATTAGTTGATTTTAAACTAACTAAAACTAAAACTCTTTTCATTTTGTCTTTAAACATAGTACAGGGAACAATATCCTCACAGATTTAATACTGATGTTATGTACCCTTGTTATATTATCCTTGTTATATTATCTTTAAATTTATTATTCGAAACAACTTTACCTCATATCATGTGTTTAGTTTGAAATGAAACAAAAATTATCAAGAAACAGAAACTGTTAATTAAGATAGCATATTTAAGAGGAACAACATATAGCTAGCATCTAAATTATCGAAATTCGAGTTTTTCCATTATCTGCAATCTGTTCTACATTATTGAATAAATTAAGAATATGTTTCAAATACTTGCGTTTATGCGTGAGAAATGTTTTCAGAATTATTCCCTAATAATTATTTTGTAAATAAAAAGCAAATGGATATCCTAATAGCAGTCGCTGATGAAAATTATTATTATTAAAAAGGGGGCAAATTTTAGGAAAGTGTTCTAGGATGCATATCGATGAACCGAAGTCTGAATGCTTCATTACCGTGTCAAAGCACGTCTTATGAATACTTGGTTGTTTGCAAAAGTTTTTAATCTTATCATGAACGCTTAGTTGACGTGATTAGTGTGAAAATCTGTACTAGCATAGGTGTTCGCAATGATGTCTGATTGTCTGTTAAACACGTTCAAAAGCCCGGGAGAATTCTGAAGTCTCTCACAGCTGACTGTGCTCTGAATAGCTGATTAGCTGGTGCTCTTAATCCACGTGTCATTCATCCAGGATTAATGGCTTTATACTGTAATTGCACAACATGCAATCTGCCTCCTGACATGCAAATAATACAGTGCCTAACAGCGAACCTCTTGGCAAGCATTTTGCATCCTATTCTCGACGCATGCTCCAACTCGAAAATGAAGCATTTCTAGTCCCTGTGCGGAAAAAAACGTTCCCAAAGTTTGATTGCAAACTTTGAAAAATTCCTTGTGTATAAAATTATAATTCATTCCCTAAGTTAAACAGCTATCCTTATATTAAAGAAGTTAAGTAAATAAAATCCGTTTTAAATAATAAAAATTTTAATGCAACTTTAACTTTTTAGCTCTCATGATTTATAATTCATTTTTTTCTGGGTGATCATTTGAGCATTTGGTTAACCCAGAATAAAATTAAGAACATCATTCCGAATTGTGATTAGCTGACTGTGCTCTGAATAACTGATTAGCTGGTGCTCTTAATCCACGTGTCATTCATCCAGAAATTCAGTACATATGCCCCATTATCCTGGAATTCAGTATTAAGAATCGAATACCGGACGATTTAATCTATTCATGATCCTAGTTGTGGCTTTGGCAATGGTTTTCCTCGTCTCATAATCGTGAATTGGACACCGAAAATGCAGCATTAAGTGAAATACAAAATATCGATTAGAAGTTTGTGCTTCTGCTTGACAATTTAACAGAAGCCTCTATATCCATACCGTAAAGCCATCTGCACCAAAACAGGCCCTGGTAGGCCCTACTTGTTTAACATTTTATTAACAAGAAAGGCTTGGATTATGTTTTTGAAATCTTATCCAAAATCGATGATTGCATTTTTGGGATTGTAGCTGACAAATTTCTTGATACGAGGGGATCATATCGAAACAAACGAGATTCTCGCCATATAAAATGTCCACGAAAATTGATCACCAAGGGCTCTTTTAACTTTGTAAAATTAGGATTATCACCAACGAAGTGAGTAAAATTTACATGATGGCCTAGATATTATGAGCTCGTCAAACAGCGATAATAATCCATGGAAACTGCTTGCACTTCCTCTTCATTCCAACTTTCGTTACTTTAAAATCGCTGTTATTTCTAAAAAGTGCATGACCAGCTATTTTCTTGCTTTTATTTCTACTCGCAGGCTATCATAAATCATATAAAACGACTGTTTCGATTTTTGCGCAAACTCATGTTTTCCCTCAGACAGAATTGTGTAACTTCCCAAACCGAGTCAACACCACCTCTACTCAAAGCCTGAGCGCGAAAATTTCATACATTGTTACATCATCATACCTAGTCATAATTTAGGGCTTGTTATTGGTAGAAATGCGATTAAAGATGACTACTTAAGACGTTTTAACAATGTATCATGTTTCCGCGCTCAGGCTTTCTCTTTAGGTGGTGTTGACCGAGTCCCTTTCCCTTCAGTCTTCCTATTATGTATTACGTAATTTGTGGATGATATTCTTTTTCATACCAAAGTTGGCTTAAGTAAACTTTACTTAAAATGCGCTTTAAATTTCTCGTTTTTTATGCGAATGACGCAACCCGATACGTCTTTGTGAACCCTGCGAAAAGGATTTTCACGCGCTTTTACGGTTGGAATTTTTTTTTCTGGGCACGTTTCTCGCCATCCCAATGAAATTTAGAATACAAAGCGCGGAGAATACAGAACAAAAACAATGATTCAAATTTAGCATCTTCCATTTCTCAAAACATATATAATATTCATTTCCTGAGAAAAGCTATGAATTTTCAAATAGGTTTTCATATCGTTTAAAGCAAATTTTATGCATGACAAGTAGAAATATGATGGAAATATAAGAAAGAAATATAATAAACAATCAATAAAATTCGTTACACATGCCATAAGATAGTATGAAACCTACGTTGGGATAGGCTCACAAATGAAATTTAAGTTCTAACAATAAAACTTTGTCTCATAAAGAAGTAATAATATTATTTTATGCAAACTTATACCAGGATGTTCTTAAGGTATTGTGCTTCTGTTCAATTCTATTAAATATAGCCTACGAGATGGTGAAAGTGGCCTATAACAATTTGATTCGTGTTAGTTTCCATTGTAGAATTTTTGTTCGACGAATTGGAGCATTATCGCGTTGAAATATATCCGATGCCATTGTGTCAAAATTTTGCAACAAAGGATGCAAAAACGATCACCTTGTATAGAAACATAATGCTTTATATGACTACACCTTCTGTTAACCCTTAAGCGTGCGCGTAAGCGGTGTTTGGACCGCATTTTTTAGATATCTTCTATTTTTTTGTAAAAATCTTTCTATAGATGGCTCTCGCTACTTGGTATTCTCTAATTACTATTTTTGAAAACAAAAGGCACTAGTTGCATTTTTTTATGATATAGATTTTGAAAATGAAAATGTTGACATAGATATTTACAGCAGTGACTCTGAACAATCAATAATACTAAAGTGTATTCTTACATTTTCTTTCGCAAATTATTGCATTTAATTTAATTGGAATGTTTTTAAACTTTCTGTTATATTGTGATATAGTGTTCAGGTCAATAAACATTACTACTTTAACATTAATTTTATAAATATTATTTCCTAAAAAATACAATAAAAGGTTATTGGAAATATGGATATATTAAAATAAATAAAAGAATCTAATAAATATTCTAAATATATAGTGAAAACACTGAAATATTGCATGGCGGTCCAAACACCGCTACGCGCATGGTTTCGGGATTTTAAAAGACGCGCACGCTTAAGGGCTACTGAATACAATAAACCCCAAGAATCCACTCCAGTTAGTAGGAAGCAAGATGTTTCTTCGACTGTCGCCATATAAGCAATCGTCCATTTGCAAAGAATGAAGTGAAAATCCTATACAGTTGATTTCCATGCTACGACATTTTGGGCTATACCTCGAAACATATTCGAAATTTCAGCTTTTCGGTTCCTGACATTTTCAAGTATTTTAAAAATTGCTCTTTCGATTGGTTAAGATATTTTATTAAATTTTTTGTGATGATTAACAAATGATTATTAATTTTGAGTTCGCGGTCAAAATTTTGAACACGAATATTGTGGGTGTTGGAAGATTAAATTATAAATCGACGGTTATTCGTGAATTATAACGGTGTGACATATCCGCTGTTATGGTCGGCGGAATACCGGATATTCGCCATGGAAACTTATTTCAAAAACTATGATTCGTCCATTACTGTGCAAAGGATCTTTCGTCGCCATTTCAGGTTAGGACGTCGGAGCAAAGTTCCAGACTATCACATAATTGTAAAATTTTGATCTGTATAATAAAAGAAAATGTGGGCGTGGCGCAGGAAGTGTAAATTTAGCCGATCAGAAGCGCTTACATATGATGCGCAAATTCAAATTACAAACTATAGTGAAACTCAAATTAAGAGAAACAGGCCTCTTGTCCACAACTTTTTTTTATTTACTGGATGTACATTTCGATTACCTTGTAATCGTCGTTCAGTGAATAAAAAATAGTTGTGAACAAGAGGTCTGTTTCTCTTAATTTGAAGACTATCCACAGGGTTTACTGAAGTTTTGGTGTAGTGAAACGGTTCTGTAGCTGCATCTTCCAATGAGGGCCATTCAAGGTCACAGCAGTCATCTGCACTAGAGCACTAGATGTAGAGAGTAGCGACAACTCCTGCCTAGGCGCCATTGTTGTGGCAAAAAGCAATCTTCCTAATACTGCGCTATAGGAAATCCATGATATACCGACTCGAATTATAGTTTGCTACAGAAATAGAAAATAGTACCGGACAGAAATAACTACAGAAAGCATCTCAATGCCAGAAAAATTTATTAACTTAATACATAAGTTATAGAATTGAAAATAGAGTTATGTCTAATTGTTATATTTTAACGATTTCCATAAGGGAAAAATTAGCAACTAAAAATTAAAACTAGAGAGATGGAACTCATTGTTTTGTAGACTGATATGCCTAGCATTATAATAGAATAAAGTTAGATATTATCGCTATTAACGCTAGACATATCAATCTAAAAAAACAATACATTCCATCTATTTAGTTGCTAATTTTTCCCTTATGGAAATAATTAAAATATCACAATTATTCAATTAATTCAATTATCCTTTTTTTTTAATATGAATTAATTCGATTAATACTGGATTATATAATAATTAAATCTCGTTTGTAGATTTTTTTTCACAGATATAAAGAAGGAAAAAGTGATAGTACAAATTAAATGGAATAATAACTTATTTGCTTAAAATTGTTATTAAAAAATATAATTTATGGATAGCGCTTCTCATGCCAGTATATTTATGAATTTTTTTCCGGATTAAGAAGAAAAATCTTTCAAAAAATAAACATTTATAATTTTCTCATAAACGTTATCACAATTCGGGTAAACGGAACCATGAGATGATTAAGAAATATTGTTTGCGGTGTCTTGTATACTTCTTTCACCAGATATCTTCATGCACTCTTATTCATTTTTCAAGTTCCTAAATTAATTGTGGACGTTGTTTGTTAAATTAATATTTTTATAAATGTTTCTAAATTTTTGTCACCTTTGTCAAACACAATACAGTTTTCTTCATCCTTTATTATTATTATTATTATTATTATTATTATTATTATTATTATTATTATTATTTATTTATTTATTTATTTATTTATTTATTTTATTTTATTTTATTTTATTTTTTCTTCCGCACTTAATAAATATGCAGGTTCAACGTCGTTTTTTTTAGACAGAAAATTTTTATATTTAATAAAATCTCGTAAGACCTCTGCATTCATAAAAAATCTTAAAATAAAAAACGAGCATGGAACTGAAATAGATGAATACATGTATATTGCATTCAGAGCATGTAGCGAGGGGGGAGGGGCACCGGTGCTGTACAGAATACAGTAAGAGGGCAGAATTCTACTAAAGTACCATGGCAAAATAAGCTAAACGAACGGCGAGCGTAATTGTTTTTGCCACAACAATGGCTGCCATGGGCCTCGTGACTGCCATTGAACCAATGAAAGACGAGGATTGGCGGTATAAAAGGATGTCGCTACTCTCTACAGCTAGTGCTGTAATCTGCATGAGTGCAACAAGCGCACTAAAGTGGAGATACACCTGCTCATAGTCCCCGTTGATCGTCCTTCATATACATGTTGATTTTCATGATGGCTACGTGCTATGCCCCACCTAAACCTTTCTAAAATTCTTATGCACCCCCAAATATATATATATATATATAATTTTCAATATTTAAAAATTGAAATGTTCATTGAAGAAACATGAATCGTCATATGATTAACTTAAACTGAGTTTCATTCATACTGTACATGAAATCAGTGAAAGCACAGGACAAAGTTCACCAAAGGATCTTTTCCGCAGACTTAGGAGACGATCCACTGATCCTGAATAACCTTATAATGTCTGACGAGGTTCATTCAAGAGTATTTGTTCGCCACACGTTCTCATTGACTCACGTTATGGATATGACACGAGCTTATGTGCGCAATATATTTTGAGCTCACCGAAGATGTGGATAGTCGCATGGGAATAGATCTGGACTATAATAGAAGGCGCATTTCAAGATGAAATACTGGTGGATTCTAATTTTGATTATGTAAAGCTGCTAATGCAAAACCAAAGTTATACCTGTTTAGCATGTTAACGAATATACCTTTGACTCTTCCAGAACGTGCTTTACTGGTAAAAATTGTTTTATCAAAATGGTGAATCTGCTACTGAAGCAGTTACGAAAAGGTCCACTCACTGGTAACGGATCTTTGATTGAAATTTGAAGAAACAGTCTCATTGGTTGTTTAGCCAGGAAGAGGACGAAAGCGTGTTGATCCTCAGATGGTGGATAATGTAGCGACACAGTGTTGGAGGACAGAATGTCAAATTTCATGGGCAGCACTAGTGTTCGGCGTTTTGTAGGAGTTGTAGACTAACCTCGTGCAATTTTCAGCGAAACTGTCCACAGGATTTTTCAAAAGATTTTACACTACCATTGTGTAGTCCATTATTACGTTCATAAAGCTATAATACGTCCTCTGTTAGTGGTTTTGGGAAGTAACTTCATTTTTGCTGTGGATAAAATTTCCATATATAATTAATGCATTCCCAAAATTGCATGAATTCCTGATGAATAGTTTTTACTGTAGCGAGCCAGAAACGTTAACTTTAATTTGAGACACCCTCTATTTTACATAATGATATCGTAACTGCAGTGTCTGGAGATAGGTTCAGAAAGTAAAATGCAACGGGCTCTGAGGTAATTAAGAATATATTCAATTAAAACACAGCAACCGTAATTATAAAGCGTCCTTATCCTTTAAGAATTAAGGTAACCATGAAACGAAGCATTTTGCTCTTCATGGTAATGAAGTTTCGAAAAGTAGATCCTTCAAACCAAAACGTAAAAGAGAAATGGGTGAAATCTTCTTTCCCAAAGGCTTTGTGTTTGCGTGTGTGGTCATCGTGAAATCCTCTTCCCACTTTCTTTTCAGAACTGAATCGATTGAATCGACAAACGAAAAGATTTTAAGCCTTTGATGGTTAGTCGGTCGGGTTCGGAAAATGTCAGAGATCTCAAGACGGAAAAACATGATCGGAAACTTTTCGGAGACGTTTCGATAGATCTACGGGGAAAAATAAATCAACAATCTGCTGTTTACTATTCGAATTTATTTTCGGTTGAAATTCGTCTCTTCTCTCAATTTTTCTCATTACGAATTTGTCCTTTTCAAACCATTGAGATGATAATTTCTGAACATAATTGTGGTAATCGCAAATACATGTAATGCAATTATTGCAGGCAGACATTATCTTAATAACGTTTGTCTTTTGAAAATAAAAATAACATTCAAATTGCAGGTCATAATTATTAGCAAAATTGATAAATAATTTTTAGCTTAATGATGCCAATATGAAAACTCTGCTTTTTTCGTTTTCTTTTTAAGCGTTCATATTAGTAAATGTAAAAATTTTGAAAAATAATACAGAATTTAAGCATCGCGGAAGGAGAACATTATCGATGACGATGACATCGCCACTTCCTCAGTTTCGATTCTTATCGATTTTTGAAAATAGCGAAATAAAATTTTTTTAAAAGTCCATAAATATGGAAAAGCCAAAACGAATATTCATTTCTGAAATATTGCTAAAAGCCATTTGCGAATGGTAAAATATCATCACTACCTGCTAATGCTAGTTATTGCCCATAAATTATGAATGGATATTAAGAAGAATGAAGAGCTCCAAAGGAAAGAGAAGTTAAATTTGAGCCATAAAACGAAGATAAAACGCCACCTCCTTCCACACATGAATAATTTTAGAGAGTAAAGAAAAGAAGAGCAGCCTTTCATTACTTAATGCATGTTGATACTTAAAACTAACTAAACCACTGGACTGAGATAAATGACCATGTTTACACAGGACTTTTAAGATTAGATTTTTTTCATCCCTTTCTACTTTTACGTTCAAAGTTTCTCTTCATTTTTCTTATTTTTTTGTATACTCTCATTTCCTCTTGGTTTTTAAAATACCCCTTTCTTCTCATTCCATCTTTTAACGCTTCTTCTACCTCTCAATACATTTTTCTTCTAGACAAATTTCCCTGTGGATTTCCTTACATTTTTCCCCTCTTTCACATGTTGGTCTCATCTTTTTTCTCCTCTCAGTCGTGTCTTCGTTCCATCTCCCGACGCTTTTCTTCTCTCTTAATCTTTTCGTGAAGTTTTTTCTTCGCCTTTCTGTTCCTTCATTGTTCGATTTCAGTCTTTTCAAAATTCTTCGACGTCTCTTACAATTCAAACGGGGATGAAGGTTAAGGAAGCAATCGATTAACCTCCTTCTTTTTCCTTCTTTTTTTTTAAATCTTATATGAATAAATATACCTTTTCTTAGTGTAGGACCAAAATTCTTGCCCTCCGAGAAAGAAATACGAAAGAGGGGCATCAGCTGAAATTTTCTTTTCGAAATTTTATCGGTCGCAGCAGCATCTTTCGCGAGGTCAGGCGACCAATAAAATCTCACACTGAAAGTTCCTCTCTCGGTTCTTTATTGTTTTTTCCCTTTTAAACTTGTGCTCCATATCTGGGAACAACAGGCGCACGCAGGCGATGGAATATGTCGGAAACAGAATCCTCCACGAGAGACTATTAAACAGAGACGAAAGGAGGAAGGGAGAAGAAAAAAAATGCCTTAAAAAACAGCCAAAGAAAAGATAAGCGCCGAGAGCTTCTGAGGAAGTTTTCTTTTTCATTCTTTCGTTAACTAAATGAAACTCGACAGAACTCCTGCGTTCTTGTACAAAAAGTGCAGTCGGCGCTTGTTTGCTTCTTTGTTTTGTTGTAAGAAAAAAAATTATTCAACAAAGAAACGTTTTTTATGTTTTCCTATTAAAATCAGTTTGTTTTGGCACTAGATCGAAGACAAACATTTTCACGAGATGCTATCTGAAAATTTTCTCCAGTAAGGCGAACTTAATAACAAAGTTTAACTTCTTTGAAAACTCTAGATAAACAAAAGATTCGAATAACAAAAGAATAATATTGATCAGATTAATCTAACATTGAACATATTACAGATATTTGGATAGTCATCCCGTAAATTTAATTTTTTTCCCAAATACGCTATGAATTCATAAGAATATACATTCCCCTTCAAAAGTTAAACAGGGAACAGAGAATTCGATATTGCTCGCAAAGTTTTCAACATGAATACGAGTAAGCCCAAAATGTTATTATTAATGACAACAAAACAGAGATCATAATGATCCACAAAACAGAAAACATTAATGCAGATGAATTTCTGATATGGGATATGTCATTCTCCAGCCTGGATGCTTATTTGGTCCAGTTGACCTGGTTATCAGCAGACTGTGTACAATCTGCAAGGGCACACATCTCACTACTGATCGTTGTGCATAGAGTGCTAATATATAATGGTGCCCGTAAAACAGGTAGCCTACCTGTTACATATAATTCGTATGCCTATGTAGTGGTCATCGGAAGGAACTGTATCACTGTAGGACGTGAAACAGATTATCTGGAGAGATTGTTGTTGTGCTTTGTAATTGAGTACATATTTGTGAGATCACCAAATGATGAACATCAATGGACCGAACGACTTCCGTGATAGACCGGCCGGCACGCAATCTTCCAATGTCTTGCCAGCGTGCTACATCACCCAAATGTCTTCTTTTTAACATTAATAATGATATGGCTACCCTCGATTTTCTTGGATTGTTCTAAGCTGATATGCTCACTGATGTCCTTCCACAGGATACAATACTCCTTTAATCCAACTGATTACTTTGCATATTTCTGGGTGCCCAATCATCATTTCCACGTTTGCAACACCAGACTACCAGTTGATTTATATATTTACATTTCCTGCTTAACTTTTGGAGGGGAGTGTGTTTAAATTTTATTTATATATTGGGAATAAAAATTGAACAAATTGATCGTGGAATAAAAAGCTGACTTTTCGGATAGAAAATATCCTTTGTCAAAGCAAAAAGTAAGTGATGAAGACCTTCATAAGACTCAATGAAGATAAAAAATTACTCCCTCTGTCTGAAACATATATATTTACAATACAAAAATAATGTTGAAATGTATACATTATTTTCGGACAGAGGAAGTGTTATTTTATTCAGCTTGGTCCTTTGCGAAATTCTTCGTCAGAAACTCGCTCTATGAAACTGCCTCGAATATGAAGAGAATTGTAAATAGCCTCCAGTGCTTTAAAGAAGAAGAAAATATTTCTATATAAATTCATGCTGGCTAACTGAAGGAATTGGGCAAAATAATAGAAACACCCTATGAAGTATAGTAAAACAATATATAAGTTCATCTTTAGCAGGCATCAGTTGATTTATGGACGTCGTGCTATTGTGGTGATTGCGCATTAGGATTTGTCAATTAACCATGCACGTCTGTCGTAGGGGAGAGGAGAAGTGCTTAGGTGAGCGTAAGTGTTTTGATGCTATTTACAATGAAATTATAACAGCCTAGTTTTTTATGTTGCGATAATGTACACATCATTCCTACGGATTTCTATTGCCAGAGTCTTTAGAGGGTGGCCAAAAAGTCTATAACCCTCAAATTACTTGATAACTATCATAAAATTTGAAAATCTCTTAATGCCACAAATAGGAAGTCGTGGGTGGGCAGCCTATTGGTGATTTCCGATGACCTGATTATACAAAATTAGGACATATATAAAAATTTATCTCATAAACCATAACAGATAGGGGCCATTTTCCAATTATATTGTTCCATATGCACACAATAAAAAAACGCATCATACAAGAATGAAACGGAAAAATTTCTACATTCTTGGATGCCTGTCCTGATAAAGCCAAGCTGCAAGCAGCATTCTCATTAGCAGCACATAAGAATGATACTCATTTCTTTAACTATGCAGTCAGCCATCGTACTGTACAATTTGCGAGGGTGATGAAACTGATCAAGAGCTCAGTGAAGCAGCCCCAAAGGCCCACATAAATGAAACATCAAGTGAACTAATTTTAGAGTATGGGCAAAGAACCAGGGCTCAGTAATTCAGAAAAGATTCAGATATATGAATTTTTTGTAATTGCACATGTTTGAATGTGGCTCTGTATGCTAATAAAACAGGAAGATGAATTGTTGTGAAACCTCAGGTAATATGCAAAACTGGATAGGTATGTGACATGATTGTCATAATATAACACGCGTATCCATTACAGGGTGAGTTTAAACTCGCGCACATCAAAGTCGCGTACTGGTTAGTACCAGTTTGAGAATTTAAATGAAAGTAAAGTATCCCGGAGATTAGTTGAAATGTTAGCTTTTATTTTTACCAGACAACTTTAGGTGTTAGAATAAATGTTGGAAATGACGTCCTCTTTCGCGAATACAAAAGCATGTTCATAAATTAGAAAATTTTAAAAAAATAAAAGAAATTTTTATTTTCGATTTCCGAGTGTTTACAGCGTTCCATAATTTCATTCACCTAAAGCAGCTCGGCAAATGAACATCATTAAGAGATGTCTATGCCCAGTCGCTGAAAATAAATTAAGCAACGTTGTTATAACCTTTTATCAAATTAAAATGTTTTTCAGGAATAAGGAAGAATCTTTGTTTTTCAGAAATTTTTTCAGGTTCGAATATGCAAATGCTGATAATTCAGATAACTAGCCTTATTTATTTATACGCCTATGAATGGACCTTGTTTTAATCTTGAAATTAAAAGGGTTGTCTTGATAAGTTTAAATTGAAATGGACCTTGCTTTAATCTTGAAATTAATTTTTAATTGATAAGTTTAAAAAATAAATATACGGAATAGCAATCGTTTTCCGTATACTTAAATATTTTTTTAAATATCCTTACATATATCATATGTAGCAATTAAATAAAAATAAAATAAAAATTAGTCAGGAGGAGTAAGCGCAGAAAACATGAGTTTAATTTAAAAATTGGAAAGTCTAGAAACACTTTCATAAAACTGGGGCCCATCTGACCGACCGAAATCTTTATCAGAGTGAAAAAAGGCGAAATGAAACTCATCTCTAATGTTTCTTCGTCTCCCTGCCCCTAATAAAAGCAGAGCCTGGATATTTAAACCTGTCAAGGGGTATGTATGGATCATTATAATAGGCATGCGTTATTTTGTTCTGCTTTATCCCCCTCCCCCCTTATTAAAGTCAGTGCAACCTGTTAGTGAAATTCATGTTCAAAAATGCTTTTTTCACTTCTTCGTGGAACTATAAAGGGAAGAATTTAATGACAGTATGGTTTCCGTAGCAAACTTAAAATTTCTTTCTCCAAATCACATTTCATTCTTATCGCTTCGTGCAACTCACAGCTGCCGCTTTCAAACCAAACAGTTGGAAAGATAAAAATGATTCCAAACGCGCATGCTCACACGCACACAGAGAATAGGCAAGTATATATTTAAAGAACTAAACACAGAAGAAAACTGAATGGACTCATTAAAAGGAAAGGCAAGATATGAAATTCTTTTTCTCTCCTTTGTGTAATTTCACATCGGATTATTTATTATACGTATAATGTAAATAGCTTAATAATGTGAGAGCTCTGCGTTCTCATAATCTTTTCCTGTAATTAAATATATTGGTCTATTATCTTTAAGAAATGCAAAAATTAGTTATTTATAATTTTTGAAAAACAGCAATTTTGGTTCAAATTTTAAAAATTTCGCAATATTATTAGGGATATGTATTTATCCAAGAGCGGAATCGGCGCACAATACAGTCGATTCTCATCGTTCTCAAGGTAAACGTTCCTGGGGGAAAAAGCACGGATACTGAAACATTGATACGAGGGGATATCAGAAATTAATGCCATTTATTTTCTAACGGAGGAAATATAGTCGCTGTGTAAAAGTTAACATAGCCAAAAAAGAAGCTGAGTACATGCAAAGACATTGTTTAACAAGAATTGTTCCTGCGCACGCGCACTACGTGCTACGAGTCTTTTTACAAATGGTTGTCGCTATCACATCGTCTACAGTGGAAGAACAGCGAGCTGTTACAAGGTTTCTTTTCGCAAAAGGTAAGAAGCCCGCTGAAATTCATGGGGAAATGATAGACGTTTACAGTGCCGCCTATCTAGACTGTCCAATGTGTGCAAATGGTGTTAAATGTTTCTGGAAGGAAGAGTTAGTCTTGCCGATAAACAGCATTCTGGGCGGCCTGCATCAGCGGCAACATCAGCCATTATCGAGGACATTAACAACACAATCAGAGAATAATGTCGCATTTCTTTGAAAGGATCTGCATGGGATACGGTGCATGATTAGCTTGGGTAGCGCAAGTCTGTTCGCGGTGGATTCCAAAAAGTCTGACACCAGAATAGGCCGGTAACAGCGTGCAGTCTTCAACATCTGCAGCGGTACAACCAGAAGGAAAATGCGTTTCCGAGATGAATCCTGGATCTTGCACTCACACCTGAGCCTAAAACTGCAAGCATAGTGTGAAAACATCCACATTCTCTGGTTCGCAAAAAATTCAAAGTTTCTCTTTCAGCTCAGAAGATTATGCTTACATTTTTTGGGATATGTAAGGCATCTTACTCGCAGAGTTCCTGCCCCGTGGGTCAATCGTCAACACCGCTACCTATTGTGAAACGTTAACTAAACTGCCGCGTGTAATTCAGGATAAGCGCCCAGAAAGAGGAAACGATGTTTGACTTCTTCATGACAACGCACGCCCGCTTATGGCCAACTCATGAAAGCAAAATGATCCGTTTCTGTTGGGAGGTTCTGGGTGGTCAGAGGTTTGAGAAGCCGACGAAGTTTTATGTGCGAGGTATTCTGAAACTGGTGCAGTGTTGGGATAAATCCCGAAATCGTCAAGGTGCCGATGTGGAAAAGTAGATAAAGACGTGTATTTTCAGCTGCATTTAAGTGTTTACCTGTATATGTTTCTTGTAGCCTGCTCCCAGTTGCTCTCTATGGCTAATGAAAGTGTAATTAGCTTTGCTGTTTTAAAAAAATACATACTAGAAGACGAAATTAATATAAAAACGAACTTTATTAATCTAGGGCTATGACGATTTCCTCTTTCAATCTAATCTAATTTAAAGAACTGTCCACGTTGTTGCGGTGATTTCCACTGCAGTTCTTTCAACAATTCAGAATATGGCGGGATGCACACTCAAATTAGCGTGTATATTTGAGGCTCGTTTCCAATGAAAATAATCCCGATTGGCTGTTCCAGGACGACGCAACAGATAGATGAAAAGTGGATACAAATGTATTTTTTAAATAAAAATCACTAATAAAAAACCCTTTCTACAAGTTTTCGCTATGATCGCGGATAGATACGAATAAACTGCGAATGTCGTGAAATGAGTTACAATTTTAAAACCGCGTATGAGCGAATACGTGGACACAGAATCTACGGAAACGAAATTGACTGTACAATATTAGTATCAGACTTGAGAAAGCATGTATTTTAATCTGCGTTTTCATATCACGCTACAAGTTGAACATAAAGTAATAACACTAGCCTGATTTCTCAATTCCTTTAATGTTTGAAACTCTTTTACCTACAACGTCACATGCATTTGCTACACGTTGACCTGCATTTCGAAGTATACTTGGATGTGTCCCTCTCCCATCCTTCGCACGCGAATTAACTTGGATACTTTGCTGGGTTACGAATAGTTCAAATTTCTAGACAAAATAAAAAATAAACACAAAAAAAAACTGATTCCAATATTTACTTCGCGATATTTTTCTATATTCCCAAAGCAGTTCCACGTAGAATGAACATTTCGCGTTGTCTTTGTTTCCGGTAAGTTTGCTGCGCAGGATTGCAAGATGCGCACCTAACTGAAAACAAAGCGTCAGTTCTTTAATATCCAGAACAAATTTATCAATCTGTTTATAACAATATGTTTATTCGCTATCTATCAATGAATCTTTCCTTTTAAATATTTAATTGTGCTTATAGGAGAGCAGCTCTATTTATTTCCCTAAGTTATGCTCCTTTGTAAATTCGGCCATGTGGTTTAATTTATGAAATTTGATGCTGATGTTCAACCAGCTACTCTGAGTTACCATGTTGCTTCTTCTGGTAAGGCTATCTATCACACACATTCTGATTGAACTAATACTAAATTTAACATAATGATTTTCTCGTTGGACGCCAAACTTGGTTAAACGTTCGCTACTAAAACAAATATTCTTTTGAAGAAAAATTAAAAAGAAAATAATTTTTATTAAGAAAAAATTTTTGATGCACTCTTTTGATAATTTTGCAGGGATTTAACATCTCCATGGTATTGGGTCTCATTTTTCAGAAAAACAACGCTGATTAGATTCATAAAAATTTAAAAAATAACAAAAATAGAAAAATGTCTAAGCGGCTTACTTAATCACTACAAAATGCTTAAACAATAAAAGCCAGAAACGGTGGACACCAGTATGCAAATTTAAAGGGACACTGAAAACACTAATCCACATGAGAATTTTTATTGACTCGGATGTACTTTTCGGAAACCAAATTTCCTTCATCAGTGGGTTTCCGAAATGTACATTTGAGTCAATAAAAATTCTCATGTTGATTAGTGTTTTCAGTGTTCCTTAAATTTTTTCGAATTTAATTTCGTGTAAAATTTTTCGAAAGCAATTCCTGGCTCGTTTATATTTCATTAGATTTCATAGAGCATTCTCCAATATATATTGTTTTCCAAATATTTTAATTCTGCGTAGTCGATAATTCGTCACTAATTTAATGAGCAATTCGGATTCATTTACAAACAACTTTGTTAACACAATATAATTTAGTGTTTCTTGGTTACTCTAATTTTTATAGACGTTTTAAAATTTTATTGCACCAGTAGGATTATTTTCTTACCTTTCGATTTTGTTTTTGTTTTGTTTTTTTAATAAAAATAAATATATGCACACGAGCACATATATCGAAAAATCAATAAACGACTGTCATTCCCAATCATATAAACAGGAGCAATACACAGACAAAGCTAGAAAACTAAAAAAAAAAGAGTTTTCTATAATTCTTCCATTTCCATTTGCTGTTAATTTAATCCGCGTTCCTTAGCACATTTTCACAATTACATTAAACTCACTCTGTTGTTTCGCCAAAGCACAATAGAAATGTAGAGGCGTTCTTATTTAAAAATGAAATTATTGATAAAGACATTCATTAGAATGATGCTCTTTAAGGCTGCCATGCCAAAAGAAAAAAAAGATGGCTTCGGTTTATGAAGTTGTAAAAAGCAGTTTTTATGCATGCTCAGTTAATTAATTTTATTTAAACTTTATTATTTACTGCTCCTGAATTCAAACTTTCCAAATTCAAGACTTGATTTAGGAAAACACTTGAACAAAGAAATGCAAGAAATTCGTGCCATTTGAAATGTCTAGACGAGCGATAAAATTTTAAAATTAAGTCGTTTAAAGCATAATCAACGGACACTCACTTTTTATTGTCTGTTCTTAAGTGTTGCGGAGACCAGTATAATGAGAGCAGCTTGCGTGAACATTTTAAAACACAAAAAAGGTCAATTTATTTAGAGAGTCTTTTTCTTATCTTCAGCCGTCTTTTTTCACTTCCTCCTATTCTCATTCATCTTTTATGGAAATTTTTTAAAAAGGTTTGTTTTCCCTTCTTTCTCCTTGAATTTTTTTTCATTAAAAATAATCAATATCGTCGTTAAAAAAAAATCCTTTAAAATTGAAAAGAAAAATTCAACTTTTCCTGGGTGCGAATGAGTGCAGTGATAAATCAATAACAGAAAGTTCGGGTATAATAATAATAGAAATTTGATGAATGAAGAAATTGGTTAGGAAAGACGAAGAAGTTCTAGTTCTCTCATAAAAGAATCTGACAGAGAAAGGGAGAAAAAAATTACTCTGACTGATTGTGAGGGAACAATGGGAGCAGCTTCGTTAATGATGACGACGCCGTTTATAGATTAGAGCGGAGTGGTTCGCCTTACCTGCTCGTGATAGGAGGAGCAGCAGCAGCGTGCCCGCCAGGAGGATCGTTCCGCCGGTGACCATCGGTGGGAAGTGAGGCAAATGAAGATGGGAAGCCACGCGAGAGAAATCAGATACCGCCTGTAAAGATAATAAACTGAACGTCAACATTAAAGGGAACATTCTGAAAAATAAAACAGAACATTAAGATAGAGAAACAGAAGATAAATGTTGTCAGTTCTCGAAACGTTTACACGGAATGAATGTTAGGCTGCTCCCTTCGTTCTTCGAAATTAATTATTCCCTTGCCATTACATTTTAGTGCTGAATTTCAATTGCATTCAGTGAATTTCTTTCTTTAAAAAGTTTTAAATAAAGAATAAACACTTAATAAATTGTAAATCACACGCCTGTCTCTGTCGTTACTATCAAGACCGACAAATCAGTTGCCAGTTGTGCAAAATTTTGCATAGTATAATTTTTAGGTATTAATTTTTAACAGGTTATTGAAAATCTTCGTTAATAAAATAAACATCAAACATTCATTGTATGCCTAGCTGAACATAACATCATTGATTTAGTGAAATTTGCAATTCTATTAGTGAAAATACATGTATATCTTGCAGGTTTAGATTTCAGAATATACAGAATAAGATTACATATCTTGATTCTGCTCGCAGATAATTAGGTTAATGTAGAATATAAAGGTAAGAAATGAAATCCATTTCAAAGGAGAGGTTTTGTTAGGAAAATGTTTCTTACCTGAAAATTATTTTAAGGTTGGTTGGCGGCGAAGTAAAACAACTCGTTAAATAGCGGACGCTTGCGCAGTTGCAAATCCGTTAGGAAAGCATGCTGCAAACAAAATGATGGCAAGCGTCAACCCGCGTCAACGGTTTAATCTGCCTTATGTGTCCTTTTAGACCAATCATAACAGTTTTTCTATGTACGTGATAATGAGACCCTCCTTTCCCAATACCCTTCTTCCATTATATGCAGTGGGTGTTCTGCCTTTGTGAATTGATATATAAACGTAGAAGCCTCTTTGCTATTTTTAGCCAATGGAAGAAATGTTATATATGTATTACCTAAATAAAATATATAAATAGCCAGAACTGCGGGCACTAGGATAACAAGAAAGGAAGAAAAAAAACCGTTATTCCGCATAAATAAATTTTATAACATAAAAACTCAAATGTACATTACTTGTTGTTTCTCACTGATGAAGGAGACGCAGAGCTCCGAAAAATTCATTTATGTTGAATAGTGGTTTCTTTTCTTCTTTTCTTATTATGTATTATCTATTGTTTTTAAGCATTTTGATAAATTTATTAATGTTTTGATAATGATTTTTTCACATTATCCAACTGTCCAGACAGGTCGAAGTTTAGATTGATTTTTAGACTGTTGCCAGTTGTGCAAAATTTAATGAGAAATGTCATCTCTTAATTTCAGTATAGATGACTTCTCCATTGTTACATGGTCCACTTACGATGTTCACGGACCCACTGCAGTCGTAAACATCGATGGTGCTGGGATCCGAACTCAATGCTAGAACACTTACTACAAATTATATAGGTGTTGTTATCAAGAACCTGAACACATTTTATGTTCGAACTGCTGCACTATGTGATAAAATACCTCCAAGACAATGTAATTTGCGTGGTTAACTAATGTTTACTATAATGTTTAACAAAAAATTTATATCAAACAGGAGTGGTCGATGAGTGAATCAAAAAGTTCAGTGATAGCGTTTTTTTTAAATTTAATTGCATTGTTTTTAACATCATTAATATTTTAGCAATTTCAAAAATGATCGAGTTAAAATAATTTTGCAAGGGTAAGGCTACACGGGCTTAAAAGTTTATGTACAGGGTGGCCTAAAATTCACCTTTCATCGTTATTTTTAAGACTATAGCTTTTAAAGTTTAAAATTAAAAAAAAAGTTAACTTATTTCAACAAAGTAGGGTCAATATGAAAAATAGTAGGGCATTCGTTGGTGATACTTCATGTAATACCTTTGCGTTATTGCATCATAATGGCGGAAGAATTTCTTTGGTGTAGAAAATGCGTACAAAATGTAAGTTATTCTCACTAAATAACAGCGTTACAGAGATGTATCGACGAATGTTAGCAAAATCTGTTAATTGGGCTGTTAATTGGTGAAAGCACTTTCTTTTATACCCTCAATGATAGGTTTTGAATTAACATAGAAACGAAGAAAGTACTTTTTGTGTGCAAATAAACTTTTGAAAATAAGTGGAGCAAAAAAATATATATATATAAGTTTTTTGAGAGATTATTTTCGAGAATCACGTGATTACGTTTGATTGCATTGAACAGATGTAAAGGCAGTGATTAAAATAGTGTATCACTAGAAATGCAACGCTGTAACTGATGCTTGTGGTAACGAGTTTCTGTTATTCCAGAAGATTCTAAAGGTAATCAGGGGAACTAAGATCGTTGAAATTTACTGACACTCTCCCTCATAATTCCCTAAAAGTGGCAGTTTGATGTTCGCCTTCGTGTAAAAGTAGGCTATATTACCTACGGAAGTGGCTCAGTCGATCGTGCAGGTGTGTGATTACGTTCGCAGACAAAGCAAGAAAATATGGAGAGATATAAACGTAGGTGATTCACGCGAGGTTAGCAGCAGCCTGCGAGAACGCAGCACCAATTCACAGAATCGTATATTTCACTGGTTTTCAGTCGCCACATGATTATTCACCATTGCTGCTTGATGCTCCATACTTATCGGATGTTGCGCCTAGCAACTACGCTCTGTTAACCCTAAAAATGATAAATTTGAAGAAAAAAATGTAGTGTCAAATTTTTTTAACGACCTAAATACTTAAGCAAATCAGCCTTTGGAGCTCTATGTTATTCTTGGATATAAATACAGGGTGTCCGAAATTGATGTATACACTCTTTGAAACGTTATAACTCAGCTACGAAATGAGATAGAAATACGAGGGGAGATCAAAAAGTAAGTTGCACTAACTCGCCGCAGGAGTGCGCTGTGTATCGCAATCTTGAGCAAAGCGGAGAAAGGGACATTAACTGCGCAGACGTCGGATAGGACGGTTGCTGTGGTTTCCCGTCGTGTTTTGTGTGACTAGCGGGCAATGGCGCGTCAACTGGATGTCCACTCCAAACTTGAGGTGCGAGCAGCAATCCGATTTCTATGGGCCAAACGGGTGAATTGCACGGACATTCATCGTGAAATCACTGCTGTATATGGAGAGCGTGCAACACCTCACAAGGCCCGCCAAACGTGCGAACTGCTGCAGCGATTCAAGTGGGAGGTTTGGCAACATCCTCCATACAGTCTCGACTTAGCGCCATGCGACTTTCATCTTCTCGGTAAGCTCAAAACGGAACTCGGTGGACAACGATTTCGAAACGACGAGGAGGTGAAAGCGGCTGTCCCGTTTGGTTACAAAACGCTGGAGGAGATTTCTATGCATCCGGAATCGAAAAGTTGGTTGATCGTTCGGATAAATGTTTAGGGTCTCTTGGGGACTATGTGGAAAAGTGAACCTACATTGTATGCTGCTATAGCCGTGTTGCTTTTGTATAGGTGGTGTAATAAATGGCCATACCGTGGAAGTGCAACTTACTTTTTGATCTCCCCTCGTATAACGTTTGTTGAATTTTATTCCTTAAACTTCCTTAAGCCCGTACATGTTCAAAATGTCCACCTTCTGCCACAGTACACTCCCAACACCGAGGTCGAACAGAGCGACATACCGACTAGATTGTAGCTAATGGAATATCATTGATTGAATGAACATTGGATTTGGCGATACCAATTTCACGAGAGCATTGCCTTACTGACTTCTTTGGGGATCGCGCAAAAATCTCCATGACGGCAACAACACTCTCGTTATCAGTGGCACTTCTCTTGGTTCCGCACCAACCTTTCAATACATCTTTCACCGTTCCTTCGGCTTCAAACTTGTCTTGGAGTTTTGTTATTGTTACCCTTGTTGACGGTTGTGTACCAATTTCAACTCTCCAACGTCGTTGAACCGTAGCAACATTCTCCACTTTCCAAATAACACTTCAGTATCCACTTACGTTCATCGAATGAAAGTCTCACCGCCATTTTGGTTTATAAACAAATGAACAACAATGAACGTGTCGCTATGCTTTTCCAGCGCCGTCTGGATCATACACAACAAACCTTATATTTCTATCTCATTTCGTTGCTGAGCTATAACGTTTCAAAGAGTGTATACATCAATTTGGGATACTGTATAATATTACTATATAAATCGGGTAATGTACTTATATACAAAAACATTTGTAATCGATATTTTATTAATACGTGCCTTTTATGTATTACATTTAAGATGACAATTTATTCATTGTTAAGAAAAGCATTCAAAAGTATATATATAACTTTCTTATGTATCTCGATATTCCGCTATTGACTGAAGGACTCCATTTAATATTTAATACTTTGTCTAATAAAGAACACGCATGCTCGTAATTAATGTTTACTATACGTCATAAATTTCAGGACAACTTCGTGGGTACCAATTTATTCCAGAAATTGAGATTATCCAACATCTAAAGAAAGTAATAAAATAGCACGAAGAATAAAATTCCATTCCAAAACTACTCATTTTTCCGGCCCGGGCATACTGAACTTATTTTTATGAACTTTTAGCGCCTAGGGAAGTTTTATGGTATCCGTTTTATGGCGTTTTGAGCAGTTTAGCGACCCGAACAATAATCTTGATATGGGCAGTTATTAGTGACTGCTCAAAACTTGAAATTTTGCTTAACTCTGGAAAGGTTGTGTCAATGCACAGCAGTAGGAAAGTTATCCTATTGAAACACTGGATGTTACTTCCTCCGGATGGAAGTTTTCCTTAAAAAAATTCCAACCTATTCTCGACCAGAAATGAATCCGAAATCTCATTATTATAAGGCAAATATCAAATTATTAAGAACGGTGGTCTATGAACAAACAACAATGAAATAAGCTTTACAGTGCTCTTAGAGGATTGTGAGAGCCATTATTATTTTATTAAAAACAAGACTAAATATATAAGACAGTTAATCATATTAGCATAACGATATAAGAATTCATCAATCAGAAAGCAAGCATTTATCTTCATAAATGAATAAATAAACAATCATTTAACAAGGTGGATATTATAGAAATGATTTTTAAATATACAAATGAGGGCCTAAAATTTTGTAATAACATTTTACGTTCGATAAACAAAATATCGTCTTTAAAATAGATTTTTCCCTCAGAGGCTTCCTGTGAAGCAGAAATTTTATAAACTCGATAACCCAGTTTGTTCAATAATTGGCCCGAAATTATATTTGTATTCTCCATCACAATAGCGGCTACTTCAATCAACAGTATAGAACAAAAATCTCGAGAAACAGGTCCTAATTGTAATTTGCATTTAATAAAAAAGGGGATGAAATAAACACAAGGAATCACTTTCTTTTAAACGCTCAACGATAGTTTTCGAATCGTTGCGTATTTAACGACAACGTTTTTTTGCCGAAAAACTTAGAAATGAAGAAAGTGCTTTTTGGTGTAAACACTTTTATCAAGTAAGTGACCTTTTGAAAATAAGTGGAGCAAAAAAGGTAAGAGTTTCTTGGAAAGAGTAAACGAAAGCATAACGATGGAGGAGAGACTATTTTCGAGAATCACGTGATTTCTTTTGATTGAATTGAACGCTGGAGAAGAGAGAAGTTCCCAGCGAGAAGTCACATGACGCTGATTTCACGGCTCGATGATTAGCTGATTGGTCAAATTGGATTGCAAAGGCAATGGTTCTTGCAACTAATGCTCGAACAGTGCCCAGATATATGAAAGGAAAGGGAGTAAGGAAATCTAATAAACCACCCTTCGTTTATTATACAAAACAAGAAGCCTTTCTTGATTTTATCTAAAAGTTTATTTTCGAAGTTTTCTTATGAATACAAATTCTTTTCTATTATATGAAACTGATATTATTAACCTAAATAATATGTAAACAAGAATTTAAACGATAGAAAAAATACAAAAATGTGAATTTAAAGATCGAATTTCTGAGCAATGATTGCCTTTAAACGATACAATAATGTCAAAAAATATATAAATATCCTTTGAAATTCAGCGGAATTGCATTCCATACATACTGTCATCTACTGCAATATTCTTGGATTCGTAATATCTTATTTTTTCATTTATAGTTCGAAAATTCACGTTCATTGATCAGTTTATAAAATATCCCGAGGGCATGGCATAATGCTAAAAACCTTCGAGTAAAGCTTGTGTCTGTGTTTCCGTTTGTCAGAGTTTGTTTTTGACAAAAATAATCGCTATTCATACGTAAACCAAATAAGTTGTGAATACAATAACAACATACTTGTCTACTTTGGTATCAACCGTATCAATGGAATTTATATACAGTAATTTATTATTAAATGAATTTTTAAATATATTTTCAACTTAATAAGATAAAATAAATAAAAGACCCATTGACCAAAACAAAAATAAAAAAGGTAAAATACGACCTTATCCTGTAAGCGCTTTTCGAGGGCGAAGCTCTCATCATTCAGCTGGTAAAACACGGAGTAATAAGGAGAAAACCCGATGATACTCCGTGTTTTACCTGCTGAATGATGAGAGCTTCGCCCTTGAAAAGTGCTTACAGGATAAGTTCGTATTTCTCCTTTTTTATTTTTGCTGTGGTCAGAGTCTTTTATTAATTTTATCTTATTACTTTTATCCACATTTCTTTCCTTTTTTATTTTTTCTGGTGGATCGCAATTTTTGTTTAACTTTGTTTTTACAATTTTTTGCCAATTCTCGGGAAAAAGTCTTTTATATTTTCAACTTAACGCAGTACAATATTTCCTCCTATGAGATTCTTTGTATTTTCATAATTTTCTTTATATTTTTTCGTTATAATTATAGTTTTATTAGGTTAGGTTGGGTTTAATTTGGTATTTCAGCTTCCTAATTTCTGAAAATACAACATATAGCTGACCTTGCGTTATACAGGATTCAGACAAGAAAGTATGATTTGCGCTTTATTTATTGTGATTATAAAAGCCAGCTCGATTGGTAAATTATACCGTTTTTAATATCCATTATTATCAACAAAGAAATAAATACCATTATAGGAATTATCCCATATACACAAGATGGTTTAATAAAACTTTCCCTAGAGAGGAATCTATTTAAAGTACGGGTACCAAACTGGTAGAAATAATGTCCAGGTTACAGGGCCACAAGATATGCATGATTCACCGCTTCCATTAGCGATATCGTTCGCACGTGTTGTTAACCTCACAGGCTTGGAGAGGCATCAT
This sequence comes from Rhysida immarginata, assembly GCA_023313115.1. Classification (NCBI taxonomy): domain Eukaryota; kingdom Metazoa; phylum Arthropoda; class Chilopoda; order Scolopendromorpha; family Scolopendridae; genus Rhysida; species Rhysida immarginata. The sequence goes on from JAHWFO010008967.1 coordinate 578,554, forward strand.
GCATACCTCATGGACTACTTTCAGACTGACCTGGAGACAGATGGGTCACATTTCGATGGGTGCCACTTTCTACTCTGCTGGACGCTAGCTCCACAAAAACCTGACATTCTGTGATATCGCAACGCATTAAAAATGTTTTAAGTGGCATTTCTTATTCACTATTTCAGTTTCCCCTATCCTTGGCAATGTTCACATTATGGTTCCTGTACGTGCGATCGTTAGTTTTCCAATAGAGACGGTTAAGTAGGGAAAGTTTAATTATAACCACCTTGTATGTGTAATAATAGAAAAATTAGGTCTTGGATTCGAGACATAATCTATTGCGCACATCCTGAGACATTTTCATGTCATTTTAACTTATTGAAAATTTCAATTCTCATTTAGTTATAGTTTCCTACAATCAGAGTGAAAGGATGTGCTGCAATTATAAAGAGTTAACTGCATCTTACATAAGTATATTCAAAATGGAATTTAGCACGTTTAGGTTCTTTTGTTAATAGTCAATCGGAACTTAACTTTCTGGGTGTTTCTCGTATTTTAAAGCTGATTTTTTTTCTGCTTTTACTAGCATTTTAATAATTTTTCTAGTATTTTTTGCATTTTCTTTTATATTTTCTATTATTTTCGTGCAATTCATTAATGCAGTGTTCGTTCATACGTTTCTTATATCGTAACACAAAACTTTGTGGAAAAACAATTCACGAATAATTAGAATTATTATATCTCAAATAGAATGCTTCAAAGATCACATTTATAAACCATTATTAATTTTAATGATGGATTAAAATGAATAAATATGAACCATATCCTTTTTGTTTCTCCGAATTTTACGTACTTTTTAGAAGGAATCAATGAATGTTTCCTTACAAAGAATTTTGATTTTCATTTCAAAGTGGCTAAGCCTATCAAAAAAGTTAGAAACCTGATAAAGGCATATATGGCTGTTTCTAATGATTTCAAAACTGCTTCTGATGATTTCAAAAGCAAAAAGGTAGCGCGTCCAGAGTTCTAAGAAGGCAAATGAGAAAAATGCAAAGGCCGAATTTGGAGTAAATGGAAGAAACGGTCGCCAAACAAAATCCTTAACATTTTGGAACTGAATAGCTTAATTTCTTATTTTAATTTCATATATTTTTATTTATGTTTTATATACTTAAATAATTGTTAGTTATGAAGTTCGTTTAAAAAAATGCAGTATTGCTGTTACAGCATTTACATCTTATTATGCAAAATAAAGATTTTAGATATCATGCAGGAGATATGTCATTTTTGTCATAAATATTGAGACTCGAACTGGCTTCCTCCTTTTTTCTGAAATAAAATTCTACTTTGTAGCCCTTCCGGAAAGGCTGCATATAGCCGAACGAACATTGATCCAACTGTGCAAACTATTTTCGTGACTAGCTGTTAATTTATTTCTACCTTTTAAATATTATTTGCAATAAGTATATAAAAAAAATTATAAAAAGATATTATTGCACAAGAAAAATCTTTATAAATAAAATGTCTATTCCATGTATACATAAAAAATCTTTGAAATATTTATGATGTTGCATTTTGTAATACAATTTTCTTTTTTTTTTCCTTTAGCATATGTTTTTTATTATGCAACAATATTGGCTCTTTTTTTTACACACTTTTATTGAACTTCACTTGTTTGTGTGTTTGTGCGCAAATTTTGTAATCAATATTTTGCCCACTTCCTGACTACCTACAGCTCTGCAACTTTCCCCAACGGCGTCTTATCGATGACAATGCCTGTTTCAATCGTTAGTTTCACTAGTCTTTCATTTATGGTACATCAAACTATAAATAAAGAAGAACATGTGAGTTCGTTACGGAAACAGTTTTGCGTTGTTGTTGAACGTTTAAGCATTGTTGATGCTGGCTTGAAGCACATGGCGGAACTGAAAAGTCACCTGACCATTGTTGTCTGAGCAAAAATTTTTATAAAACTATAAATAAATGAGACCATGTGAGTTCGTCACACGAAACAATTTGAATATGCAAGCTTTGCAACAATTTGAATTGAATTTGAAACTAATTACCGCGCAAACTGCGCGCGGATAAAATCTTGTTATACAATATTTAAGTTTAATATGTGTACAGTGCAATCATGATGTAAGGACTGCTTGTATTGTTGTTTATTGTTATCGTTGTTAATTGTCTTATGTAATTGTTGTTAATTTGATCATCAAAGCTAGCAAAGTTGTTGATTGTGGAGAGCATTGTTTATGATTAGCCAGCGTAATGTATTGCAAACGCTTTCCAAAGTTTTTTTGGTTTTGTAGTTATCATATAAAAGCCTATTTTTTTTAAATAACGACTGAAAAGAATAAAATAAAATATATAAAATAAAAAATTTAAAGCACATACTTTCACCTTAAAAAGTGCAGTAAAAAGTAAAAGAATCTAATTTTAATAAAAAAGTAAAAGTGTGGTGGCGCGTTTAATATTAAATTTTAAAAAAAAAAACTACGTAATAAAATAAAAGTGAAAATATATTTTATTCATCCCACTACACATTTCTAACTAACGTTTTCATGCGATCCGTCAGTTGTTTCTCATTCCCCTCCCCCGTGCACATTTGCACTCAAATGTTGTCCTCTTAAACATGTTTAAGCATTTATAAGAAAACCGAAATTACTTTTAAATCTAAATTGTTCATAATAATTTAACAATCGATATTTATTTTTAATTCAATTTTTTTTAGTCTTTCTTTTAATTTAGTGATTGTCATTTCAACTTTCACATGCATATATTTTCTCTAAAATGTTCTCCGATATAGGTAGACTTCCTGTTCCTTCTATACACTGTCATGAATCTTTGTGGTCTTTATATTGTTTCAATATAAGAAATGAATGGATAAGAACGGAGCTGGTTAAGTTTTATATGAAAAATAATATTATCATAGAAATAAAGAAGAAATAAACATAGCGATCAAAATCGAAAATGAGATTTGGAACAATTTCCGTCGGCCTACAGCTCCCTATACTTCGGAAACTGATTACACTTTCGGACATATTCATATAACATAAAAAAAGAAAAAAAATCACATTTTTGCTATTGTTCTTAAAGTTTCCTTTGTACATACCTTAAAAGTTTCTTCAACCGTAACAGGTTGTACAGCTTTTAATTTACTTTTGTTCCATAATGATATAAAGGCTCGAAATCTTTGCTTTGAGCATTTCTTAGTTGATTTTTCTTCAGCTTCCTTAATAGAAAAAGTTTGTTTGCGTTATGACGTCATCTAAAGTCTTTTTTTATATAAAAAATTTATATTTCTGCTGACGAACTCTCGGCATTTTACGATTTGATGATGAAGAACCCGCCGATTTTAGAGTACTTAGCGAGACAAATTTCGCATTTCCATTCAAAATGCAAATTAGGATTAAATTTTTTTGACGGGATAGATTTGATGTGTAGTCAAACGAAAATTATCTTTAGTCAAACGAGAGAGGATCGGATTTTAAGGGTGAAGATGATGACAGCGTTTATTTTGAGAGTTTGATTTAATAAGGCTCGTAATCGAAAGCATTGCTTATGAATTTGTGTGCAGTTTTTCTCAATAAATAATACTCAGATTTTCAATTTTGTAAAGTGGTAAATCTCAAGTGCTAAGTGAGAAATCTATCGAACATGTCAACATTTGGATGATAAAACGGAAAACAGGAAGAATCTACGATTCAATACGAGACAGAATCTTTCAAATCCTTGAAATTGTTAAAAATCTTCAAATTATGAACAAGATTTATATTATGATTAATTGAATGATTATAATAGCCCTAATATTAATCTATTTCTTCGTGAATTATTGAAATAGTGATCAAATTAATTTTAAAATTATATAATCGTGTTGAAATTTAACTTGTTCAAAATGCGTTGCAGCGAAACAAAAATTTTCTGGTTTCTTGGAAGCCAATTTACTTCTATATATGCCATCAATTAAATCCGCCCAAATTCACTGGCAAAGATCAACATAGCACCACCTAAGTCCCTGATTGTAGCAGCAAATATCACTCACTATCTTTGTGAAGTAATTTCTAGCTAAATCTATTTTTCCTGTTTTTCTTTATAACTGAAAGCTAAATGGTATGTGCTATTTAAAGTGCAGTAACAAAGACTTTAACTCTCTATTAGCAATACATAGTATTTAGCATTTCTGACCACATAAGTAAACTTGTTATTACCTGTATTCAGTTTAATCAAATTGAATGCAATATCATATTTATAAAATTTATAATAATACAAAAATCTATTATATATCAGCTATTCAGCTATAACAGAAACTCAAACAATGAATTTGCAAACTCATGGCATCAATTGTGAATATCCAAAATAATTCGCATATTTGGTTATTATCAGTTCATCGCGATTTTCAATAGTTGTAATATAACTAATTCCGCATCTCAATCTTATTTCTTATATGGCATAAAAATATATTATTTGGAACAAGGAAATTCATTTAAACAGTAGTTCAAATTTAGAAAATATCAGCAATAAACGATGAGTTCAATAAGACTGGCATTTTGTGATATAATAATAAAGCCCAAAAATAAAAATAAAAAATTAATATTTTTGTATTTCTTAATTTATTTTACTCTATGATAATCTGAAAGTCAATTGTATATCATAGGTGAACATTTAATTGTAAGAGCGTATTTCATCCTTTTTGAATAAAGGGAATAGAAATGCATTTCTTAGTTATCAAAATTGTTAAAGATATTTGACTTATTTTCGAATCCAACTCCTAAACGTAAACTTCTAGATCGGGTATGGAAAATTTGTCGATTCTAGTAGATCAATGAGTCTACGTGATCATTACTGAAACCCGTTTATTAAGTAAATTCAAAACTAGTTTCCTTATTATTATTTTTTGAAACAAAAACACTGGAATAATTCTATAAACAAGTGGAAAATTTCATTAGCACCTAATAAGGTTTGATGAGAGAAGATTCAAAATATTTGACGTTTTCGAACGAATTTTTTCATGTCAAAAAAAAAAAATTGCCAGTTACAAATTGGAAGATGGAGAAAGTTAAATTAAACTGTAGGGAATATTTTGAATGAAAAATATTTTTCCTGACCTGACAGTTTTTGCGGCGATCGGCGGGTTGTTTTTGTCCGAAGAGCGGCGTCTCCTCGACTTGACGACGGGTCAGCGCCGGCTGTTTTCTGTTCCGCCGTCGAAAACTGGACCGAAGAGGCGTCGATTGAATCGGTCGGCAGCCGAAATATCTGTTCGTTTTCTACATAGCGCAAGCCGAACCTCACAGCACTGGCGATGATGACGACGGCTTCTAATGAGAAATAATGGGTGGCATTGAGAGGGTGAGGGTGGGAGTTTGCCAAGGAAAGGTTCGGGCGCCGCTTCACTCTCCGCTCCGCTCGTCCTCTGCCAAACAGCCTCCAAGACGTTCTGCCCATAGCCTATACGCAGTCGGCGACGCCGAGGAAATTGTCTATTCCACCGAGCAAGGGGGGGAAGGGGGGCAAAAGAAAGAATAGGAGCCCTCCGGAGGCGAACGACGACAACTCAATCAATCAGTGGACGTTTTGCCACCTAGTATTTAGATATAACATACACGTAAAAACAAATTTGTGGATTTTTCTTTTTAGGAATAAAATATTTTTTCATTATTTATGATTGAATCATCAAATACGTATTTTGTCCTTCCTTAACAACTTTATAAATTCATATTTCTATTCTTTAAATTAAAAGCAATGTTTGAAACGTTCTTATCGATTTAATACAAAATATTAAATCTAATTATAAATTCACCCATTCGCTCGATGTCAGTACACCTACTTCTAACGCTTATAATGGAATCAATATACATTATAAAAATTTATTTATTCATTAATAAATGATGAAACCAAAAATTAATAAAATGCTACTTGCAAAACTGTTCATTTTACTGTTATTAGGAGCTACGTCAAAGTCCCATATTGAAAATGGAACGACGCTTAAAAATAATGAGGAAGGAAGTTTTTTTTTCTTGGATAGGTAAAGATGCTGTCAAGCGCCAAATTCTCATTTAAATTCGATTTTTGAAAGGTTATTTTAAGATAATTATTTTACTTTTTCGGTCTCTTTTAAATATTTCTTTTCTGAGAGATTTTAAAACCAATTTAAGATACTAACATGTAGTTTCTTTATGTACAAAGTATGGTTTGATCGATTTTTATTGATATATGTATTTGATTTTTAGAAGGAATGTTGTGTTCATATTGGCAATATACATTATTATTTTCAAAACATTTAGTATAGAAATCGTTAATTTAACCATGCTTTTTCCAATTATGACTTAAACTTATAACTATTGTATTAACATTACTTTGGATTGCCATAAGATTACAGATTAAGCTCAAAAGAGTTATAGAGCTCCTATTTTAAAAATATAGCATTACGGTTATAATATTTCACATATTTTATTCTGTGATTTATGATACTCGCTCCTTAAGATATCACGTAACTCAGCAGGGTGTATATGCGACTCAGCAGGGTGTATATGAGGGTATACTGTGAGAATTTGTACCTATAGCTAGACTGTGGAAAAATTTATAATAAATTTTGTCCAATCTGAAGACGAAACTTTAAATTGCATCTCTTGGACGTCGAAAGGATAATTTAATATTGAACTGTATCATTTTGTCAGGACTTGCCAGAAAAATATCAGTTACAGTGATTACTTTTATGCCCAGCTGTACTTAGAAGTGTCAAAAAGTAAACTGCATTATACTTCTCTATGATACTCTAGAATTGTCCTCATTACAGTAACATCACTATACAACCAACATATCACAAGGAGCCAAAAAAAAATTTGCCGTTTTTATAAGCCTTTGGTTACTTTGTAGTTTAATTTTTCATTACTCTTCTTTCATTTCAGAAACAATAATCTTTTCCATGTTAATATATCATAAGAAATTTACCTTTGCAATTTCAGACGAATTAGAGAGTAGATCTGTAGCAACAAAGTTTAATAATGTAAAGGAAAACAAATTTCCAAATAATGACTCTTCGAGCGATAAAGAGACTATCGTAAATTTTTACTGAAATTCTTGGAGAGCCGTCGTGGCAAATAAAATCGCATCGTTTAAACCGATTAATTAGAACTGAATGGCCTGAACAGAAGGCTTTAAATGAGTCATGTAATTATTTCCGGAGGCGTGAAAAGCTTAAGAGTTTAATATGTTATGAATGTAGGAAGATCAATAAAAATTGAAAGAGCTTAAGGTAGCTAAGTAATGATGAATATTCATTAGCGAAAAACTCGTTAAGAAGTAAAGGAAATAAATTACACTGATTTATAGATTATATAAAAATCAAGTAATTAAAGTATTTAAATTTAACATCATTTGGCGATACTTAAATATATATTGGCGATATATAGGAATTCGACAATAAAGGACACATCCACATAATGTGCTGCATTAGAGCCTGAATTCTCCTGGGAATGATAGTATACAAATCCTGGATTGTGGAACTCCCCAAACTCCTGTGGAATTTTTCGAGAGAGACTGAGTATTCGATGTTAATGGAAGTGTTAAAGGAAGATGTTTTATCTTCATGCTCCTCAAATCAACTTTGGACATTGTCAGCGGCGTGGATGCTGTCATCATTATTATGAAAATGCCATTTTCCTACAAACAAGTATGTCTACGTATTTGGATGGGCCTTGTGTTCAATGCTTGTGACTTGTTATTACTGGTCACTTTTCATCAAAGTGAAAATTATGCTTGCAGAAAATCTTGATATGGCTTGCCGAAACCCTGGCAGAACCGCCACCAATCTTCCCTTTGAAATTCAAACCTCCATACCAAATTGTAAGCTTCTTTAGGCAATCCGCACATGCCGACCCGCCACTTCTTGGGGGAAGTGCGAAGGATCGCTCTTCGGACCACATGATATCATTCCACTCATAAGCATTTGTGTCCATTGCACCACTGTTTTCTCTGCGTTGCATCAGGGTTATCAGCGGCTTGATAATTGCGGCTCGACCATGAATATTCTCTCTATGGAATTTTCCCTCATTTGTGTCACAAATAAAATTACGAATATGCAGAATCATTTATAATCAGTTTTATAGCATTTTTCTTTTCTTAGATATCGCAATCCTCTTAATACCATGTGTATATTCAGCTGATACTTCCATCCACTACTATGTTTAGTAGATGTTTCATCTTTAACTATACAGGGTGTCCAAAAAGTCTGGTTACACAGCAAGATATCTCAAAGCTAATAGCACTTGCAAAACATCTAAGTGCATTGTAAAACATCTGTATTGTATTAGGATTGAACAAAATAATGAGAATATCCCGAGTTAACGCGTCTGATGTTATGATGTTGTCTCCCCGCCCTCGAAATAGTACGCGCCTCTAATTGCTTTTCTTTTCGATCTATAATGTTTACTGTGTTCAGACATCAGTTAGACTTGTAAAGGTAGTGATGACGGTTATGTCAGACATTATTGACTTCCATAGAGGCAAATAGTTTGTGCCCATCTAGTGGGTGCGTCGTCTAGAATATAGCCGTATCAATGAGTTACAGTATCTAGAGTTAAAGACATGACCACCTATACAGGGTGTCCAAAAAGTCTGATAACATGGCAGATATCTCAAAGCTGCCAGGTAGGCGAGATCTTATGTGTGTGGTTTATAGGTAATAGGGGGGGGGGATTCATTGCCGCGCTCAAATTTGACTTTGACCCCCAAGTCAATCCATTTGCTAACTCGAAAACTATTAAAGATTTCCAAAGAGAAAAATTTCCAATTGCTACCCTGTAGAGCAATACCACATTAGTCTAAAATCAATTTTTAATCACACCCTTCCCCTTGAATGATTTTGAGAAAATGGGCGAGAAAAATTCGCTCAAGGTCAGTTGGGCTAGCCAGGCTGGCTGAAGTTTCTAACATATTTGCATTGCAGTGAAGCAGGCCGTTGGGAATTTTTTTTCCTTGAGTGAATCTTGGAGTGAAGCAGAAATTCGATGGAGATGTAGGCAAGGAGCGAACGATCCTTTCCAGCTCATCCCAAAGATGTTCAATGGGGTTAAGATCTAGGGACTGAGCTGGCCAAGGCATCAAGGAGAACTTACTGTCATATTCCTCGAACCAATCTATAGTGATTCTGGCCCTGTGTGCTGGGGCATTATCCTGCGGAAAGGAACCATCTGCGTGCGGATAAACTGTGGGCATGAAGGGGTGAACTTGATCTGCAACAATATTTATTATGCTTTGGAGTTCAAAAGAGCATCTACAGATATTAGAGGACCCAATCCCTGCCATGAAAACATTCCCCACACCAACACTCCGCCTCCACCACCTTGCAAAGTCCGCACCAGGCATGAGGGATCCAAGGCTTCAAGTTGTTTTCGTCATATGCAAGCCTTCCATCAACATGATGTAGCAAGAACCTAGATTCGTCTGACTAGGCAACCTTTTTGCAATCCTCAATGGTCCAATCCTTGTGCTGCTTTGCCCACAGGTGGCACGCTTTCTTGTTCTTCTCTGACAGCATGGGTACCCGAGGTGGTCTTCGGCTTTAGTAAACCCATTCGAGCCAAGGTGCGACAAGTTGTCCGTTCTGATATTGTTTCCTGGCTACCTCAATTGTAATGAGCGGTAATATGTGCGAATGTTGCCTTTCTGTTTTCGCGCACAAATCTTGACATTCTCCTCTGGCCTCTTTCATCAACAGGGTTTTCCGTCCACAGGAGTTACGATGGCTACACGTTTTTTGTTCGTTGATCCACTCTCGGTAAATCCTTGAAATTGTGGCACGAGAATTGCCGTTTCTGAAATGCACAGTCCAGCCCACACTGGATTTCCAATTTTTGCTATGGTTTCACGCTTAACAGTAGAAAAGTTGCTTCAAGATATTTATACTGTGATTTGTGATCATGTGACATGCGAATCAGGGAGTCACCCAATTTACATATTTTGTGAGGTGTACCTAATAAAGTTGCTGCTCAGTGTACGCATGTGGCGAAAAACGTGATGATTTTCTACTATCTTTCCTAACGTTCTCCAACTGTCTGATTTTACTGTCCTTGCGAATATATGCAAAATGCAACTCATTCAGTACTGAAGACTTATGTTTCAAATTTAACTTGACGTGATATTTTGCTGGAAATAATTATAATAATTTAAAAAGTATCTTATATGCGCTTGAAACTGCACGTTTCCGTTTTCTTCCATTGCATTAATGCTAAATATAACCTTGTTTTCCCTTGTGGATTTGCTATTAAACATGAAGCTGGTATGTTTTCAGAAAGCCTTTGCATAAAATCGGAAAATAGACATATTCTTCTGTGAACATATTACAGAAAGTTAGAGACAAAATCTACCCCAATTTTATTGGATTAGGCGCTTGGAATGTCATGAAGCCATGGCAGCTGTATACATTTACTTTGAAAATTTGATTATCCAAAAATATATCATTAAATTACTTCAGAAGATACGGTATAGAATTTCAAAATATCAGAAAAAACTTTAAGCTTATCTGGAAGGAAAAAAATTAATTGTCCCTTTCGCAGCTGTCTGACCGAAGATTGGATGGCGTAACCTATGTTCGTCCAATTTACTCTAGTCTACGAACGCACAGTTTCGGAGATAGAAGCTCATTGCAAAGAACGGGAAAAGAGTGTTCATATTGTATACAATTTTGAAATGCTCTTAACACCCCAAATATCACATGCTGAGATCCTGGTATTTTACATTAATTTTGCAATAGAATTAAAATAGCGTTATGAAGAAAAAGAATTTTTTTAAGACTGATAAATCTATAGAACTCACAGCATCTGTAAACGAAAAGTATATTTTAAATTAATTGTGAAAAAAGGAATCATGCAGCAAGTTCTGTTATGTGCTAAAGGTCCAATTTCCAATAATGAATTATTTATTATATTCAAGTTCAAAAGTTTTCTAAAAATCATAAGCCTCCGATGATAAACTATCGAAACAAACGGCGATCTTCCACGAGTATCTTATTTCCGTCTTGAATTAAAAAAAAATATTGATATACGAAATAACTGCATCCAACCAAATACTAACATCCTTTATTAGATTTCCAAATGTTACATCTTTCTTTGGAAGAGGAATTCCCAGGATTGTCCAGAGTTAGCTGCGTCAGGCTACTGATGCCAGAGATTGCGAACTTAAATCCCATCGCCGAGAAGATTGGTTGGAAAATTCCCATCATCTTCTATTCAAAAATCAATATTCAATCGTCCCAAGTCAGTAAAATAGAATCAAAAATAGAAAACGACTAATGAATAGTATAAACAATCCGAATAAAATTACAGCAATTTCTATACAATTCATTGGATAGAATAAATTTTAGTGGTATTTTTAAATGAACATGGTAATTTATAAATTACTCATTGTAAAAGGAGAACCCTCGGTATGGAATGCCCAAATACATTTTAAGAATTGAATATGAAAATTCTGGAACAGATTTTTAAAAGTCCGAAATACTTTCAAGATAGATTCCTAAATTCCTATTTATAGAATGAACTATTTTTGAGTGGAAGATTTATTTCCTTTCCTTGATAAAATCACTGGGCCTTATTAAAAATGAATATAGTCTTGTGTTAACTCTATTATCTCTAGTAAGCATTATTACTGATAACCTAATAAGAATGAAAAAATAACTTGGCCTTTATGTTCTAATGCTCATGAAATCATTTTGATTATGGGTCGTTTACGAGAGATTAAGAATTCAAAGTTGCGCGATCGACAATGCGGTGTAAACTATTGAATTTCGATAATCGATTAATGTTGTAGTTCACATTCTTAATGTAAGGGTAAAAATTAATGAAATAAAATACAGTTTTTAAGATGTAAGTACGTTTTTATAACCTTTGATGCATAAAATAACAGAAATGTTGTTCAATAAATAAAGAGAAAAAAAGGTGTAAAATGAGGTAATATAAGGAGATCCTCCATTTCACTTCTTAACTAATATCAAGCCTTAAAAAAAGGGCGGTCTTTGTCCGACTTAGTTATTTTTCCACATTATGCTTCCAGTTTAGATTTATAAAAAAAATGTTTATAATTTATCTTACAATTTAGAGCAGCTCAGATTAATGAGATTAAAGCACAAACTGCCATTTTAAATAAATTCTAATTGTGCGCGGGGTAAAATTAACATTACTTTAATGTCCTACAATTATATTTATGGCTACTTTCAGGTACTTTCGTTTTCACAGCATAAATACCCGTCTGTGACTTCGCCAGTCATTTGAGGGAAATAAATTGACTGCTAAAGAACAGTTTATAAATACATAATAAGAAATTAATTTTTTTCTGAATATTATAGATTACACGATCTCAAAACAGTAGTCTATATTTCTCTCTTGACAATGCTATTGCAAGGACGAAATTCTCCCCTTCCACATAAGTACATGCGCTAATGCAGAGAATATTTTAACAGGGAATCACAAAATAAATGTGTATCATTTTTCATAAGGTAGAATCAGTCCATAATCTCAATTAGAACTAGTTATTATGTTTAGACCGGCATTGCAATTTCTTGTTAATTATTTATTGGGTTTATGGGCCCTCTTGGATGCAAGTTTCTGGGTTAAGTGTGAACGATAATATTAAAAAGCGTCACAGGCTTTTATTGCACTGACTATTCAATTTTTATTAATAAATTCAAATTTTGAAAAGATTGCAGATCCCATTTTCTGCCTAACTCCGATAGATTATATTGGAGGGCCGAAGTGGTCAACTTTTATCATGTCACGTCAATTTCATTACGAATATATTATTGTTAAAAAATAAACTTTTGAGCCAATGCTTTATCAAGGCCAATAATGATGAAAATGAAAACCTAAACAGATCTGTAAGACACATTGTCATCTAGACGTTACGAATAAGATTGCGGCTCCCTCTATAAGTATTACGCTGTCTGCACTTTCCTCCAAAAATTTCATGAGTTTTCCACATGGCCGTCCGCTTCGAGAGATTAGTCCTTTGGTCGCAATTACATTATCCATCTTCCTATAAACTTTACGCAAGGGGACCATAGGCCGCGACACAAACATTATTCTCGAGAGCAGTAATCAATTCAGCAATCGATATGCGACGAAATGAATTGTTCCATCCACGGACACTTTAACTCGTTTCACGGTCACTTAGCAGGCTTGCGATTGGGTTCTAAGAATTATCTAAATCGTTCAGAAATTCATTGGCCATCATTTTCTCTTGTGCTAATGATTCGAGGTCGTATCAGAAGAATTAATTCTCTCTCATCATCCTACTGTGTGTATTTTAGATGATATTTTTGGGCATCTAGTACACTTTTGGTTGACCATCTTTTTTGATATGATTCACTTTTTGGAGCATCTTCAATAATGGGTGAATAACTTTTCATTAATGCTTGCCACAAGCAAGATGAACTTATCTAAAGCTCTCGTTATGATTTCTGATTTATATAATATAAAAAGATGAGAGCCTAAATATTTTTTTTCAATTTCTGATTTATATAATATAAAAAGATGAGAGACAAGCTTTCTAGACCACATTATCCTGGGGATCAAATTCCTCAGCTTACTGTTCATAACTTTTCCACTTTTCTATAAGTTAAATTATGGCCGACTTCGAACGACGCTGCCATTTTTAAGATGACTCTCTTAAGTCAGTAAAAATGTGGGTGCACATGGTGGTGCACATTCGTTTTTGCTAATTTAAAACCGCCGTTTATAATGCTCTCATTTCTTTGGTTAAATTAGGATATTTGAATGCTTTCTTGAAGATAGTGCATACAGGTATATTCTAATTTACACAATAATTTATAGAGAAATCAGTAAATATCAAAAGCCGTTTTTATGGCCCTTTTATAAAGATGAACGTTTATGATACAGTTTTCGAGATATTTTATAAAAACTTCAGTAGATTTCCTATTCATACACTGATGAAATTTCTTCTAAAGCTATCATTATTATAAAGAACATAGAAAAAACTTGACCTAAGTAAGTATTTAAGCCAATTTTAATGTTTTATCAATTTTAGAGCCTAATAATTATTTTTATATCATAATTATATCTTTTATGCCATAATTATTTCTGCCGTATAATTTACTATATATCAAAATATTCTATCGTTCGGCTCTTGAATTAATAAGTTGCTAACGTATTTTTATAAGTTAGGGATGTTGTTTGATTATAATATAATTTCCAGAAACATTAGCTATAACAAAAGAAAAGAAAATTTTCATTCTGTCGATTTTTTTAGACGACCTGAGTATTTACAAAGAATTCACAACTAGGATCTTCATAATGTGAATTTTTTCTGCTAAATTTAACTTGGCTCGCAGATTCCTTGTTGAAATAACTTAGTATGTATTAGGTTGGTCGCCCGTGTGGACCGACAGTGATAAGAGAGCAGCGTCGCCGGCTTAGTCGCTCGCCTGCAAATGGTCAACGGCAAATGGGGACGCCGTCGCCGGCAGCTCGCATCATTCGGTAGGAAAGCATGACATTTTTACCAATCGATGTAAATCGATTCACACCAATCACTATGCAAGAACCACCGTAGAAAGACCAGGCATCCGGTCAATAAGTCCAATAAGAGCTCCCTCTCAAATTCGATTTATTTTATGGGCAGTAAAAGAAGATAATCGGCTCAAAAAATGTGAATGACCACAGACTTAGACGACAGACAGGGAATTTCATTTGTTTGATCAGATATGAACGTTGTGAAACATTTCTAATATTGATTTTTAGCGTCGAAAATTGTAATTCAGCAACTTCAGTCAGTTTTAAGATTTTTCTTTTTTTTTTTTTTTCCTCTTTTACCCAATATTTGAAATGATTATTTTGCAGATAAGAGAACGACTTATTCAAAGTTTTATTTGACGCGTCTATTCATATCTAAGTATAAGAACTTATTTTGGGAACCCTTACGCGCCATCTGGAAAGAATGTCTGATTTAATGAGGTCTTTACTCTCCTCGGTATTAAGTAATTATCAAATTTGGTAAGTAAAAACGTCCTCCTTTAATAGTCACGAATAAAACAGCGATTAAAGTATGTCAAATCTTCTGTATTTTGACATTTTATGAATATTATTTGTGTCTTATCTGTGGTTATATTTTTAGAGCATCGAAGTTTATTTTATGTCTGCATTGAAGAGAATAATGAAATTTTCAGCTTTCGTGAAGGTAGCTCAATCGCTTGAAACTCAATAGTTTTTATCGATCGTTCAACGCTTTCACTCACATTGACACTTTCAGCGTTTTGTCGATATCTGAAGGGCGATGATAGTTTGATAGATGAAGGAAATTTGTTTTTAATTCAAAATTGACTTTATAGTAAAGACATCATTTTTTTACAACATGAAGCGCAGGGGAACTTACTTTTTTATTAAATTTCCTTTCATAAATATTTTCTCTTGATGTGTTTGTTTTGCTATTTTTAACTTGTTTTCAAACATTTCATATGTTTTCTGCTAAAATTGAAATTTTCGAGATTTAAAATTCGGTGCAATAATAATGTCGAATATTTCAGCCAGACCGTAATAATTAAGATAATCAGTATTTTATATGCTGAAACCAGTAAATTGGATTTTTTATTTCTGACTTTGAAACCTTTTAAAGATGAAACATATCCTTATGTTATTGGAGGAATTCATACCAGTTAAATTATGATCATCAATTGCAATTATATTGAAACAAATAGAATATGTTATTTATTGGTTGATGTATTATATACTGAGATAAAATAAATTTAAATTTTTTCTATTTATGAATGTAATCTTGTAATTTATGGAACACCTTAAACAAAATATCTTTGTTCGAAGAGATTAAAAAACTATTCGAAATGAAGAATAAAACATAACATCTTGTCTCATGTCAATTTACTGGAACTGAATGTGCATATTTCGTTTCCGTGTGATCATCATCAACAGGTACAAAATAGGTTGCAATTTATCCAAAACGAAATGGAATTGTGGTTTCATGTTGTTGTTTACTGATTCTTTTTAACAGTTGGGTGAAACAACAAAGAAAAATGACAATGATCGTTGATAATGAAGGAAAAGACCAAAATAATAAAAAATTACAAACAAAAACATCAGATACTGTATAATTTTTGAGAAAATGAAAAAGAACAGAGGCTCTTATTGGCCTGGGTCAAATTCTCTTGGTCTGAGACGTCTGTCTGAAGCCAATAAAGAAATTTACAACATCCGTCCAAAGCCAGAAATTTTTGTGATAACACAATACTCAGTCATTGTTATCAATTAATTAAATAAACTAAAAAATAGTAATAATAATTCTCTTGGTCTGTCCAAAGCCAGAGATTGTTGTGGTAAGATAATAGGTTATTCTCTTGGTCTGTCCAAAGGTTATTCTGTGATAATACTCAGTCATTGTTTAGTTTTGAATTTGTATATGCAGATGAACAGCGTACTGTTGCGGAATATTAAGTTTCTGCTCCACTTTCACGTTTTTTCCCTTCTTTACCTTTCAACCTGTACGGCACCCGTCACGTGACGGATGGATTTCTAGTTTATTAATAACTTTTGATCGAATAATAAAGATGCCTTAGATAACGGACACATATTTTATAAAGACGATTTCAAAATGATTAAGAGATTTGGCAAAACAAGATTATTATACTCTGTCCAACGAAAGAAAAACTGGGCGTGTCTAGTTAAATTTCCATTTTCAATTGTTAGCGATTGTTAATTTTACTTAGCAACAATGTCTAATAATTGGAATCAGAAATTTAATTAGACACGCCCAGTTTTTCTTTCGTTGGACAAAGTTATAGATGCTTATGAAACCTATACAGGGTGATCCAAAGCCAGGAAAAACTTTAAAACTCAATAATTCGCATACGAATGCAGATAAAAAGATGCGATTTGCACAGAAACGATTGAAATGAAGTCTGATATTTTTCCAGGAAAAAAAATTAATCCTAGAATTGTTCGGTTTTTGACCAACAGATGGCATTGTCAAGTTACAGGCATCAGTTTATGCACATTTTCAGGCTAATAAGAGACTGTACTTTTTCAATTCTTCAAAAATTAGTATCGGATGTTTTGTTTGTAATTTTTTTAATATTTACGTCTCTTTCCTTCCTTATCCATGATTACTTCTTAATTAATGTTCTTTTTCTTTACTGTTTCATCCAATTGTTAAAAAGAATTTCAAATTTAAACCCTTTAACCGAGCTGTCTTTGGATAAATTGAAACCCAGTTCTTACACCGATGATGATGTTGATGACGATGATGATGATGATGATGATCACAATGCGTATATGTAGACTAGAAGTTACGTTTTTCTCATTACTATTTAGCCACAGTATATTTCCTAAATATAGCTATTCAAAATGTTTATGTAGCGCAAATTTTAATAAATTAATGGCAATGGTAATTATTTGTACTATACATGTATTTCTACAATTGTAGATATGTGAACGGATCACAAACGTATATGTGTCGTGTGGAAGTTCTGCCACAGCCTACTATATAGGTAACAGCCTGTTCAATCGAGAAGATTTCCATTGAAATCTTAAGACCGCCTTAGTTCTACGACTTCTCACGTGAGGGCGCTTTTAGTGAGGGAAAACCTTGGTAACAACTGTGTTTACTTATGCACAGAGCTACAGCTGATTAAGTTTTTTAAGTGTCAAAATGAAACAATATTCCTAGATATTAATTAATATGCACCATTAACAAGCCAAAGAATGTTACTTTTCAAAAAAAAAATGCGACATGTTATAAAATTTTTTTTTAACAATTATATAAGATTAAATATAAGATTAAGTATTAAATAAGATTAATATATTAATATATAAGATTAAATATAAGATTAATATATATGTAAATATGCAGCCTGTTTGTAGGCTAACCCGTAGAAAACAAAAGAATGGTAGCAGTGGTAAGGCTTTTTCAATGCTAAAAAGGCTTTCTTCACCCTAGAGAAAGGCTCTCTACTTCACCCTACTTAAAAGCGCCCTCCTCCTTTACTGCGGTGAAACTTGGAAACTGTCCATTGAACAGGCTGTGGTTCTGCAGGCATAGTGTGTATGCAGAACAACAGATGGCTCTGTGATAGCTGGTAGTAGCGCAGCGAGGGCTGTGAAATCAGTCAGTTGGTGAGTGTCGTGCGAGATGGAAGTAACCCGTGTTGAGCAGCGCGCTTACATCAAAATAGCCGTTCTCCGAGGGAGAAATGCGATGGAATGTCACAGTGTATTAGTGGAAGCCCTTGGGAATAATGCCCTACCATACTGTACAGTAGCACGGTGGATAGGAAAGTTTCAGCAAGGACTTGTGTCAACCAGTGATGAGCAGCTTTCGGGACGACCGGTCGTGAGGCTGATGGTATTCAGCGCCTCCCACATCGTTGGCAGCGTGTGGTGACAGTAGCAGGGGACTACTTTGAGGGTCTTTAGGCCCAGGTTTGTCATGTCAACTTTACGTGTACTGTGTTGTCATTCTTTTGCACCGTAAAGGCCATATTGCTCTGTATACTACCGTAATAAATTAGTGTGTTACGATATTTCAGTGTCATTCATTGTCCACATATGTAGTTAACACCTTGTCCTTTCGTCTGTATATGTCACATTTTCCAACCGCATTGGTATCTTCAAGAAAAAAAATAATTGCCATGACTTTTGCCCCAACCCTCGTAAAATGCTAGTTTAAATGAAAAATGTTAAGTAGGCGTTCTGCTTGTGCGATTCGGCTGAACTATCATATCTAATTCTCTTTCGTCATTAGAGAGGCCTAGACTCAGTTTTATTTTTACCTTTATTTAGAGTCCTAGTTTATATGAAGAAAATCAAGAATTTGTTAATATTTTTTTCACTGCTGTGTGGCAAGCGGATTGCAGCAACATTGCAATGTTTCAATGCAAGACAAATCTAGTATTACCTGAGGCAGTCCGCTTGCCACGCAGCCGTGAGAAACGAGTATAGATAAAGTCCACTTCCGGTTGACAGAATTGGTCTAAAAGTTGGTACAGATCTACAATTTTGGTGTAAGGACCACATACCAAATTTCATCCATCTAGCTCGTTGCGTTTTTGAGTTATCGTATTCAGACACATCTCACGGTCGAATTTCCTGACGATTATAATGTTTTCTCTATCGTTTAGGGAGAAATATCAAAACATAAACATTGAATTGCATCACTTCCGGTTTGGCCATCCGCCATCTTTTGAGAGCATCGAGACCCATGGCTGCCATGGCTTGAACTTATCCCGCTATGCACAACAGTTGGATTCCGTTTCTAAAACAAGGTACATAGAGAAGCTAACTTCAGTAGATGGAAGAATTAATGATCCATACACTCAGTCATGTATTATTAATCGTGAATATATTATTCAGTCATATATATTATATATGATCAAGGTACATTAATAATCATTTATTATTGATCGCTTTCAGATTAAAAATATGAATTTAGTGACTGGTGAAGCCAAATAAATCATGTCAAATATCAAATCCTTTAATCTGTACAATTCAAAATACTAATAACAAATTATGTAATTCTTAGTTATCAAATATGCAAAGAAAATCGTGTACTTACTTTTTATAAAATGTTCACTGCATACTTTGCTGTGTTTCGAAGGCTTCCAATCTTTCCGATCAACTGCCACAATCCATGCATGCCTTCGTTTTCGCGTAGCTAGCCCATCGATGGGAAACGTAAAAAATTTCAGATCGCTGCCTTTTGATGCTCGGTTTGTACATCCAAACAGGCAACAACTCGTTACCATCGTTATACAATAACAAGCCGGGCAAAAACGGCGCACTTCGATGAGTAGCAGTATAGGATTGCCTCAAGGTTATTAGAACAATAAGGTTGCGAGCTCTGAACAGTCATCTATTCATAACTTCATTTACTGTAAAATCAAAGTTCCAATAATATAGCGATTTTATCGTTTTATTTTAATTTTCAGAAATTACATTTCATGCAATTAATTAATATTCAATTAATTTCCAACCATTATTACGTAAAATTGAATTCATACTTTTTGTTTGCAATATACCGTCGTGATTGTATCGTTTTAACTTCAGTATCTTGCCTCTGGGTGACGTCATCAGCTTTGCTTGAATTCGACCAATAGGAGGGAACCTTCCTGAACGCGCAAACTTATTATTCTAATAACCTTGGGATTGCCTTCCTCTTACCCTCAAAAAATGGCAGCTGTATTGTGCTCGGAAATACGCATGCGCAGTACCCATCATTCAATGCGAAGATATTTTCCCCTATATTAGAAAATAAAAAGGTTCAATGTTGTTGTTTTAGTGAACTCTCCTTATATAGTATATACCATTAATTAAAATTATTTTTATATCTTGTAGACTTCTTGATTGAGATTGCTCAGTACCTTTTTTTTTTAAATGATTTTCAGTTTGAAAACACAAGAAAATGAATGAAGACGTTTGGATTTGAAAAAGTAATTATATACTTTTTAATTTCTGCCATTTAAAGTTTCTTTTAAAGAATTATTTTAATTATTGATGGAAATTATTTTGTTTTTCATTTTTTATAAGAGTCATTCATATGAAAACGAGCACTGTACGGCTTATAAGTAGTATGCTTGGGATGAGCTTAAAAATATTCTCCACTTTATAAATTTCTTATTGCACTGTTACACAAAAGTTTGATTCCTCGCCGAAGATGATGGATTGCTGTTAGAATTATTCCAGAAAAATGTCCTTACATCTTCGTTCGAGTGATATCAGAAAGCCCACAGATGCTTCTTTAGGTTCCCGAAAGTATGAATATCACAGGGGGACAATTCTGAGCTGCATGCTGGATGCTGGGCATTCATCTGAATTTGTAAAGGCAACACTTGACGATTTTTGCAGTCTGAGGGCGAGCGTCATTGTGAAGAAAAATGACTTCCGCGGCGAGCAGTCTCGGTAGAAACCGGATGAACTTCATCGGTGCCCGCAGAGATTTCAGAGATTTGCATACCGGGCAGCATTTACAATGTTGCTGTGGGCGAGAAGCTCGACCAAGGTGATCGTACAAGAAGTTCAACGTGACCTTCCGCACATTTCTTTACCTGCAATACTTTTGACTTGTGTGGCGGCAGAGGCAACATAAGTTTCCATTGGATACATTGTTTTTTTGCTTTCTAATATAAAAATATAGTTGATAATAAAACACACACGTTTCATCTCCCGCAGTGATTCGAAAGTTGAAAATGGAAAATAGAATTATTCTAAAATGAGGACACGTAGATGCCAAGCGTTGGAGACCCTTTCTAGAAGAATTCCGCACAGATGTTGCCTATCGATAAATTCATCTCCAGATGGTGAAAAGCTCTCCAGCCGGATTTGGTTGCAATTGAAAATTATTTAAATAGTTATCGTACCACCTATTCGACTAGGAGTTTGTTACCATCTGGATATTAAGTCATCGAAAGTCAACATCTCTTAAAGTACATTCTATCTGTACATGCTGTACATTACGAATCGTAAGTTTTTATGGAAATTATTATATCATCACTTTAAATAATTCTAAAGATACCTTTACAAATGTTTCCAAAGAAAGTCCCATGCGAATTTCTTTTTGCACAAATTTGAAGTTGTATTGATTTCAACTTTGGCACCCATTGCGCGCAAATCTTCGGTACTACAGGCAATCCTGTTTAATGTTGTACACACTCCTAACACTGGTCCCAACTTTGGTGGCACGTGATTTCAGCTTGGTTCTATTTTTTGTCTTTGCAATGGATTTCTGTACTCCCGAGATTTTCCACGTTTTCCGCGTTAACTAAGTCCAGATTGTTGGGGCGTTATACAAGCACATATCCTGAACAAAGGCAGACTGCTCTTCCGTCACATTCATTTAAGAGCACATTGTTGGAAAAAAGCAATTCTCAAAGGAGGATTTTTAATTAAAATATTAAACAGTCGAGTCACATTATTGTTATCTGTTAATATCCAGAAAAACCATCATGTTCAGCTTGGAAGAGAGAGACTCAATGAGGTGCTGGAAAGTGTTCACAGGGATATTGACTCATGCAGACTGTAGTTCAATTGACAGCTGTTGGAGGGCGGGAGATGGAGTTCATAAATGACCCGATTGAGCTGGTTCCATCGATGCTCGATTGGGTTTAAGTCCTGGGGAATTGGGGGCCAGGGAAGTACAGTAAAGTCTTTCTCGTGCTTTTCTAACCACTCACGTACAATTTCAACTGTATGAGATGTCGCATAGTCGTACTGTCTACAACACACTGTATATACTCACCCAATGTGCTGATGACACGTCATTTATTGCCTCATTTATTTAGTGTCTCCTGCGATTGTTTGTTTAGCGCTGACATCATTAATAGGAGGTGGTCACGTTAATGTGACTCGACTGTTTATATAAAAATGTAACGGATTTAGAAGAACTATAAAGGTTCCCAAACGAAAAGCCAGATAGGCTGCAAATTCCTCGAAAATTTTTAAAATTTCCTACCTCATTTTACTTCTCAGAATTTTTCATTGTTATTCATATTTTTCAAATATTAACGAGGCAAAAATCATCTTAAGACGTTGAGAGCTTATCCATTGAAAAAAAAAATCAGACGTGCTGTAGAAGGCTTTTTAACAGAGGCAAGAAAAACAGAACAGTTTTGAGATCTTTCCCCTTCCCTGCTTCTCCTCGTCACCTCCTGCTGTCGGCAATCCTCCTATTCAAATGGCCCAAACCTCACCCTTCATCGGCACCGCAATAATGCACGTGAAAGCTGCCTTTGGCGACTTCGAAACGAGACTATGAAATATTCATGGAAGACGGCGGAAGATTAGAAAATCTCTCAGCGGATCCCATCAGTCACGCCGAAGGCACCCGCGCAAAATGCCGTCTTCGGCAAACTAATAGTCATCCTTGGCTCCAAACTCTTCTCTCTCTCTCTCTCTCTCTCTCTCTCTCTCTCTCTCTCTCTCTCT
>JAHWFO010008967.1:601476-618954 GCA_023313115.1 Rhysida immarginata
TCTCTCTCTCTCTCTCTCTCTCTCTCTCTCTCTCTCTCTCTCTCTCTCTCGCGTCGATTATGACCCACGAACTACGATAGGAGAGCAGAAATTCAACCCAATCCTACCTAGAAATGCCGACGAAAGACAAACGCAAGAAATTATTATTCTTCTTTTTGAACTTTAAACATGCTTTTTTTTTTGTTCACTTTCTCTTGAGACAACCCCGTCCATCACTTATTTAACTTATCGAGTACAATCATATTTTGTTCTCGCTAATTTTATATTTTAAAAATTAGAATGGGAAAATTTAATTCCCCTCGTGAAAATTACACGCTGCTGATTATTCATTAAAACTTTATATCATGTCACGCAGAATTTACTTTTAATGAAAATATGAAAGGTTTCGAAATTCGGAACAGATGTTTTAATTGGTCTTTACTAATCCATAATTTTGAAATAGAAAATTGAAAAGAAAAATTTAATATTATTTCTGTATTTAAAATATTTGAATACATTATACATGCAGTTGCATAGCATAAATATATGCAATTTGTCAAATCATTGGACAACTTTATCTACGTGTTTAAAGTTGGAGCAAGTTTAAGCTCCAAATTAAAATTTAAATACTTGGATTTTTCAAAATTATTTATTAAATATGCTAGCATGCAAAAAATTATCAAAATGTGTAGAATTTTCTTGTTTATTAAAAAAAACGCAAAAGTTCAGTTAACATTAATTATAACATCATAATTTTACTCTCTTAGAGTGTTTTTAGACATACATGTTTTGAGCCGGCGCAGCTTACTAATATTTTGATTTCTTTGCAAACTCATCGTTTCACGAGTTGGGGTACGCGTACCTCCAAGGAATACGGGAAACGTTGCTGTTATTATTTCCCAAATTAAATTTTTTTTATGAAAACTTAATTAATCTGGTTATTTCTTCTCTTATATGAATGTGCATAATAGCTTTGTTCCCTTTCGTTATGGAATGAGGGTACGGGAAGATTCATTGGCATAACCTAATTATTTTTACTTGATAGTATTAATTGGTTTAATAATCTAATTGGAGATATAATAAAATAAAACGCTATTGTTTTATTTTATTAATTCACTATCTTCCCACTTTTTACGAATATTATACGCTTGTAGCTCTTTAATTCTTTTAAGTGCTTCACTATAGGAATTAAACAAGAAATAAATTCCCCCCGCCGAGGAAGTTATAGGAAAGTAGCGGAAGCCCTAAAGTCATCTATTTTTATCACTTTATCTGCACTTTTTATCCCCCCCCCCTCCAAATCAAAAGAGCTTTTCCCGAACGTAGTATTTAGAAAATGTAAAAGAGCTTTATATTCCTTCGTTGCTCATCATTTCCGATCGAATGGCACATCACATGACATATGTGGCCACAGTTTCTAAAGACCAAGTGACAACTCCGACTCCACTGAAACAATTTGGCCTAAATTTGATAGCAATATAGATCTTGTCTAGAGGAATCTGTATACCGAATTTGACTCCTTTTCATACATAAATACCTCATAGACTTTTTGGTCCCTCCAACTCCCACCCCCGTAACTCCGACTCCAGTGAGCCATTCAAAACCAAATTAAATAGTGAAGGAGGACATGCTCAAGGTAAGCTAGTTCGGAATTTCAACTTTCTACGTGAAAAAATATAAAAAATATGAAGGGGACATACAGACGGACATTGTGAAACCATTCTTCCGCTACTTAATAGTGGGAAAAAACTCTTCGGTATCCGTCAAACTTTCTCGATTACCTTATGCATATCTGCCAATTTGTACGACTTTTCCGTATAATGCACGTTTTTTATTGTGATGAAATTACAAGATTGTAAGGATGGCTTTACGGTATGACCGGGTTTCAGGAAAAAACCTCTAATTCCGATTTAGCAAATTATATTCACATATGAATTGCTTCCAGCTCGAATTAAACATACAAGTTTCATTTTCACATAATTATGGTAAACTTACATTATACGTCATGCACTAATATCACGGAATAACTAATACATGTCATAATATCGTTATTTCGTGCTAATATCGTTTTCTTTCACTTAGGTATTTCCAACGCTTATTTTTCATCATCGCGACATCTACTCTTTACTACATTATAGAACGTAATTTAGGTAATTCTAATACACCGATAAGCTTCGAATGTCTTAAATTAAAAAAGTTTTAAAATGCCAGTGTCCAAAAATCTGTTATAGATTTCACAAAGAAGAAAGCCATGATACTAAATTTATATAGGCATAAAGAAAGAATTTCATCACTTTTAACTTCTACAATAGGTGCTCAAAGTAGTTACCACAAGCGTCCACACTTCTGATTACTACTCTTAGCCATAAAATATTCTCAACGATATAACTCCCATGTCTCGGTGGTAATGTAGTTTTCTTCACAAATGGGATCGTCTTCATTTAATGGCTATTATAATTTTAAAATGTAAACTACCCATTCTGCTATTATGAAAAGTCCAGATGTTATGAACATTTTTGGTCCTCTCTGTATATACAAAATAAAATCATGAAGGTATATATAATAAAAACTGTATGAAGACGGTCAGATTGGTCTTGCACAGAGATAGATTAAGCAAATGGATACTTTAATAAGCTACGATATTATTTGTTTTGATGTAGGAAAACATTTTGTTTACTCTCTCATGCATCTATACATTGCACATGAACTGGAGCATACTATCATTTTTCCTCGTTGTCATAATCTTTAATTAAGCAATTTATCAAAGTAAATTATTCCTTACATTTAAGATATACTAAAGTTTGAGAGTAAACACCTTACACGCTCCAGATAATTTGTATCGAGAGGAAAATAAAATGAATTAAGACATCTTAAATCCTGTGCGCTCAGTTGAGAAATTCAGAGTTTGCAACTTTTCCCCCAGTCCATCAAGTTTCACTTCGCGGTGGTGTTATTCTTCGCCCCTTCACATTCAGTGGGAAGCACAGTTTTTGTTTCCCGTCTGCGTCTTATCATTACAGATGTCTCGTCATCATGAGCTGCGACCCCCTGTATCGACACTAATGGGCTCAACGGCCATTTCCCACTGGATCAGTGCCAAATGGTGTTTGTCGCATGAAACCACTGTTTCACAAATCACCTGTAGAATAGAAAAAGTAGAGCAGACAAGGAGAATGCTTGCTTCCTTATTCTAGTTCTCCTTTATTCTGATGGTTGAGATAAGCTTCACACTCGGGAATGCTCTCAAGTTTGCGGTAATTAGATGAAAGTATAATCTCAGTTGATTAAATAAAAGCTCTTATAATTAATTTTACTCAGAGCGGTCTAACTTGGATTTAGTTTCATAACATTGCCTCATGCAGTTCTTAATGGTTATTCATTAATTTCTAAGAGCTTTCGAGTTTTAATTCAATTTTTTTTTAATATTTGGATTGTAAACAGGGTGTCCTATATTGTGTTTTTGAAATATTAGCTTTAAAAGATTTATCATCACATATGGTATGGTTTATTTTAACTAGAAAGATTCTTATAAAAATCTAAATAAACTTTTTAGATTTTTCAAAAATATTCTAAATAATACAAGCTCTTTACAAGAAAATACCGAAAATTTGAGCGTACACAGCCATGTAACTTCATTGTAACTAACTCAAATTTTTTCGTTTTCGCGATTTATTTTGAAAAAACTAATTTATAGCGTTTTCTTATTAATACAAGCATCAATAGTAGCTTTAGGTGAGTAACATATTTCAGTTTGGTGTGAAACTGTGAGATACAGATTCGTACGGATTCCCTTGTTAGTACAAAGATTATTCATACTATTATTGTAATCATGGACAAGTTTGCAATGTCTACCAGTACATGTCATCAGTAGGCATAGACAGATCAAAGAATATCATAAAAACGGATGCAGGAAAATGTTAAAGTAAACAAGCTTTATATATATTCGGTGAATTTACGAAGAGAGTGTTGTTGTTGAATTCCAATCTAAAGATTTTTTTCTTCTGCCGGTGTCATCGAAAAGCCGCAAAGTCTCTTGGGAAGACGACGAACGTGCTCGTCGGCTGCAAACGCTCTCGACCATTTCGACCGAGCGAATGGGGGGAAACCTCGCAAAGTTATTGGACAATGGCGAATGGGAGAACGAAATCCATGAATGGCATTTCTCTTTATCATTCTATTATCGTCAGCAATGCGATCGTTTCGGACGAGGAATGGCGCCGGGTTCAAGAACTAATTGCATCCGAAAAACAGCGACTGCCGTAAGTCACAGGAGGAAAAAGTTTTCCTCTACCGAGGAAACAAAAAAAAAAGTTTCTCCCATCTCATTTCCAATGATGGAAAGAAATGAATCAGTTCCATTCGTTCGTTCTTTTTCAAAATACGGTTTCCCTTTATTTTTATTTAAAAATCGGTTCCAAAAGAGACCTATATATAACGAATATAGTTGCCATATAAAAATCTTTTATTATTTCCTCCTGTAATCTATTTGACGTTAGTAGATTGTTTTTGTCGTTTGTAATAAATTACATTTTAAGACATTATTTCTTTGTTTTGTTCCATAGATTACCATTGAATTTGCTTTGTGCCAAATTTAAAGATTTGGAAGACTTACCACTAAAACTTGTATTAAACATTTATTTTAGGAAATATTTATGAACACCTTATTGTTAACTCTATTTTATCATACAGAAATATAATGACAGTCGTCTCTTCTCCAGTAATTGGAAGTAATTTTTCACGTGACAGAGCAAGAAAATTAGCGAGCGACAAAATGAAGCGTTCCAGGCAAATTTCTTGGCAACCACTCTCATCCGGAGTTTCAAGATAATTTACCTGTTCTCTTTTCCCATAAATGTCTTGCTTAAAAGAGTTTTAGGAATTCTGCTCTAATTTTCATTAAGATGGAAGTCTCAACTGAATACGGGTGTCGCTGCAATTTTAGCAGATTAAGGATTGGCTAAGGAGAGCGGGGGGGGGGGGGCCACAAAACTTAGATTCTTGATATAGTTGATAACATTAGTTTTGTCTAGGAACGGGCGATGTCTAATAGGTGACTGTATATCTCACATTATTAGTATTATTATTATTACTCGTTATTCATTATTATTCGTAATATTATTATACAGGGTGGATACAAAAATGAGCCCCTCCCCTTTTATTTTCGTAACCGAAGCATATATGTCAATTTTGACGAATCCAATGAATAGGAAAGTTGTGGGTGAGCTATCCCATGGTGCACTTTTCATCATCCCAAATAAGCAAATTAGGGCACATTCAAATCCTATCGTAAAAACTGTAAAAGATTCACGAAAAATTTCAATTGAAGACTTGTTCAGCAACAAAACAAAAAAATTATTTCTAAAATCCGATGAACGGATCACCAACAATCACAATCCAAATCAGAAGATCGTGTTGACCATTTCAGCAGCAGTGTAGCTTGCTATCATGAAATTGTTCTGTCTTCTGTATGCTGATACATGCCTTTTATTTGCTTTTCCTCATGAAAAATGCAATTTTTGGTAATTTCTTGATTTGCATGTTGAATATTTAAATGTCTTTGTGAAGTGCATAGGGAGGTAACTAATAAACTCAACATGTGATTGTTGGTGATCCATTCATCGAATTTTATTTCAATTGAAATTTTTCGTGAATCTGTTACAGTTTTTACGATAGGATTTGATTGTGTCCTAATTTGCATATTTGGGATGATGAAAAGTGCACCATGGGATAGATCACCCACAACTTCCTATTCATCGGATTCATCAAAATTGACATATCTGCTTCGGTTACGAAAATAAAAAAACTTCATTTTTGTATCCACCCTGTATAAGGTAGATCGCATGGATGCAGCTAATCTTCG
This sequence comes from Rhysida immarginata, assembly GCA_023313115.1. Taxonomy (NCBI): domain Eukaryota; kingdom Metazoa; phylum Arthropoda; class Chilopoda; order Scolopendromorpha; family Scolopendridae; genus Rhysida; species Rhysida immarginata. The sequence goes on from JAHWFO010008967.1 coordinate 607,316, forward strand.
CTCTGCTTATACTATGGTTAAGATTTTTAACTCAGGTAGCATTGAAATTTTTATTTAATATTTTCTATTTCACTTTTTTTTTGTTTAATTCAACTAGTGTTTTATATACTAGGTGTTTCAAGATATGTTCCATGGACCAAAACAAGCAGAAAATGTAATATCAACATACGGTCGAAAACTCTTCTTTCTAAGTTATAACGGTTTGAAGGTCTTGCAGTAGACGAAATTAACGTTAAAGCATATAGGAGTTGCAAACTGTGTGATTTATTTCTAAGGTATAAGAAAACAATGCATTTGTTGTTCAAAGGCAAATGCTATAGCAAAGACTCAAAATGGCCTCAGGTTCTTTGAATTGTCGTAACTCTTCTCCTCTATTATAACTTTCAAACCTTATAACTCTAGAAAAAAGCGTTTTCGACTCCATGCTCATATGATTTTAGCTGCTTATTTTGGCCTCTGGAACATATCCTGAAAGTTTGAACAGACCATTCAGAAACACCCTGTATAGTTACTCTGTTTTGGGTCTTGACTCGTCTTAGTAAACAAGCCAAGTCTTGTTCTTAATTATTCTAATTTAAATTTAATGCATTTGATAATTTTGACCAGAATAAATGGAGGATTGTAGAGACACTAATCCACAAAATATGAGCTTTTATTGCACGTATATTGTGGATTAGTGATCTCTACAACCCTCCATTTAATCTATTATTATCCACAGTTTCGTTGGTGTTTGTCAATTTCCTTATATTTTTTGACTAATTTATTTTTATTCTCCCTTTTTTATTTTTTATTTATTTATTTTTTATTTATTTACCCCACTTGGACTTCCAGCCTGAAGTCTGTGTTGGTAATAGCACATTAAGCTTCAATAGTAATTGGCAGTATTAAACCATTTATTGATTTAAAAAGAATATTTTCTGTGAGTTTCTGCTTAATATAAGCTGCGAAATATTTCAAAATATTATTGTGCATATAATACGTTAGCGATATAAAATATTTATTATTTTATTAATTTTCCTTAGTGACTATTATGGGAGAAAATGAATGAAAGTGCACATCGAAATTTTTATATGCACTTTGATAATTGAAATTCTTTGCTGTCCAGTACGGGACTGAAGAATAAACAGAATAAATCGGCTCGTTTTTTACGTTAAAGAAAGTAAAATGTCAATTGTAAGGATTCAGTCCACCCACTCAGACTTGAAGGAAGAAATAAGCATTATTTGTTTAAGTGTAGGCTTTTAGCTACCATCCTCTCTGTCTACCCTTCTTATTTCTCCTCTTCCGCCAAAGACCCCTCACTCCTGCTTGTTCTTCATTTTCTTTTCCTTCTATCTCTTTTTTTCCTTTTTTGATCCTGTGGCATTTCGATTTCCTCCAAACTTTTGGCTCCGCTGCTACATTTGAGGACGCAAGGCCATACGCTTCTGGATGATTGTAATTTGTTGTTATCGGTGAAAGTGAATTCCAATGGGGGGGAAATACGGAAAGCTGAAGCATCGTTTCTTATTCCTTTCATTATCTTCTTCCACCAGAAAGTGTTATTGGCCTTGCTGGAGAGGAGATCCTTTTATCTCCAACTCAACGCCAAGAAAAAAGAAAAAAAAAAAGAAGTCGTTGAATTGCACAGAAACGAAAAAGAGAAAGAGAGGGATGACGAAACGAAAAAAAAATCATATGAATTGGTAGCATCATTAGACCAGCATTTTTTTATGAGGATCAAAGATTGAAATAAGAAAGTGAAAAGTCCGAGGAACAAAAAGGAGAGGCAAGGCTGCTTATTTCCAGACATTAACAAAGTTGGATGTTTAAGGGCTGACTTCCGCTATCGTTCACCAAATGGTTGTTGGACGGAAGTCATTCTCTTTGAAGAAGAAAAAAAAGTTTCTAAGACTTTCGTCATAAAAGTTTATACGAGCATTCTTTAAGTAGTTTAGTCTTGCTGCGCATAAGCAATCTTCGTTTTCATTAGAAATATTATTCAAACAAATTTTTAGATGTAGATAAAAGCCGGTCTTGCTGTCTACTTTAACACTTTTAATCTGTCATTTATATCTTTTATTTAGAAATCATATTCCCAACCACTTTCAAATAAAATGCGATTTGCAAAATATTTACCGATCTAAGAAGCTCATTGCCAAAATCGTATGAAAACAGATTAGAAATTGAGCTCTTTATGGTATTACATTTTAAATCAACAGCAACATGTTTTTCAATGGAAATTGAATAGAACTGAATGATGAACGATGAATACAAATTAGATTAACAGACTAATAAAGCATATTGTCCCAGGATCTTGTTATTTTTCTTGATAAAGATAATTCATTGCTTCAAACATCTAAATGATGATCATTAACCTAGTTTAATTTATCGCGGAGATTTTCGTGTGGACTTGAGCTTTTGCCACATAAACATCTCTAAATCTCTGTCCTGGAAAAGAGCGATTGGGGTGCCAGAGATCGTCAGTCATGGCTGTTCCTTTCACCTTCCTTGAACTTTGTTGAGATTTAATTACTTCTGGACTATTCCATTCTCTGTGGAGGTTAGAGAAGGGTTAACAGAGAGTAAAATCCAAAGGATCATTTTTATTTTCTGACTTATTTCAGGTTAATTAGAAGATCTCTTTTCTAGGTGGTTGAGCGGAAAGAAGAACTGAGGTTAAGCTGTTCGATTTTGATAATTTTTTTGGGCTCTTCATAGTCTACTTATTCAGAAGCTGTCATTAAAGAAAAACGTTTAGTTGAACCTTGTCTGTTATGATTTGATCATTAAAGAGCGCCCTCTGTACATACTTTATTTTATTTAAATTTGCAGAATGTAAACGACAGGGTGCTTAAATTATTTCTTTAAAAATACTATTTAAGGCTATCACAAAAAAAGAAAAATCGCATTTTCAAAAAATAAAAGACTTCATAAGTAAGTCAATTTACTAAGCTGGCATACAAAATTTCTGTAAGATACATTATCCAAGAGAGGAAAAAATAGCCCCCCACCCTCCACTTTTAAAATCCTTAAAGATTAGAACATGAAATTGATATTTTTTAATTTTAAAGAGATTATTGAAATCTAAAAATATATGTAACAGTAAAAATATTCTAAACATTTATTGGAGGAAGCTATTTTTATCTGAATTTTTATATTTCAAATTATGTGAATCTGTTTCGAACTAGTAATCGGATTTAAAAACATTTTTTTTTTTCATTTCTTCACTTCACGTGCCATGAATATTTGTCATTCACTGATCATACAATTTGTATAAAAATTCCTATTAATCCATATGGATATTGTATTCACTATCAAGCCTATATATTACTTCAAATTATGTAGCACTATTTTAAAATCCAAAAACAAATGTAGATTGATGTATTTAAGTCTGCTAGGTATATATGATTAAGAAACAAAATCATCGATCTGCAGCAATTAATTAGGTTCAAACTGTTTAATTTCACTGCAAAGCATACTGGTTGATCGTGGAAGCTCTATTACCGAGCGTAATTTTATAGCATAGTTTACTTAATTGTATTTAAACTAAATTTGTATAGTGAAAATTATATTAATTCAACTGTAGGTATAATCTTAGCATGTTTTCTATTAACAAAAAATCCATGTTGCAAAAAATATATTTTAAAACAATAAAAAAAAATATTTTCTGAAATACGCTAAAATTATCTAATACACATGCGCGCGCACACACACGCAGACACACCTTATATTTAACATATGTTGAGCTTTTATTAGGAGCTTTAGCATAAAAGCTACTTATAAGAATGCGCCCTTGGTCTGTACGTTTATCCGGCCGTCCGGCCGCCGTTTGCACGATAACTTGAAAACGGATTGACCTTTTCAAATTCTGTTTTCGGAAATATGACCATCAAAGTCTTAGCTCGGCCGTATCAACTTTTCAGTATTTTTCGTGGACCCCTTCAAGTCGAATTCACGTGCTAAAACAGTGAGTGTAAAGAATTCAAAGATACTGGCATGTCATATAACAATCGATTTGTCAAGAAGGAATACATTGTTACTTTCTGTTCATCTTTTAAGCATTATTGACGTCGGCGCGCGCACGTGAAATCGCTTTGTCGACGCACGATTGCTCAAGTGCTCATAATCTATAAGCTTATTATTAAGTAACGGAAAAATGGAGCTATTTATTGGTTTTATTTTACACACGATTTGAATCACCCATCATAATTTCTACATTTTTTGAGGTAGAAGGTTAAAATTCGGACTGTAGCTTACTATGAGCATGTGCACCTTCACTATTTAGTTTGGCTTTTGATTAGCCCAATAAGGTCGGACTTTTGGGGGTGAAAATTAGAGAGGAACAAAAGGTCTAGGTGTATTTATGCATATAAAGGAGTGAGATTCGGTATGCAGATTCCTATAAGCAAGATCTCCATTATATGGAGATTTTTTTTCCCGAGGTATCCACGCCTCCCCGACTCGGTGGCGGAAATTCATCGAACAGATGGGGACTAGATTGAAAAATAGTGTACCAACTCTGTCTGTAATAAAGGAGCTGTAAAAAAATATTTCCGGTTTTCATTTGTCTGACCCTCGTAAGTAGAATAAGAATGGAGCTACTTATTGATTTTATAATATCAATCCGTCCCCTTCATAATTTCTTCATTTTTTTGAGGTAAAAGGTTGAAATTCGGAATGTTGCTTACTATGGGCATGTCCATCTGCACTATTTAGTTTGGTTTTGATTGGTATACGGGGGTCGGAATTACGGGGGTGTGATTCGGAGAGGGCAACATATCTATGTGCTATTTAGGTACGTAAAGTCGTAAAATCCAGCTTCCAGATTCCTCTAGACAAGATCTAAATTACCATGAAGGTTAGACCCAATTGTTCCAGTGGGATCGGATTTGCGGGGGTGGCAGTCACTTGGTCCTTAGAACTATGGCAACATATGGCATGTGATACATCATGCGTTCGGAAATGATGAGAAAGGAAAGAAGATACGAGGTTTTTTACATTTTTTACATATTACGTTCGAGAAAATCAGTTTATTGATTAAAAAAAAAGTGCAGATAAAGGGGTAAAAATAGATGACTTGCTTAATCCTACTCGGGAGGCGGGGGGGGGGGGGGGTTAATTTATTTTTAATAAATGTATAAATGTACTTCTGCTTCACTGCTAAAGCTCCGCCTTGAAATGTTTACAAGATTTTATTTAAAGTGTATTCAGTTACATCTGTAAAGCAAGGATTAGTGACCGACCCAATTTTCCTTTTACACTGTCATCGGATTTTAAATGTCGCTGTAAAGTCTCTAATGAACCACCAAAAAGTGAATTTGCTGCAAGACAAATTTCCAGATTTGATGGCTGCCATATCTGGAAATTTGAATATGGAAATCTCTTCTTAGCTGATCTTTCGTCCATTTGTCTCTGTATGTTTATCTTTTATAATAATAAGATAGTATACAACCATCGGCATTAGCTGTGCTCATATTAACCGAGATGCCGAAATCCATAGTTACTCATCTCCTGCAAAATGATTTTATCACATGGCAGTGAATTTAACATTTTCACGCACTAAAAGCATCTATAATTTATAATCATTTGAGAGAAATCAAAGTGCTGCGTCTGCAGAGGCTACAAAATTTTTTACACTAAAAAATCAAAATTTTTTACACTAAAATCAAACACCCTTCGGCGTATCGGAACGTGACGGCCGTCTTGATTTCTTTACTTCACGCTGTGGTAATCGATTATCGGAACCCGTTAGAGTAAATTTTCTTTCCATCTATTGATAACTTTTTCTATTTGTTCGAGATATGTGCCCATTTTCCCTCTGTGCCTATATTTCCCCATTCACCCTATATTATTCGCAATCGCTTAATATGTCCCTAAAATTTTAACCAGAACGTTATACGGGGTATTTGTTCGGCCATTGAGTATTCTGGTTTTTACCCACTTCTCGTTCTTAAGTCGCGTTTCTGCACAATGCCTGGTAGTTTATAAATTTTTATTTGATAATATTTTATTATAATGATATGTTTTGGTTTATAATATTTTATTACAACGCTTTTTTATTAAGATCAAAGGCTTTCTTTGAAAAAGTGATAGATACATTTTTATAAAGCAATACAAAATTACAAAAGAAATTACATTTGTTGAATACAATTACAAAAATTATAGCTTAAGAAATTACAGAAACAAAAGTTAGAAAAGACAATTGTGACTTTTAAGAACATAAGTAAAAAGTGAAACAGAGAAATTTTAAAGAATAACTCAAGAATGGTCAATGACTGTTTATCCTATGCCAAACCTAAGATTTTTAAATTATTGATGTAAGTCTGAAAGAAAAATTTTGCTTAATATTTATTCATTCTCTCACGTATTAACTATAACATTTTAATCATTTTGGCACAAGAACAAGGTTTGTTATTAAATGCTTTAGAAAAATCGGATCTCCAAAGTTTTGCTTTGACCCTGATGTAGCATTCCTGTCGCACAGTAACCTTCCCGTCGGGAACATTACAAATTTCCAGGAATTTTTGAAGAGCTAATTGAAATTCATTTCTTGAGATCCGATGAACCCGCTTCCTTCTTATCAATTGGATGACAGAAATGACTTAAACATCTTAACATCACGAGCTGCTCCGATATGACAACAACAACAACCACTGCGATTGTGTAGCATTTTAGGGACGCGCTTCTTGAAAAATAAGAAATGTTCCCAGCATCATAATCATAGAAGGTTCCCAGCACCCTTCTATGATTATGCCAGCACTAATAAATTCCACGCACATTAACATATGAAGCTCCAATTCGGTAATAACTTCTTAATAAAGTGACCACTCCAAAAAACTTTACATACATCGACCATGTTTGGTATGATCTTTCAAAGTATCCACCTCGATGAATGTAATTATCCCACTCCTAGAAACTAACGCTAACAAGTAAACCTTGTTCTATAGGTCCCCTTCAATCGACTTTTCTGTTTTGTTTAGAAAACAACGCCTTCAATCTGGGAAATCGGGAAAGGTTAGAATGCCTTAGGAGGGTTAAAGAGGGATATTGGCAGTGTTCTCGTTTTCAAGGAGTTCCATGTAATGCCAGCAATATGCACTCTAGCTTTTTGTGATAAAGTTTTGTTCTGGAACGATGGAGCTCAAGTCGTTTTTTGAATGCATCAGCTATTACGTTATCGATTTTCGCAAGCCGGTGTTGATTGTTTGCTCTGTAAGAGCTCCGGGGAACCTGCCTTTGATGATAAATGATGGCTGGCCTTCTGAAAAACTTTTGAATCATCGGAATGTATTTCATCTTCACAAATTATTCTTGTGCCCCCTGTAGCAAATTTCATGAACATGAACTATATCAAATTTTGACGGCTCATGTAATGTAGCTCTTATACAGGTAGCTCTTTTCATCTTATGGCATTTGTTTACCAGATATTTAATTTACCCATTTTTTTTCCTAAGCACTCCGGAAAGTAAAAGTGTGTTTTCAACTGACTTCTTGAAATAAATGTTGAAATGAAAGGATGTCACATAGCTTATCTTTTATTTGACCTTGATTAAGCAAGTGTGATAAATAACAGCGCATTATTTACTATAAATGGCGACATCTGAACTTAACATGAAGTATTTAAGTTGAGTCTTACTTTCACCATTTCAGGCTACGGTTTAGATTCTTGCGATTATTTAAAGTTATTCATTCTTTGTGCTATTCCCTCGAAAAACAAAAACGAAAAAAGTGCCATATTTTTATATTATGAACAATTTTTATAGTTTTCCCCGGAGATTTGGAAACATGTTACGAGAAAATTACCTATGCAATAAAATCCTGAAATTGTTATGAGATATTTATCAGATTTACATACGGTGATTTGTGGGTTAGCTGTTTCCTGAGATATAAAACGAGATCTGTATAATATTTTGTGCGGTGTAAAAACTTTAATGGGGAAAATTAAATTATCTTCGGAAAATGGGATGATCAACTTTGTTTTGTTTTTTTTTTTTCACGCTGGTAGAAAGTTCTAGAAATTACATTTTTCGTTCGGAAAATAACACTTCGAGAAAGATCAAATAGCCTTAAATAATCTCTTTTAGGAATTAAAATTTTACTACGTTTGTAAAGTATATGTTTGTAGGAAAGGAACATCTAGAGAGTAATAACAGCAGTGATTATTTTGAATAAAAACTTTATTGTAATTTTCAATTTAATTTACTTTTCATTTTTCCAGGTGTTTCTGCTAGTGCAGTCTTTGATTCAATCAAGTTGCTACGCCGGTACGTTTTACAAGCATCTTGCAAATTATTACTTTGTGTTATCTCTACAAATTTAAACGTACAATTAAAAAGGAAAATAGGCAGACGCTCCACTAGTCCGCAATCGTATTTATTGCGTCAAAGAGGTACATTTTCATATGCTATGCAGTGGAACTCATACTGAACGATGCCTGCCTAACTGACGAATTGTTCATCTTTGTTCAAATAAATAAGCCTACGACTGTGGATAAGTTGAGAATCTCCCTATTCTTCTTCTTGATTATTGCAATTGGTAGTTGTATTTAGTCCTTAATGATAGTGTAATACTGAAAAACTTCGGCAATAAGAGATTGTTACCGCATCTCTTAAGCAGTTCAGTATTTTCCTTTTATATCCTTTAAACGGTTGACTCCATATGGATTAAAATGTCCTTCTGTTCGGTATTTTCCATCAATAATATTTTAGATGAAACCTTTCCACTTACAATACAAAGTTAATACAAAAATTAGTTTTCTGTATATGATTAAAGTCGTTTTACGCTTGTAATTATTATCCTATATTCCTATCAATAGGGAAAAATAGCTAAGAAAAAAGTTTGGATCAACGAATTATTGTATCAGGTTGTTGCAAAAGTTTTTTCCGGATTTTTATTCCAACACAAAAACCTCATTTTATTTAATGACAGATTCAGCTCATGCAGATGCCGGGCAATGGTTGAAAAGTGAACCTTGAACTGTTCTGCGAGTTCCCTCGTTGTTACATTTGTGATCTTCATCAATTGCTTGGCGTAGATCACCACCTGAAATCATGATTGGCCGACCAGAGAGGTGCATCTTGAAGAGTGCTATCTCCGCGTCTGAACCGGCGATACCATTCTTCTATTGTACGTAAACTAACAGTGCCATCACCTAAACGTTGGCAAATGTTTCGGTGACATTGCGCAGCACTGATCTTTCCAGAATACTCGTAGAAGATTATTGCTCGAATATGCTCGCGTGAAAGGTCCATTTCAGACCGTTGATGGCACTCACAGATGTATAGTCAGAAAGTTGATTCTTGGATGTAATATAGCAAAGATATTCAGGAATCGAATGCAATAATTTGTTTGAAAACATATGAACACCCCCCTCGGAAAATGAGCCCTTCTTGGGCACGGGTTCTAGAACCGGAAGAAACTTTTGCAACAACCTGATATATGGTCTACAAAAGATACAATTTTAACTTTCTCTACTCAATTGGAATATGGAATTCTTCAAAAAGAGACATGTCTACAATTATCCACGAGAATTGAACATAAAGGAATTTTAATAAATCAGTTGGAACACAGTGAAGTTTTCAAAGTTCCAAGAACACTCGAAAGAAGATTGTTGATAATTTCAGCATGTGATATAATGAGTTATGAATTTGTTTGCGTCACTGTTTAAAGTATCTACACAAAGTATTGATTTAAGAATGCACCTGGTATTTTTATGGGTGATCAATGAGAAGAATTTACGGAATACTGCTGCTGCTTTCTCAGCGAAATGAAGAAATGTTTTACAATAGATGAAATCGTGCTTAATTAAAAAAAGAAAATCAAAAATCATTAATTTAAAACTCAGACAAAGGATAGTGTACTCTATTTTTCTTAAATTGGTTTACCATAAACCTTTTTTATTTGTTAAGAATACTAATAAGCTTGTGGCGAGTCGGGATTTTTTTTTTCCGTTTATATCGTCCGAGACATTCTAAATATTGTCTTGCTAGAAAAAAAGATTAAACAACATTTGTCAGACCATGGGTGAATTTTTTTATTATTTTGTACGACGTTACCATTAACTTTTTGTACATTGATGAAACACACGATGTATTTTTCTCTTCTCCAAGGTCTCGACCGTGAACAACATAAGTCGAAGCAATAGCATCAGGTTGGCGTCATGCCAACGGATGAGTTCTATTCCTTCATCACCACCACCACCACCCCAACTTGCACTCTCTACTATCCCTTCCACCCACTCTTCCTTCCGCTTTTACCCCCTCCATTCCCGTCTTCGTCTCTTGTGCGATGTCTCGGTTATCATAGAGAAAGTAGAAATTTTACAGAGGAATTATTTGAATGAATTTCTCTTCTATTTATTTCCGATTTTTATTGGATCTGAACAAATGCATTCACACGAAGAAAGAGTTTCTTTCGAAGTGTTTAACGAATTAATGGAATTGGAAACCATGAATCATAAAATATCCTTAAGGCTAGAAAAATAATCCTTACTTATAAAACTGATTCGTGTGAAAGCTTTCAAAGAAAATTGAAAACCTGGCTCAGACAAACTCCATCAATATCGACGTATTTTTTGATATATTTAGCGTTATTTGATTTTATTTTTTCCTATCATTTTCTTCATTTGATCGATGATCCAAAAAGACATTCCTCCCCTTCCCAAGGATAAAAAACGTTAAAAACTCTTGAACTGTAATTACTCTTCGCTTGCATGACCAATCCAACGAAGATAAAGTAATGGAATCCCCCACTCAGCATGTTTTAGATTTTCCCTTCAAATAAATCATCATTATGACACTAAGGCTTCATTAATATCTGAACACCATCAAAATTAATCTAATATTGTTTTCGCAATTCTCATGATCTTCATTATTTCGTATAAAAATGTTGCTTGAGAAAAAAAGCACGCTAATTCCAAAAAAAAAAAAAAAAAAATACTGTGTGTTAAAAGTAAATGCAGTAAAGCATCTAATATAAAACCCTTTCAGATAAAATCTACATATGTTACAGATATTTCTAGCAGAATTCTGAGTAAATCCTCAGTTTTGTCCTGGTAACGCAAGTTTAAGAGGGGAAGACGGTCGAAATAAATAAAAAATAGAAACTCATGATCCATGACCTGAATTCGAACCAAAAAACTACGAGTATCCATGCTCGTTGCTCTACCATGTTTCGGAAATATAAACCTAGACCATTCAAAATTAAAACGAATATTTCTTCAGAATACTTTTGCCGTTTAAAGTTAGTAAGACCATTTATATCACTATATAAATGAACACTGAGCCGGTGAATGTTTCAATTTTTAACTATTTCATAAATTGAAAATACGTACGTCCTATATTTATATTTGTAAAAAGGAATTAAGATGATATACTTCAAATCATCACTCTTTAAATAGGCGAAGTAAGATAGCTTCAGTTTAAAGACTTTCTAAAGATAAAATCATTTTGCGGTATCCGTCACAGGTAAGTAGTCTATTGCTTTTCACGAACTCACCTTCACAACATTGTCTTCTGGGATGATGATATTAACATGTATATTATTTTAGAGAGACGTTTATTCCTTCCGAAAGCGTTCGCTCTATCCTTTTGTTGCCGTATTATTAAGTACCGAAAGGTGCTTTATGCTATCAGTGTGGGGAAACGTGTCTGTCTGTC
>JAHWFO010008967.1:623954-672335 GCA_023313115.1 Rhysida immarginata
ATATTCATTTTCGGAGGGTCATCCTGCATAAAACTTCAATTATGGTAAAAGATCGATGATCGTCTTCCTAATTTGGATACATTAGCTTTATTTATCCTTTTCAAGACAGAAATTAAAATTATTACGCTAATGAACGTAAAAATTAGACCAAAATTTATTTGCGCTTTAATTTTTTAAAAATAAAACTCTAGTTTGAAAATATTTCTTTTACGTTCCCAACCAGAGCCCCCCTCCTACTTAATCAGCTTTGACTGCATTATGATAGTTATGATAATTAAATTTTTTTTTTTACCTTTGTCCTCTTCTGGATGTGTAATTTTTAGCTTCTGCTCTCACTGGAAAAGTTTCATTGGATGGCCAAGAGTTAATTTAGTAATAGTAATTACTATAAAAGTATATCAATTAAAGTCGAGCTGTACATATAAAATCAATACTCTCCATTAACGATTATTATTACAGTTCGAGTTGTGACATTACTTTTCAATTTTCTTCTATTTAGAATTTCCAATAAGCGAGAATTGATCTCGCTTGAAAGTTAATGGAATGTAAAAAGCTAATTCCATACATTAGTTATATAGTACAGGATCTTTATAATTAAAGTTACATTTTGACATGGCCATAAAAAAACTACTGGACCAAAAGCTATAATACTTGGTAATATTATACAAGAGCGCCCACCAAAAAAAAAATTAGTTCAAAAGGTCACCACTAGCACAGGGCGCAATATTCGTATACGAAATTAGACACGAAGACACAGGTTAACAAGTCTTTAATCGTTACTATATTTCGTATACGAATATTGCATAGAGCGTCATTCCATGCAGGTGGTGACCTTTTGAACTTTTTTTTTTTTTTGGTGGGTATGAGCTTCCCATGCGCACTTGTATAATATTACCAAGTATTATAGCCTTTGGTCCAGTAGTTTTTTTTTATGGCCATGTCAAAATGTAACTTTAATTATAAAGACCCTGTACTTTGACGATATGCCTGACTGGCAGATTGTCGTTAGGAGCACATTTCATGAGCGTCATCAACTTTTCACGACTATTTCTTGTATTTTATGGTAATTTTTAGTCTTTTGTCAAATACGACAATCTGTCACGTGGATTAGCAGAGTAGATTGACAAGAAACAGGGTACGAGAAAAATAATGAATAAATAAGTCTTTTTATTTCACTAGAATAAATATAATATCATTAACTTATGATAATGGGTTACGTAGAAATATCAAAGCTTAAAGCTAGAACGTTTCGCAGTGGAAAATTTAAAGGTATTTAGAATATTGACAGTTAATGTTCGTAGACAACCTACTTGGTAGTTTACGCCTTTGTCGAATGGTACACTTAGTGACGTACAATCGTGTACCTTGTCGATGTACTTAACTTGAGAAATGGTTAGATAGATGATGACGTTGCACTCGCTCGCCGTATCACGTGTTTATCGCCGCTGACGATTTTTATTAACACATATTAATTACCACCACATGAAAATGGCATTGGGAATTATACGCACTTAAACAATCGGTGTAATTGGGTACTCACAATTCCCGACGATCACCAAAAACACTTAACAATAGCACACACTTTCTGCTACGTATTTTCCCTATCATACAAATTATTACATGAACATCTCGATGAATACGCCGTCAAATGTAATTCCAATCAAACACTCCCGTTGCGATGATCGGGCTGATCCTTTTCCCCGGAAAAAAGAATAGATATGGATATATCACTTGATAATTTAAATTATACATGCATTCAGTCCATCCAGGTCGCTCTTACGCTCGATCAATGCTCATTACGTAAGAAATGCAGTGTCTTTAATGCCAATTGTAGAATGACTCAGCGCTTGGTATACGACTAACTTTACAGGGAAGCAAAGCGGCCCCTCTGTCTTGTTGCTTGCGATAAATAACTACGGTCGCAGGGGACGAAGACTCCGGAATGATTCCGCCTGTTCCGTTCAACAGGTAATTGGCAATAGAAAACGGAAACACCCCGATAGCTTCGTCGTCTTCCCTTAACTCGTTTGCGTCCGGTGTAAATAGTGTTTGAAAGTCATTTAATACTGAGGCACGAATACGCACTCGAAATATTGATAAGTGCAAAAGTTCGCTTATTTGCAAATTAACGGCTTCTCGTAAATATATGAAAGTCCTACCGTTCTGCAAATGTCCGGGCGTTTCACTCTCTCCGCCGTCGACAATTATTGGACGTCTTCCATTATTTTCCGTAGGTATTGACTGCTGACTAAGCTGGTCCTCCTCACGTAGGCTATTTTCCGTCGAATTTAATGAAGCTTCTATGTAGCTTACAAAGTTCTCCAACGCTCTTGCAGGCCGCTCTTCCAAACTCACGGACTTCGGCGGGTTCTCACCGTTCGCTGTCGTACTCTTCTCTTCCGACGCTTGCTCCGGTTCACCCCTCTCGCCGGCCGTTCTCAACGTATCGTCGCTTGTCGTACTGTAGCTTCTGTGCTCCTCGCTCGACGCCGTTTCATTAGCGGTCGTGCTATTCAACCACATACGGTTTCGCTTAGCTTGGCGAGGACCGTCAATCGCTCCCGGTAACACATACAAATTGAATTTTTCGCTCGAGCACTATTTTCGTGCCGTCGCCGACGTCGCCATCTTACTTTCTCCCTTTCTCCTTCCTTCGACCCACGTGATTCCTTCGGGATGACAACGCGTTTTCCTGACGTTCTTCTTACGTCATTACTGTTTTCTCCTCCCACCGACGATCTTCTCTGACGTAATCCACGTGACACAATCACCGTCCTTTAAAAAACTCAGAATTAGTATGTACAAGACAGGTTAATTCGTACTGTCTTATATGAATCTCTGTAAAGAAAAATCAAATTAATTTGTTTTGGGACGCAATTGGATAAACAAAGTCAGCGAGCATGTCACCGCCCATAATATCTGCTTGTGCCATCTGTTGTAATGTTGCATTTACAATAGAATTTCTTGATAACCAACTGAAAAACTGCGATGTACGTGCATGAACAGAAAAAACGGGATTTTTTCATAATTTCAACCATAAAAACGTTATAGCAAAATTCATGCTGCAAGAAACTGCTTACAATTAATCTAATTAAGCGGTACCCAACAATATAGAAATCACGTTATAAGAGTATCGTTATAGGAGGACTGTCGCAATTTTTGTTCCGCGTTATTTGGAAACCGCGTTCTGAGAATATCGCATTATAGGAGTTGCAAATTTACCTCAATGTATTTATAGAGAAATTTTCAAATTGTACATACGAGGTTCATAAAGTTCGTACAATCACTGTGACAGAAAAGAAATGGGGCCATGGAAACTTGATGAAGTTAATCCTTTTCAACATAAGCATCACACAACTTCACACTCTTCTGCCAACGGTGGATGACCTGACAGAGACCATTCTTGTAGAAGTCCATGTTCGACCACTGAGAAATTGTTCCACCTCAGAAATCACCTTGTTGTTTTCATAAAAACGCTTGCCCCGCAGTAGTTTCTTCATCTGAGGGAAGAGGAAGAATCACTGGGCGCCAGGTCTAGTGAGGAAAGGGAGTGAGGCAGAATTTCATAGACCAAAGCAGCTGCATGTGTGATAAGCAGCGAATACCCTTGGTCAGCTTCCCGTGGCGTTTCTTTTTGATAGCCACCCGCAATTTTGACAGAAGATCTCGGTAATACTTGCCAGCGATTGTTTAGCCCTTTTGGATGTAGTCGGTCATGAGGACATCTCGGCAATCTCAAAAGACGCTGAGCATCACGTTCCCCGGTGGCGCCTGCGTCTTGGTCTTCTTTGGTCGTGGTAATGCCACATGGTAAAATAACAGAGAGGGAACTTAAGCGAAATAATAATAATTTATTTGCAGAATTTTGCAGTGGAAGCGTAAATCATATTCTAACTTGAATATAAAGACAGCACGTAAAGTTCTCGACCGGACCGGCTCTTTATCCACATTTTCGTAAAATTTGAAGTGGACACTATCCCAGATACTTTCTGACGAAAATTAGTGGTGCAATCTCGAAGAATGCTCACTTGCGTAGCACCTAACCAACGATATCTCTCGCTGATGCACACACACAGAAATTTGTGACACCAACACCAAAATTATTGACGGCTCTTGTCGTTCTAATTCGAGGATTCACAAAAGGCGTAGCTACACCAAGAATTACTAATGCACACAAACACTCTTGGCTGCTTAGCAATTTCTTAGAATCAAAGGAAGACACAATAGAACGTAGCACTGCACAAACACTTTAAGATAACACTATGAATGGCACTCGTTTACATCATCCATTAAATCTTTTAAATTGCACTTATATAAAACACTTCACCAATATGTAATTCGTGTGCCTTCTACCTTTTTCTTTTAAACGACACCACAACAGAATAAGCACAATAAACTTTAGAATAGAATTTGCACTTGACTCAATGGAGCACCACAATTATGATAATATTTTTATAAACATTTTTAACACTACACTCCGCTGCACCATTATAAAGCAAAGGAACGGAGCACTTATGAATAACACTTTCACTAATACGTCGCACAAATTAAAGCTTAAACTTAGCACATACAGAAAAAACACAGACTTCTCACGTAGCTATGCACTGAACGAAGAAAAATTACTCTTCCATAACTGACACTGAGAAATGGAGATATGAATAGGAATTAGCAATATAAATTATCGCCGCTAGAGAGAAGGAATGTGCTCATATCTTATTCAGCAGCGAAAGTATTCCATCTGACGAAATGTCGCTATCGTAAGCTTCTTTTATCCCGAATTGAAATAGGGAATTACGAAATCCAGTGGCTGAAGAAATATTCCCCCTGTCCCTCCAGTAAAAAAAGATATGGAGAATGGGAACACTCCCAGCAGACGGGTATTCATGATAGAAATAAAACTAATTTCAGATTAAGAAGCGTGCAATAACGTACCGCTATCTTCGTGCAGTCCGTAGCTGAGTACAGTCAAATAAGTCAATTCACAACCTCCTATCTTGAGTAATAGCCGGCATGAAACAGTATACAGCGTCTAGCTTTCACCTTCTTACGTGCCGGTTGGATTTTTCCTCCGGGAAGCTCCCATTCGCGGAGCTCGGGTTTAGGACGATGCTGCCAAGACTTGGAATATTTTCCGACGGTCTCGTAGGGATATTTCCAGTCGGTGTATGGGCTAAAAACGCCTCCTCCTCGTTACAGTAATTGTCGACCAAACTCTGGTTACTGACCTTGCGACGTAGTCGTTTTCTACGATGCCACGGCTCACTCGACGAGATTCGCTTACTTGGCGTTGAAACGACGTCTCGCTCTTGCTCGCGATGAAACGAACAGCAACGTTCGCTCACCACACCAACTGCCGTAATCCTCGTCCTTCGGGACTTCTCTTATCCACTCTTTCTCATTCTTTCTACCCCGCTCACTTAGGCGTCTCTTGCCATCACTCTCTCTCCACGACCGCCTTTTACGCCGTCTCTCTTAATTCTCTTTTTTCTTCTTTCCGCGTGATTCCCTCGGATTGATTCCTTGATGACGTTCTCTTCCTCCGTCACGGAGGTTGGAGCAAGTCACGACCCTCGGATGGTACGGTTTACCACGTGACAGGTAATTCCGTGTGCTTCCACCAGAGACGATCAATTAACGTATGCTGGGGCAATGTCACCGTACACCTCGATCAGCTTCGCGTGGATTTCCTTGGAGTTCTTGCCCTTTAGCTAGAGGAAACATATCACCGAGCCAGCTTCTCATTTCGCATTTGCAGTTTCTCCACGGGCTGCTCCTTTTTGGATGAGATGCTCCCGCGGGGTTACTTGGTCTCCCAGCGCACGTCCTCTGGATGAACGTGTGCTTGCCCCGACACAATTGTTGTGTCCCTCTGCCTCTTGGTTTCAGTGATCGTACGAATTTTATGAACGTCCCTCGTACAACGGGGTTCATTTATAGTTTTTTATTTTGGAGTGTGAAATATTAATATTATTAACAAAAGTTTTAAATCCCTGGAGAAGAATTAGAATTACAAGAAAACAGAATCGCTATGTTAATTATATGCACTGATATGGTGGCGTTTTATTTTTATTTTATTACAAAAACAATCAGATCCAATCTCAGATACAGGCCGAATAACCTCTTTATAATGCGGTTTGCTATAGCGGATACAGATCTAATGCGGGTTGATATTTGTTAAATTACAAAGGGTTAAATCATATGTTGTAAATAGAAAAACATATAAACCCGACAAAAAAAACAATCTGTTTTTTTAAAAATAACAATCTGTTTTTTTAAAAATAACAATAGAAAAAAATGCATAGAAAATTCATGTGGTTCAGAGAACGTAGGTTTAAATCTGCTACAACCATGCAGGAAATATCAGTATTTCAACAGTTTTTCTGTGATCGACAAAGTTGCCTTTGGATGCGAAGAGCTTAAATTACCTTACCATAATGACATTTGCCATGGACATTGAAAAAAAAGTTTTCATAAAGCATGGCGAGAAACAACTAGAAAATTTTACCATCCCCAATAATTTAATAACGGTGAAATTTCACAAGAAGAAAACTTGTTCAAGAAAGACTGCTTCTAGCAGATGACCATGTAATTGCAGCTCCAAGTCAAACAAAATCAAATAGAAGGTAACGCATTAGAAATACGATGGATTGCATATCTGTCATTTACGTTCGTTTGGATATGTCGTAAAGATTTTTGATAACTTTAACACGTTTATTCGGAAATTGGTAGCTGTGAATTTAGCCATTAAATTTTTTAATTTATCATCTTTCGAGAATATTAATTCACCTTATTCTAATATAAATTTGCTTAAGAGTTAATTGTCTTTTTTTTAATTAAAAACTTCTGAACAGGGTTCATATTAAATTGAAGTAGAAGATATTTCACCCAGGAACGGTTTGACCAGCAGATGGAATAAGGTTGTCTGCTAAGCTTGTTGGATCAAATTTTCTCGCCGTATGTGTTTGACCACTCGCCCTTCACCAATGTCGTGAATTATTGACTCCTAGCTTCCCAAACTCGCTCCTTTCTCTTCCTTACGTTCCTTCTTTCTTTTCTTTTTTTCCCCTTCCTTTTTTATTTCTCTTTATTTATTTTCTTCGGTCACGCCATCGCTTCTGGCTGTAATGCAATGCACGTACCTCATCCATCAGAGCAAAAGAGAAAATGTCCCTTAATGTGGCGATTGAATTTCGTTGCAACCCTCTACAAGGCGACCAAGCAAACGAAATTGACTGGAAGAGAAACAGAACAAGTAAAAAAAAAAAAAAAAAAAACTAGGAGGGAGAAGGGAATAGGGGGAGGAGAAAAGTCAAACTAAGCGGAAGGGAAACGGAAAGACAGTGAAAGTTTTCCTTCGGTTATTTTATACAGCTGTAAAAGACGACGGTGAATGTAAAACGTGTGTGATATCGAACATTTTAAAAGAACGCATCAACATGTCGCATTCATTATTCTTCTTAACTAGGTATGGGTATCACATTTTTTCAATGTTTTTTACTTTGGGGGGGGGTCACTTTCCTCTACATAATCTCAATTGAATATCTATTTAATTGTAAAAACTGATCAAAATATACTTTATTTTCTCTGTTTAAGAGAGAAAGCCTTTTGAATGGTGGTTTATAATTTTTTTCTTTTTACTGAATTGAACGAATTGATTGCTTAGTATCCAATGGACGAAGAAGCTGCTGTTTTTAAATTAAATCAGATTCATGATTAATAAAAACATCTTTATAAGTTTGTGGTGCAAATTTAATTTTACAGAAATTAGGATCTAATAATCTATGGTACTATAAGCATTAATCAGTAAGTCAGTATCATTCGCATTATTATATTACAACTAGCTAATATACCCGGCGTTGCTCGGGCTCTTTTTTGATGAAAGTTTGCAATATCTGAATGGAATTATACAGTAAAAATTAACACATTAAAAAGCTTAGAATTAAAACAGTAAAAATTCATACCGTTAAACCGAAAAAAATCTTTTAAAATGTTCCTAATGGATGGCCCTCTAACAGTTATCCCTGGTTCGTGTTGGAATATTGTGTATAGCTGAGCGAGTTTACCATAGTGCCGGAGAAACAATGTGTGCGATAATGAGTATGGCTACGAACGTGGGAGGAAATAGAATGAAAATGAAACAATAGTTTGATCTGACGTTTTTTCAGTCCTGGCTATGGCCGTAGTTCTTCTATTTTGTGTGACAGGACCTTTAAAAATTCATTTGTTTATCTACAAATTCAACAATACCTAAATTCTCTTCTTGGGTGGCGATGGATCGTTTGTGTCTGTGTACTCTGCAATTTCAACAATTGATAAACTGTTAGGAAATAAAGAAATTAAACTGGAGCAAACTTCAAGCATCAGGTAAATGATATTAATTAGAAAAATGGATGGAAAAATTCTGCGACTTGGATTCGAACCAGGAACCTCGACTGTTATGGTCGACGCCTCTACTAATTGGGCTTTCGCAGACACCTAAACAGCCATGCTGTCACTAAGTGTCTTAAAGACAACCAAGTAGTCTTTACCTGATGTTTGGAGTTTGCTCCGGTTTAATTTCTTTATTTCTTATTGTGTGCTCGTCAAACTTTCTGATGGTTTGGATAGGAGAAATTCACGATCTGTGAACCGGATGCCCACCTCCCATTGGGCTTTCCTTCTTGACAACTTGGTTGTCTTTAAGACACTTAGTGACAGCATGGCTGTTCAGTGTCTGTGATAGTCCAATCGATAGAGGCATCGTCCATGACAGTTGAGGTTCTTGGTTCGAATCCAGGTCGCGGAATTTTTCCATCAATTTTTCTAATTGGTAAACTGTTGCAGTTCACACTCTGCTCTTAAAGCAAAACTGGTACATTCATCACTTGGTGTGATCTGGCAGTCGCAGTTTCTTCTGTTGACACATTTGCATCGAGGGCCACAGGGTCACTCACCACTTGTTTAGTTAAAGCAGTGTGCTGGAAAAATCGATACAGCACCGAGTGAAGGGGCTGCTTTCTCTGCCGCCTTTCCACTGTTTCTCAATAGTCTGCTAACTCTCCATTATTTCCATTTACTGCTCATTTTTAAAGCTTTTCAAGGAAATGTTAAATTCTAATAACTATCAATTCTAAGAAAAGCACAAAGGACAGGAATTATATGTATTGATAAAATTTCCGACGCCTTCTCACTGATTCTCAGAGGAGGAAGACCTTTCCAACTGTATACTGACAACCATTACGCAAACTTTAAATTATGGTCAGGAAATTAGAAAGCCCGAAGAATTTTATAAGAGGGTGGTACTCGATTTTTGCATGTATGAGATGTCGCATTGTCGTCATGGAAGATGCCATCATGCCAAGAAAAACAACATTCATCCTTATCTATATATATAAAATTCTCGGTATGTCTGTCTGTCTGTCCGTTCGCTATGCATTTCAAAATGGCTACACCAATCTTGATGAAATTTTTCATTGTAATTCCGATGGACCCTGAGAAGGTTTTAGGTGCTCTTTTAACTTGAAAAGGAAAATATCAAATTAAACTTTCTGCGATAGAAAATATACAGATGTGAAAATTATGGTAAATGGGATTTTATAGTTTTTATAAGATAAAATTGATACAATAATTAAAATATCGCGCTTCATGGATAGCACACTCTACAATTCGTTACCCCCCTCCATAAAAGAGGTTAATATAGTTAATTATGTAGTGCCACACCAGTAAATGTGTTACGTTTGTAGTGCCACAGCAGTTTATGTGTTAAGTATACAGTGCAACACCAGTTAATGTTTTAACAAACTTTCAATCCCCCTTACCCCCCCCCCTTAGGGGTTGAATTTCCAAAAACCCCTTCTTAGTGCTCACTTACATTTTGTAAAGAACCTACGTGCAAAATTTCAGGTTTCTTGGCCTTATGGTTTGGGCTGTGCATTGATCACTCACTCAGTCACTCAGCGTGACAGCAGACAGACGGACGGACGCTTTAGAGAATTAAGTATAAGGGAGGAGATACTTCTACAGTGCCATTTCTAATTAATTTCATTCCGCTAATCGCATAAATATGGAAAGAGAAGAGAGAAACTAAGACTTAAAAAAATTCCCCTTAATTATTATATACGATTAGATTCACCAGAGTGCATTCGTGATGTCACCGCCTTGTTGTTGATAAGTAGTTACCAGTTTAGTAAGTTACCAGTTTAGTTGACAGTTACGCAAGACGTTCAGAGAGAATTACTGTATTGTACAAAGCACCGCGACGCCTCGCAGACGCGTTATCAAATGACAGCATTTGACAGGGGCCGCATTGTAGGTCTGCATGAAGCTGGTTGGTCGTATCGTGCAATTGCCAAGCATGTGGGTCATTCAGATGTCACATTGGCCCGATGTTGGGATCAATGGGTACCTGAGGGCACCCATGCACGTCGTGCAGGTTCGGGCCGACCAACAAACACCACCCCAAGGGAGGATCGTCGTATGGTTCTCCAAGTATTAAGGAATCCTATGTCCGCATAATATAAGGACATATTGACAAAATATTAATAGTAATATTAGCGGAGCTGCGATTGAGGTAGTGGAGAAATTTTTTTCATTTAATTGTATCCAATTGTGGAACTTTTTATCTTTCGAATGCGACAAAATATTATTATATGTGAACGAAGTAACTGTATTAACCATCAACGCCATGTCCAAACAATTCTATGTGATTAGATAAAGACTAGACAAAGAGATTCCCATCCGCGAACATGTACTGAAGACTCTACAACACCCCGTGAGTTCCCGCACAGTGTCTCGACCACTCGCATCCACCGGATTGGGGTCTACCGGTCCATGCGTCGGTTGCCATTAACACCACAACACCAACGCCTGCGTTTAGAGTGGTGCCTTGTCCGGGAGGCAAGGACAGAGGACGACTGGCGTCGCATCATGTTTAGAGATGAGTCCCGCTTCTCCATGACCTTCGATGATCATCGTGCTCGCGTATGGCGGCGTCGAGGGCAGAGGACACAACCTTCCTATATTATGGAGGGTTGTGTCCTCCATAATAAAGAAGCTAATGGGTCACCTCTAATAGTGCTTCGGCAGACTTTGACGGCACAGCGATACGTCACAGACATTCTGCAAACGCACGTCTTACCCCTTCTGGCAAAGCACTCTGGAACATTGTATCAACAAGATAACGCACGCCCACATACATCACTGTGTATATGGACTGCCTACAGCATGTTCAGGTCGTCCCATGGCCAGCAAGATCCCCGGACCTCTGTTGGATGACATTGGAAGGCGACTCCGTCCCAGTATCAACCTGCGGAATCTGGAGGGACAGCTGCAACAACTGTGGACTGACTTGCCTCAGGAGAGGATCCAAAGGCTATTTGACACCATTCCGAACCGCATAAGGGCATGCGTTGGGGCCAGAGGGGGGTGCCACACTCTACTGACCTGGCACCGACATTCCACCTGTACTGCCAACGGCGTTGTCTGTTTCATCCCATATGGTAATCAATAATCACTTTCAACCACTCCTTCTGGGTGCTTCACTTTTTTTGTCAGCCAGTGTAATTTGGTTAGCTTAGACACAGTGTAGAAACAAGCATTTGTTTCTTTACTGCACATTTATTCTATGCTGTGGCTTAGATTGGATCATGTTCCAAGAATTTTTTGCAGTACTGAGATGCGAATGTGGATTTTTAAATATATGATTTAATAAAAGAGCGTTTATGATATTAGAAAATTACCATCGGTGTTTGCTTTATATCTAGAAAAGCAAAGTGTATTCAATAAATCTAATTTACCAGATTTGTTTTAACAAAGCTTGAATGAAACTATCGACAGCATTCCTTGATAAATAAATGATATAGTTTGTAAAATTTATGAATCACTCGACACCGGAAATCATAGCTGTTTTCTTCAAATTTCATTTATGTCGATAGAATTTATCAGAAAGTTTAAATAAAATACGAACCATTTACAATCAACTACAACTCGGAAGTTATTTATAAGCTCTCTTTCTCACGAACTGCTTTTGAGTCATAACAGATCACCTCAGTCCTTATCAGTTAATAAACAAACACGTGACAGGGAGTGGAGATTAAAAAAAAATTTCTTTATATTCGGCGATAGAAATGTGCCTTATCTAGTTCGGTTTCTATGGCAGCTAGAACGTCGACAGTTGGTGAGCTTTGTTCCATTTTGATGTCATCGGCCATCGCCGCATACACGACCAGATTAAGACAAAGTGAGCACCTGAGCTACAGGTAGAAAACTTGGGCGAGGCTCAGAAAACTTTCTGGACTTTTAAAAGTGCGTTTATTAACTAATCGAGAACATTTGCGAAAATCATGGCGTCGGAACTGGACTCATGCCCTTATTGCATCAAATACATGCTCTTTGTTTTCAGCTTTGTATTTTGGGTGAGTTTTGCGTTGTATTTTTCTTTTCCTTAATGTGTGATCCGTTACTACTGAAGAATGGCGAAACAATATGGCGACCATATACAAAAACCACACCTTCAAAAAACATTGAAAATTTATTGGATTATAGGCGAATGCTTTTTTGTTTGAAAGCATATGATGTTAAATTTGATTAATAAGAACTAGTATTAATTTTCTGACATGCTGGTTTATTAGATATTTATGAAATTATCTTCAGGGCTTTATCATGCGTAGTTATTTTCGACTATTTCACAGTTTAAGATGCACAAGATAATTATTAATCATTCACGTAATATAAAAGGGAGACAATTTGCAAACTATCAAAGATGTTTAAAAAAATCATTTTCTTATATCAATATTTTATGTAACTGCTTTAGTCAGATCTTTTACATAAACATTTTACATGTTGAAAAGGAAGTCTTTGTCAGAAAATTCTCATTTTCTCATCTCGTCAAAAAAACATTCTCATATCTTTTGAAGTTTATTTGAAACATTATCTTTTAAGAGTAGAGAATTTTTAATATATATTTAATAACTTAGCAAGCGTATACGTTTAACGGGATTTGCTGAAAGTTTTACTGAATAATCAGAAAATTCCTTTCATTAGAATTCGATTTTCGATAACTGCAACTCGCTAATAAAGTTTCCATTTTCCTATATCGGTTTCCTTAACGCCTATCTTCTCTAAAATTTTAATTTTGTTTAATTGTTTTATCAGTTTGTGGTTCTCAGATTGAATTTAAAAATGTTAACTGGTTTTGTTTATTTGATTAATCAGTCATGAATTAATTGATCTTTGTTATTTAAAAAAAATGCTTATATCTTGCAAGTTAAAACAAATTAATTAATACGTGCGAAAAAGATGCTCTTTTTTTAAAAAAAATTATTTTTTTATCTCTTGTTTATTCCAGGGAATATTGCAACTTCACTTTTAATCTCCTAAATAATCGTTAACAAAATATTGACATTTTGATCGATTTTCTTATCTTTTTCTTTTTGCACGAACTGAAACTTTGCCATTATTTTGAAAAAGTATTTTTGGATATATTTTTAAGAAAAAGTATAAATATATTTATATTAATTTTTTTCTGCAAAAAAAAAAGAATCAGAAAGATTAATTTTTTTCTGAACGATATTTTGCACAAAAATCCAAAGTTCTGATAAAATCGAGTATTTTTTTTTCTATGAATTTGTGGTCGTTTACTTATAGGAAGAGTGTTCGAAATGGAAGTGAGATTTTTATTTTATTACATAGGATTTGGTCGATGTAGCCTCTAATCGCATTTTACTGATTTATTTTATTGTCGACTGAAGGAGTATTCACGTTTTAGTGACAATAAAAGTTTTTCTTAGGTAAAGTGCTTTAGCCCAAAATGAATCGTAGATCATTGGAATTGGAATTCTTGGGCTAAAATTGTCATGAGACGATTTCATTTTCAGATTTCAGATTTATGTTAATAATTTTGCGGAATGTCTTCCAAAAAAAAACAAAAAAAAACAAAAAACAATGGTCTCAGAATATTATTCATTTCATTGAAGAAAATTTGCAAATAAATATAAATAAATTGCTCAATGGTTGAAAATTTCAAAATTCAAATTATTCCTAGATCACTCTTCATATACTAAATGTCTTTTAAGATTAATCGAAGCATTCAAGGCATGTGTCGTATAATATTCAGGGAGTGGGAATAAATTTTTAAGTTGATGTGTCATCTTTTCCCCTCGGTATAAAAGTTCTTAAATTTTGACGTAAGAAGCAATTTAAAAATGATGGCTAAGCTTAAGCTTAATTTATAAAAATTTATGATAATAATAATAATGTGACAACAGGGGAGGGGAAACCACCAGATAAACCGGAAGTCCAAACCCGATGTTGTCCCCCAACAGGCGAAAAGCCCAAAACGGGGTTAATGATGACGATTATAGTTTCTTACTTGTGACATCAAGAATGGTAGCGCATACACACCTTTATTAGAAATCTATTTGCACTAGAGTTCCATAGATAAGCAACTGAGCACGTTATAAAAGCTTGCATTCCTTTCCTATGGTGTCATTCAACAAAATTCTTCTAAAATGCATTAAAATAATTCTGCATTAACAACTAGAATTTTATATGTAAATCTTTAAAAATTATAAGTAATATTTTATTGCATTATTATTATTATTATTATTATTACTTTAAATTTAAAAAAAAGACATTTCAGTGGTCTTAAAACTGCGTTGAATGACACGCTCTATTATCTTGGATGCATCATTAATTGTATATCTATAGCAGGCGAGTGGGTGATTTAAACAACTACGTGCAGTCATTGCTGAATGAATATAAACGTCCGATAAATCAGAACGTGCTTAGCTCAATGTAATTTATTTTTATTAATTGAACGCAGATGGTTTAGTAAATCATTCCACATGGACAATAGAATACTCCATTGAGTTTAGTTTATTGCTCGAAACTCACGATACGAATTAACGCTCTAGAGCCTTTCCCTGCGATGAAGTTACAAATCAAATGCATAATTGATGTAACTTAAAAAAAAACTGTTATAACATTTAGAAGCTTATTAAAGCTTTGTTGAGTTCAAAACAAGTCGATGACTGTGTTTTTGTTGAACATAGTTTAAGCATGATGTATACATTTTCAACAAATGTATATTATACAGCTGATATACCCGGCCTTGCTCAGGCGCTTTTTTGATGAAATTTTTCAATATCTGAATGTGAATATACAGAAAAAATGAACAAACGAAAAAAAGCTTGAATTAATATAGTAAAAATTCATATTGAAGAATCGAAAAGAATTCCTTTAAAATGCTCCCAATGGATGGCCTCTCCAGCTACCGGCTCTTTAGCAGTTCTACTCGAAATTCGCTCGTTTTGGAATGTTGTCTATACCTGAGTGAGTTTGACGCAGTGCCAGAGAAAAAAGGTGGAGAATAATGTTCATTTTCTCTCTATATTCACATTCAGAAATTGCAAAATTTCATCAAAATTTCATAAAGCTCGAGAAATGCCGGGTATATCAGCTAGTTCATAATAAACCGAAAAATAGTCCTAGATACTTGAAATAAATTTTAAATTAAAGAACAAAATCCATATTTTATGACCAATATAAAAACTAAGCTTTCAACATGCAAGTTTGCATGTTAATTTATGAAAACCAAAAAAAAAAAAAAAAAAAGATCCGGTAAAAATCCGGAAAAATAAAATACTGGAAAATTGGATCCAGAAAATCAGAAAATAAACTAAGCAGAGAGTTAATATCTCGTGAATTTCCATCACCGTACCAAATTTCATTAATATACACTTATTTTTATTCGCGAAATAATGGAAAAACTGCGAGAAATCGCATATTTTTACGCAGGGCCTTAGGGGGGCACAGGGGTAAAATATGAAAAAAAGCAGAAATTAGTTTTTTGCAAATTATGTGAACTATTCTTGGTCGAAATATCTAAGTCGTGCGCGAATTTGCCACAGAGTGGGGTTGATCGGACGCGAACGTCAAAATCCTATTTTGGGATTTTTTGGGATTTCTACCCCCTTTAAAGTCGATTCTCATAAACCAGCGAATGCTCCCTTTTAATATAAGTCTTTTACATCCTTGTGCGCAATTTTGAAACTCTCTGCATTTCCGCTTTGGAATTAGGCGGCAAAAACACAAAATGGGGGGGGGGGGCAATCTTTGGGCCTCCCTAGCCCTCCCTCACAAAATGAAAATCAAAAAACCCAGAAATTGGAGAAACTTTCGTGAAACACCCCCGAAAATTGATATTTTTCAGCTTTTGCACCCTAAAAATTCAAATATCGAAAATCGGACAAACTACTTTTTTGGCCTTGTAGCTAGAAACCTTCCTGCAAAATTTCGAAGATCTGCGTTCATTGGGGGCGGAGCCAGGCGACCGAACGTGCAACTCCTTTCTCCCCCTCCCCCTGGTGGGGCAGGGGATCCGAATTTTGAAAAACCCCGTCTTAGCACGCCCCTACGCTATCCGTCCTATGACCCCATCGAGTTTCGAGTTGGTGACCTCAGTAGATTTTGCTGTGCGATGATGAGTCAGTGAGTCAGTCAGTGGATGTCCTCTTTTATATATATAGAGGTGGGTTTCGTCTAATTCTTGATTTCAGCGTATATCTTAAATAAACCAACTAAATCTATTCATGATGATGTCAAAATATAGCAATTCAAAATTTTAAAATCTGATACAATATCCTCTGACATTCCTGAAATCAGTCAGAAACTGTATGCGTTCTGTGTTTTGAGTGCGCTCAATCAGACGTTAACGGCAGACGCTTCCACTCGACATGCGCTTGGATTTCAATAGCCACCGAGTTCAAAGAAATATTTTAAGACAGTTTAAACCCACTTCTTTCAGACTAATACAACGACGTTATTAAAAAATAGTAACTAATGCAGTAACAACTGCTATTGGTTGTAGCGCATCATACCATCACGCTACCAGTTATGACGCCGGTTGTTATTACGATGATCAATCCATTTTAGATGATTGCGGCCACGATAGTGTCTAACGCTTATGCAGCTCTCATTGTAGTCCAAGATAAAGTGGGTTTCGTACGAAAAAACGAATTGTTACGAATCCACACGCTTTTACGAGCCCATTAATGTATGAGGCGTCGTCCATGGTTAAGGTTAAGGGAATCCTTCGCAAAGAAATGTTTTTGCAGTGCTCCTCAGTTTGCTAACATTTGAGATAAGATAAACGATCCCGTCACTGTCATGGGTAATAAACGTCTGTCATTCCCTTATATCGTCATATTTGGTGATCCAATGTCGTGATTTTATGACTTTACTGGGCACAGGCATGTGCAATCACTTTACAATTGTAATAATTGTGTCATATCCTGCTTTGCATTTCCTTTCACCGTTTAGTTTCATCATTCCTTCGTGGAAGTAGTGTAGTTGGTTAAATATTAAACTAAATACAGGTATTGGACATTGAAACTGAAACACCTTCGCAAATAGCACTGGATACCCCCAGGGCTGAATAGAACCGTCTGCTAGGTAATTAATCGTATGCATATCAATGAATCACGTGTCAGAGGTCTTGGTAGTCACTCCAGTAGAAAAGTTCGATAGTAAGCTTCAAATTGTCTGTGCAGAGCGCTATAATGGGAGACATATCCGACTTCAAAAGAGGGCAGATTGTCGGGGCGCGTCTAGCAGGTGCATCTGTGTCCAGAACTGCCACACTTTGTGATGTCTCACGTGCTACAGTATCCAGGGTGATGTGTGCATATGAACAGGAAGGACGAACCACGTCCAGGAGGAGCAACTGCAGGGGAAAACGGAAATTGTCGGAAAGAGACGTCAGGACATTGACCAGGATTGTTGCACGAAAGCGGAAAACCACCGCAGCAGAAATCACCGCAGAAATGAATACACACCTCCAGGAACCTGTGTGCACGAAGACAATTCGTCGTTACCTGCATAAATCCAACATCCATGGCAGGGTTGCTATACCGAAGCCTTTCATCAGTAGTACAAATGCCTCCAAGCGGATTCAGTGGTGCCGGACGCATAAAACCTGGACGTTGGATGACCTCAAACGCGTCATATTCTCGGACGAGTCCAGCTACACTGTCTTCCAAACAACAGGGAGGGTATTCGTCTGGAGGAGCCCCTCTGATGCCTACAACCCAGACTGCTTGGCACCCACAGTCAAACACGGAGGTGGATCAGTAATGGGTGGACCAGTAATGGTTTGTGGTGCAAACTGTGCAGGACCTCTACCGATCCTTCCCAAGACGTGTTACTGCTGTGCTGGCTGCCCACGGTGCCCCAACAACTTATTAAATAAAGATTTTGGATTTCTACCAGGTGTTTCAGTTTCAATGTCCAATACCTGTATAATTAATGGTTAAAACGAAATTCAAATATTGAAATTTCATCAGTGGAGAGTTAGAAACTGAGTGGTATCGTGTTTGTTTATAAGGAACTTAATAAGCAAATTTGCATATAGAATGTTTTATTGCATTATTTTTACTGAAATACTTTACCACGAGAAATGTCAACAACAAAAGTTTTAATTTCTTTTTTAATCTTTTCTTTTTATCGTCTTTCAATTTTCTCGTATCATGGATTTTGTCTTATTTCTTGTCATCAATTTTCAATCACTTCGATGCCAGTGCTTCACTTGGTCTTCACGCGGACAGCTTTAATAAGAGCGCTCCTCCATGTGATTGCTCCAAAGTGAAGTTGCACCTTCAGTTTCTTCTTTTTTCTCGATTGAGGATTACCCTCAATTGAAATTCACAAAAGAATGCTGAGTCACATTAAGGAAATTCTGATTTTAATCTGCAAGATTTGAATAATGAAAGAAAAGCTTTCCAATGTTGACAGACAATGTTGGTTGATCTTCTTAGCTCCGTGTAAGAAGGAATAATGCTTGAAGGGCTTTGGCCCAGCCTTTCAATAGAATCTTTTCATCCTGATTTATTTCTTTGGGAGAAAAACAATTAAGGAGAGGAAAGCGTTCTCCAAATGAGGAAGCCGTGATAAAGCGAAGGCAAAAATTTGATGTGCGTAGCCTCGGAATTATTTTTCGGTTGGTGAAAAGAATCAAAGAAGAAAAGAAAAACTACTACCCCTCAGAATCACTCAATAAATGAAACCCGAGGATTTTAATTATTTTTTATTCACTCATGATTGAATAATAAAATATTACAACAAATAACATGTTGAGATTATGCTGGTGATTATGACAGTTTTTTTTTTCATTACTTTTGCATTGTATTTACGTGGGTTAGAATAATAATTTAAAACCTTGTTTGTAAATAGTTAAAAAAGTAAATAGTTTGTAAATAGTTGACCTGGTATTTCTTCATTACACAAAAAGCAATGCTAACCCAACGCGAAAGTTGAAATACCTCAAAACGCAAACTATGTATCTAAAGCTTAGTTTCCATACATGCGTTTTTAACTGCGTCTCTGCGTCTAGACGCATAAATTGGTGCGTCTTGACGCACTTGTCATGGAAACATATATCTGCGTCTCCGAATCTTGGTTGATGTGCGTCTGGAGTTCATGCGTCTGGACGCAGAAAAGTGAAGTAGATAGGCTTTCTACTTCTTGACGCACTTGTAAGTGCGTCTCAAATCTTTCTAGATCACATGATTGTTTTGCGCAAGCGCACTTGCTTTGTTAACCTTCCAGCGGGCGCGCCCTCTAAACAAACGCGAAAGGTCGTGTATTTCCTAGATACGCTATTGCAAAATATAAATTTTCAAGAGTGTACCTTTTAAAAGAATGTGAAAATCAGTTAATTTATTTAAAATGAAATGAAAACAATGTAAACATAAAAGACAATAACGATATAAAATGACCAAAGAATTACCGAAATTACATGAAAATAAAATAAATGAAATTGCCAATATTTCCACTGTACTATTTACATTTGTGTAAAGATGAATTAAAAGTGTAAAGCTATATTGGAAAAAACAAATGAATTGAAATTTAGATATAAAAAGATTTTTATTAGAACAAAAAAAATCGTATACAACCAAAACTAACCAGAACTAAAATACAAATAGCACCTCTGCAAAGCCCTAATAACGCTTCGAAATTCAGACACGGACTGAAGATAGGCCTCCGCAATGAAACTGAATACATTGTTGCATCACATAGATAGTGCATTGTTATTCGCATTTCTACCAATAATAAGCCCTGAATTTGCACTATCTATGATGATGTAACAATGTATCCAGTTTCATTGCGGAGGCCTTCTCTCTCGGTGGTCACGCACCATCTCTCCCGAAAATCACCAAGGTGGTGGCCATGATCGTTAGAGAGAGGCTTCTCCCTCTAACGAGAAAAATTGCAAAACATAAACTCATGACGCATGCGCAGTTGAACTTTCTGCGTAGACTTCATGCATGCATGGAAACTGATACTTGCGTTCGAATTAAATGCATCAACAGCTGTTGCAATGTGCGTCTAGGTGCGTCCAGATGCACATTTGCTTTCTGCGTCGAGACGCAGTTATAAATGCGTCAAAAATGCATGCATGGAAACTTAGCTTTATATCATTGTTACGAATCAAGTAAAAATTAGAAACGAGATTTATTAGAAACTAGCAGGGGACCCGGCGTTGCCCGGGATAATTACACTTGTAGGTAAGCAAAACAATCTCAAGAAGTTAAATTAAAACTCCAAGTTGGTTGAATAATAACTCAATCAATATAACACAGAGCGAAGGGAATATCCATTCGTAGAAAATTCCGAAAAACAGGAATTCTAGGTGATATACCGGGACTATATTTAAACCCTTCTTGACCTGCCTCAGTTTAAAATGATATCCATCTTCACCACCGGGGAACATCACTGGATACTTTAGATCCAAGTTTTTCTTGCCCTTGACGTAGAAGTTCTTATACCCTCTTGCTCTATTCGAAACTCCAGTTGTTCAGATGTTTCCAATGCCCGTATAGCTTTTTGTTTTAGCTGCAGAGTTTCTGCGACCAATACTCGTTCTTTCTCTTTTCTTTCCAGACAAGTAAATTTTTGCCGGTAGTCTGGAAGTTTGATGGGAACTCAAGGGAGACACGTGTGACTGACTCTTTTTCCTCCTCAATAGACACTGCCTTATTTATGTCCTGTCACTGCACCATCATTTTATGCTCATTATTAATAATTCTTGGAAACGAACGTTCAATCATCGCATTTTCAGCATCTTAGTTTCCAAAATATTCACATTCACACAGAATATAGTCAAAATGTATTTTTATGAAATGTTTGGCTCTGCTATGCCACCAAATAAACTAGGTGATAACCCCGACGTGGCTCGGACTCTGTTTTTTTTGATTAAATTTTGCAATATCTTAAAAATAAACATATGCAAACGCTTAGAATTAATGCAGTAAAAATTCATAATGAAAATTTGAAAAAAAAAATTTTTTTTAATGCTCACAATGAATGGACCTCTCCATATATGCCACTGCCAGTCTAAATAATTTCTTAGTCACGTAATCTTACTTTAGATGTTCCCCTTGATGTTGTTGCAATTCACACTGCTCTCGATGTCTTCACCATTCATCACTTTGTGTAGTCTAGCGGTCTCCAATTCTTCTATTAACATGCTTACCATTTGCGCAATACAGCACGGAGCTAAAGGACTCCTTCCTCTGTCGTCTTTCCACTCTTTCTCAATAGTCTGCTAACTCTCCATTATCTCCAGTTACTGACCATTTTTAAAGATTTTCAAGAAATTGTGAAGTACTAAGAACTCTCATTTCAAAGAAAATCCTGAATAACAGCAATTCTATGCATTGTTATTAATTGAACCTTAGTTATATTGCACGAACTTAGCCTTGCATTGTTGGTCATGAGATATTTCTCATTAACTTGCCCCGCCATCATTATGAATATCGATTTATTATCGATAATTATTATTTTTCGAAATCTGAGGTAGACAGTGACCTTCCTCATGCTTTGAAGGTCAAGTTTAGCAAATTTTATCAAGATCGGAATAAAACTGTAGATTTGTATAAGAAACAAACAAACAAACCCACCAACATTCTTCTTTATATATATATAAAAAGAATATCGGAACGAGCCTTAACAAAATTGATAACGCCGTTTCTCAGTGTAGTTTGCTAATCTGTCTGGAAGTGTCTGGATTTCAGCAGAATAAAAGGTTTTGTCTTGTTCTCGCAACCACTCGGATACCACTTTTTTCATGTTATCATCTGCCTTGAATCCACGACTACCCAGATGATTTTTTAGCATTACAAAAAGGTGAAAAGCGTACGGTATCAAATCTGGCGAATAAGGAGAATGTGGCAATACTTCAAACTT
The DNA here is from genome assembly GCA_023313115.1 of Rhysida immarginata. Taxonomy (NCBI): domain Eukaryota; kingdom Metazoa; phylum Arthropoda; class Chilopoda; order Scolopendromorpha; family Scolopendridae; genus Rhysida; species Rhysida immarginata. Next base: position 646,176 of record JAHWFO010008967.1, read on the forward strand.
CAGTTTCTACAAACTAGCCTTGGTATTCAAAACAGCCTTGGTGTTCCAAATGGGGCATTTTTCACCAAAAAGCGTTGCCTCGCCGTTTGAATCGAATAACAGGCTTCACATTACTACCGTGTGGCTTTTTTTCTTTTTTATTTGGGGTTGTATGAAGACGCTATCTTGGTATCACTTAGGCGGAAGGATTTGGTAGAACTATACAGTCACATCATACGTGTCTTTGAAGCCATAGGTGCCGGAATGCCATCGCCTGTATATACTCGTATACTAGATTATCGTATGGACTTTTGTCGCGGGGCTCGATTACACGGGGCTCTCTTAATAAATTGTGGTGATGGAAACAAAACATGTGAGTTTTTCTTCCTTTTGGTGCCTTTCACAGTCTTCAATATGTATTTATAAGTCTTTTTGACTCACTCTGTATAATCTTTATTTCTGGATCTCGTCTTATCACGATGATAATAGTCGTAATGAAAATGAATTTAAATCGGTTAAGATCAATTATTTTGAGAGGTACTAGAAAATTGGAGTTATCCATGGAATTACATGAAGAATGTTTTTTCAATTGAACATTTTTAGCGTTCCCAAACAATATGTGTTATGCAGGGTGAACAAAAAAAAGTTGGACAATAGGTTGGAGAACGTTGAATATTTATAAAAACAAGATTATAATTTTTTTGCTATAAGAATCTTAGCAGATTACATTTATGTTTGTATCGGATCTCATTAGAGCCTCTTTCCTTTTCTGTGTAGTTAATGGGAGTGACTGTGTTTGCACTAGGAATATGGATTCGAGCAGACTTCCAGATCCAACATATTTTCGATTCCCTGGGATTAGAATATTTCTACGCCACTTGTTACATCACCATCGTAGCCGGATTGATCATCATGTTTATCGGCTTTGTTGGTTGTTTTGGCGCTCTTAGAGAAAACGCTTGCCTTTTAACAATAGTAAGTATGAGTTCTTAATTTTCTATTCTAATCCTAGTCGAATGATTATTTTAATCTATTACATTTTAACAATGCGTATTGACTCTTGTGTTTCATTGCCGTTTACTGCATTCTTTTAGCAGCATAGGCTAAATTACAGTTGATCTATAACAGATATTATGTTTCAGATCAATGATCTTTTACTCATGAGATTAATTGAAAACTAATTACTTAGTCATAAATTATTTTTTATGTATACACAGTCTTATCCAAGCACTTTACAGTTTGAGATATATCTGCGATAATTTGATTCATTCCATTTACGTGTATTTACACGGAATATGATCGAGTTATGCCTAAGCTTATTAAAATATTCACACCTTATCTAGCTCAAAGTTTTTCATTTTAATATTTACAAAATATTGATAGCTGTGCAATTCAATTTTCAAAAATAATATGTCAAAAATTGTTCATAGTAGGGGAAGGGTATAAAATACCAATCATTTTAAGCTTATCGCACTATTATGGAAATTTCAAATTAACGTTTAGGCTATGAGATTTTTTGCCTGTTCTGTTAGCTTAATTAATTTATTTGAATTTCATCCCATTTTTTCAGCATTTTATTGTACTCTTCATCATTTTCATCATGGAATTAGCTGCAGCAGCCTATGTCTTCTCCATCGGTTTAAGATACACCTCGGTGAGTAGACTCTTTAATAAGAGATTAAGTATAATTACAACGAAATTGATTTAACTAAATGTTTGAGGAGGGGAAAAAAATTGACAAGTTTAATCCTCGAGTAAGGACATTAGTGTGCCTATGATCGATGATGACATCCACCTAATTATGAAAGAAATGGTGAATTAATTCTGGGCTTCCTTTCTAATTACGCTTTCCGTTCTTCATAGTTGGACCAAGTCATTAAAAGGAAAATGGACGATTCCATCGATCGCTACGGATTTGATCCCAAAGCCAGGCAAATTATGGACACGGTCCAGGCAAATGTAAGTTGGTAGATTTTCTAGATTCTAAGCTTCTTTTTTTTCTGCCTTTGCTTTTCCATAAACATTGGCATCAATCCAATCATAATTAAGTAAGATACACCTTCCCCCTCTCTGCTTCCGAATTTGCGCTGTCGAAGAATTTTTTCCTTCCTTCAAATTTATTCATAACATAAGCAGAAGGAGAGCTGACTAATTAGGTTACCCAAGGTCTTTTCACAAGACCATTTACTAATGAGAGGAAACTTCCTTGATCATCATTATCTAATTTTTCTTGGTCTGAGAAATTTATTCTAGTCCCGTCCCTTTATTGACATTCTTTTAAAGATGAGATTAATTTGACGACATTAATTAAAAACTTTCAATAACAAGAAAATAACATTTTTAATTTCAATATTTTTACTGGAGCTTTCATCATCTTTAAGAAAAAGATTTTCTAGAAAAATAATGGAAGCTCTTAACAGTTTTTCTTCGTCTAAACTTGAAAATGTAGTAGTTGATGTAATAAACTTTACTGCTAAATAAAAAAGAACCACTCCAGTGGGTTATCACAGCTTTACAATGCTGATCTTGATTTAATTGACTTGCTAGATAATTTGTATCGAATAAACGCATATATATTTCTAAATAGAGAGAACTCGCTTTGGAGCTCTTTTATAATACAACGTTTACAAATGTTTTGGATGCAGTAATATTTTAATGGGATCAATATTGAATATTTTTTCAGAGTATACTTAACAGTGATAATGGGATACTGAATATGAATGATTAAATTAGAGTTAGCAGAAGCAGTTCATAGTTATACAGAGTCATAGCGTGTGCTCTAAATGAAAACTGTCACGAATTAAAGTATTTCCATTAGCCATTCTAATAAACTTAACAACAATTACTATACAAAAAATTTTTCCTTTGCGCATTTTGGCTTGCAACTCATTTCAAAGACACAAAGTCTTCACGTAAAACCACATTATTCCACATTTGCATTTTTACTCCAAAAATAAAGGTCATTTAAATTCTTGCGTATTTCTGCACCGTCGTCTTTGACAATAAATAACAACTGAACCCTTTAACAGAAATGACTCGGTCTATATGATTTGCATCCTCACACCTATTCCTTTGAGAAGAGCCTTAAACAAATTATTTTATCGTAGTAACAAGCGGTAAATGAGAGCCTACAATGGTGACTACTTAGGTTGAATTCAATTCCTTCGAATTCAATTCCTTCGAGGTTGAATTCAATTCCTTCGAGCAGCATTGCTTTTTGAATTCAAACTGGGTCAGGAGGTAACTGAAGCATGTCAACAAGAAAGCTCAATTAAGAAGTTTGGTTACCCTCTCAGGTTAAGAAAAGCTCAGTTCCATGAATCCCTCGAAGCCTGCTATTGATGAAGATCCACTAAAGGTGGTCATTGAAGCTAGTCCAGCCAAACCTGTCAGAAATTTGCCAGATAACTCTCCGTGATAGAGGGAATTGTGCATAACCATCTTCGCATACAGGGAAAAAGTCAACAAATTGGATAAATGGGTCCCCCATACTCTGTCAGCAGCGAATAAAGTTCAACGCCAGACCACTTGCTCTTTATTGCTCCAACGTATTTACAGAAATCCACTGTTGGACCAAATCATTTCATGTGATGAAAAATGGGTTCTCTGCTATAATATTCATCACTCCTACCAATGGTTATCACCAGAGAACCACCTAGAAAGATCCCAAAGCAGAACCTACAATCAAAGAAAGTGCTGCCGATTGTTTTCTGACAGCAGTTAGAGTAGTGCCTTAGTAGTAAGGTCTTAGGATAAGGTCAAACCATTAAAGCACATGTGTCTTGTTATGTGTTAAATCGCAAAGGCTCCTTACTGCTGCAAGATAATGCAATACCGCACATAGCTTTACAGACCACTTCCGTAAAGATTACACTGTATAATATGAAAAATGTCATTTTGATGAAAATATGTGTTTCTTGTATATTTTTGACTGAAAATAACGATTCTGTAATTATTTTTGTTTAACACGCACCAGTTTCCAAAAAATCCCACATTTTAGCTTTTTATGTATCTATACTGTAGCACATATAGAAGCGCTATGCCACCAGTTCCTCATTCTGAAGATCTTTCTATACCTATAGCTCCAGATAAATATGCTGTTGATTCAGAGGAAGACACCTCCGATACTCAAACCATCAAGATCCTGACTTTCAACCATCTACATCTAGTACATGTTCACATCAAGAGATCACACAGGCTGAGCTTAACGATGGAATGGAAGTATGCTAGCGGAATATTGCTGGTCTGTTATCAGGGACATACCAATAGATGCCTACAAGAGGAAACGGCAAAAAAATCATTTTAGTGTTTGTGTTTTCTATAATCAAGCCTCCGTTACATTTCTCTGAGAAGTGGATCTCCTGCAAAAATGGTACGTGATGGACCACTTTGGTTTTGATATATGAATCAAGCATCTTTTGTGTATATAGAATCACACAGTTTCATCTAAAGAACAGAATAAAAGATCAAATTTGTTATACAGTGTTATTTGTATGGCTTCCCGGCTTAGAATGCTCACAGATTGACTACTTGTTGTTGGAATTTTTCTGAGTAAAAAAAATACGAGCTGAATGGCAAAGAATTCTCAATGAAAGCAAAAATTTTAAATTAATAATTTTACGAGGAATTATTACTGGTGATTTGCTTATAACTTTGTTTAGAGGAATGCAGCATTCTGAATTAATATTTTAATACCAGAGGTTGCATATTGGACCCAATGAATAAAACCAGTTGAATTTTTTTTACTCTTCGAATCTGTTTCCCCCTCATAAATTAGCATAACATTTCGATTATAAGTCAATGTGAAATTCAATTGTAAGATATTGAACATCCTAAAATAAAAAGATGCTGTATAACAAAGCCCTTTAATCTTCAACATACGCATTCTGGCCTATTATGCGCTACTGACCATATTATTAGGAGCTTTAGCAAAAAGCTACTTATAAGAATACACGCTTGGTCTGTACGTTTATCCGGCCATTCGCCGTTTGCACGATAACTTGAAAACTGATTAACTTTTTCAAATTCTGTTTTCAAAAATATGACCATCAAGTCTTAGCTCGGCCGTATCAACTTTTCAGATTTTTTCGTAGACCCCTTCAAGTCGAATACACGTGCTTAAACAGTGACTGTAAAGAATACCAAGATAATAGCATGTCAAGTTATAATCGATTTGTCAAGAATGAATATATTGTTACTTTCCGTTCATCTTTTAAGCATTATTAACATCGGCACGCGCACGTGAAATCGCTTTGTCGACGCACGATTGCTCAAGTGGTCATAATCTATATTATTAAGTAGCGGAAGAATGGAGCTATTTACTGGTTTTATAATGTCCGTCCATCCCCTTTATAATTTTTACATTTTTTGAGGTAGAAGGTTGAAATTCGGAATGTAAACTTACTATGGATATGTCCATCTGCACTATTTAGGTTTTGGTTTTGATTGGTGCATTGGGGTCAGAATTACGGGGGTGGGATTCAGATAGAATAAAAGATCTATGTGCTATTTAGGTACGTAAAGGAGTAAAATTCAGTATCCAGATTCCTCTAGGCAAGATCTACATTTATATGAAGTTTAGCCCCAATGTTCCAGTGGTATCGGAGCTGCGGGGGTGGCAGTTACTTGGTCTTTACAGCTGTGGCAACATATGGCATGTGATATGTCATTCGATCAAAAATGATGAGAAAAGAAAGAATATAGGAACTTTTTTACATTTTCTACATACTGTGTTTGAGAAAAATCAATTTTTTGATTAAAAAACTTGGGGAGAGATAAAAAATGCAGATAAAGGGGTAAAAATAGATGACCGCAGGGTCTGCTACTTGCATTACCCTATCGGGGGTGGGGGGGGTAATTTCTGGTTAATAAATGTATTTCTGCTTCACAGCTAAAGCTCCTCCTTGGAATGCTTACAAGATTTTATTTAACTAGTTCAGTGTTTCCCTATAGTGGTTCACTTCAGGAAGGCACATACCAATGATTCACTATCCGCGCAAGTGTCACTGGCTGGAAGAACCTGTCGCACACCATAATCGACACTCGAGATCATATTAAATTTGAATTTTTAAAATGGAAATTAAAATCTTATAAATTAGATGAGAAACAAATTAATACAGAATTATATTTTTAATCGCAATATAAGCAGGAAAAAAACCACTGCATTCTAAAAAGCTGGAAATTCCATGCAAAAAATGGAATTTTGTCGTTGTAAAATTCTAAAAATAATGCGTAATCTCCTAAATGGATCTATGGCTTTATTCTTCCTTAAAATGTTTTTTGGTGTTTTGGAACTCTCTGGCAATGCTCGCCTCAAGATCAAATAAAGCAATAATGTTAAACCCAGACCTGGCGAGAATGCAACAGACGTCAGCCAACGTCATAAAAACGTGCATAAAAAGAATTGAATCCATCTATTAGGGTCTTTCAAAAAAATCAAGGTAAGGGCCTCCTCTCTAAAGACAGACACGTTTCCCAGAACTAACGCTCCCTTAGATAAAAAGGAGTTGGCACTTAAAACTCTTGCCAAATGAGGGAACCAGCTCGAAGAAATTTTTTTCCATTAAAACTTCCAAAACTTTTATTACTTTCAAGAATTACTACCCCGTAGATCAAGCAAAATTAGAATGAATTTTTTAAAAATTTAAAAAGAAAGTAAAAAAATTACGCTTAATTTTCCATGGTTAATAATTATGATTATTAATAAGCTTAAATTTTATATAAGGATAAAACGAGAACTTGAACAATTAGCAATAAGCTTAAGATGATAAAGCTTTCTCGAACGTACAAACGGTATAGAAAAAGGAAATACTATATAAAAAATTTCTAAAAAATGTATATATAATTAGAGTAAAAGATTATTTTCTTTTCTTTATTAAACAAAAAAAAGAAAAACTTTAAAACTTAATTTCAAACTAAGATGAAATGCACTTGAAATCCAGTAAATTGATTTTGCCTTATTACGAATTTGAAGGGTATTCATGCGCTTGACGAGATTAAAATTCACTTCAATTTTATTCTAGAATTTTTACTCTCATTTCTGTAATTGCATTTTAACATAACGATTCTAAGATTGGAAAATCAAATTCCTATCTATATCTATCTTGAAGGGACAGGGGGGGTAAAAACGTCTTAAATATTATTTCTCAGCCGTAAAAACCAATTGGCCTCTATTCCTGCAAGTCATTCATTGGCAATCTGCCTGCATTTATCGAAATCTTTGAAAGAGGAAAGTCATTCAAAGAAACTCGAAGGAAATTTTTTTATGAAATATTCATGGAAAATTCAACGTGATGTTTTATTCCCTCCCACGGCATGCATATTCAGATACTGAAATTCAGTTTTTTATTGAATATAATTTCATATAAACAGAATTTGGCGAGGAAAAGTTTTCTATTGGTTTAAAAGAACTCAATCAGAACGCACAAGCTAAAATTCAAAAGCGGGTCGACTGTATTAGTTTTTACTTTTTTGCAAAATGCCTTTCCCTTTCTAGAATATAACCGTCTGCAAGACAGGTCAAATTTTTAAGTTAACAACAGCCACTGGTTACGAAGTTCACGTTTTGACTTGCTGACAGGCACCGTGAATCGATGTTGTTAATTTTCAATTCTGTTATCACATAGGAACATCATAAGCTTTCAGAAGACTTCAGATACAACAATCTAAAAGATTTAAGTTGATAATTTGGCAGGCCACCTCGATCTATTCATCGTTAACCACATCTTTCAGCTACTTATCAAGTTTCAACACGCCACATTCACTATATAAAGCAGACAGAGAACTTAGTTTAAACTATAGTGGCTAGACGACACAATAGTTTAAACAAAATAATTCAGTATAAGTAGAGAGTGTGTGGATGAAATACAGAATACTAGTCAAATGATCTGCAGTATTTACTTAAACGCATTTGCTGTGGCGGGTAAGTCAAATGTTCAACCGCGTACAGCATTTACTGAAAGAGCTTATACGTTTATTGTTAGTTTCTCTTGTAAACAGCATTTCATTTCATCGTGTCGTCTATAGTTTATAGGCCTAAAGGATGAACAGACAAAAAAACGGCTGATTAGGAAATTTTTGCGATACGAATTTGAGCTTGCCATTTCGCCGATGAATAAGCACGAAACACCATCACTTTCACGACCTTGACAATCCAACAGGAGCAATCACATTGTCCCACACTTTGTTTCATCAAGAGATTTGTTACGTGATCCTAAAACACAAAAGCAGTGGTTGACCCCTGACCAGCTCGAACGATCCGAGAAAAACTAGGTACTTGCGGGAATCAAACTGATGCCACACTCAGCATATTTGTTCGGATCTAGCATCGCACTTCAAGAACCATGAGGAAGTGGAACCAATGTGAAGAATTCTTCGCCTCGAAATACAAGAACTGGTACTGCTGCAGGATCGAAGAATTGACAGAAAGATAGCTTAAGACGGAGCACACAATATTTAGAATGCTAGGCAGTTTCGTTGTAAAGTTGCGAATTAAGAAAAGAAATAATGAAAATATGAAAATGATGAAATGACTTTTGATCGTCCTTATATTTCGTTGAACGTTGAACGTTTTATTACATGTATCTTGAGAAATATTTTTTTGATATTTCTAGTTGAGAAGACTCAGATGAGCTCTGATTATAAATAAAAAATTCTGTATGATTTCACAGAAATCTTTCGCCTCTCTATTTAGAGCTGATGATCGTTAGTAAATTGAATTGAACCAGAAAATTTTATTCTCTGAGATTTTTAACAATTTGCAGGCACATTTTCTTTAGATGATGCAAAATTTGTGTGTTTACAACCTCATCCAAAAGATACACTATAGTGTCCCAAATTGATGTATACAGTCTTTGAAACGTTATAACTCAGCAACGAAATGAGATAGAAATATAAGGTTTGTTGTATTTCATTCCTTAAACTTCCTTAATCCCGTACATGTTCAAAATGTCCACCTTCTGCCATAGTACATACCCAACACTCCCGACGTCGAACAGAGCGAATACCGACTGGATTGTAGCTAATGGAATATCATTGATGGAATGTTCAATCTGATCTCTTAATTCCATCAGTGTTTGCGGGTTTGTGACGTACACCATGTTCTTTAAAGTTCCCAAAGGTAGAAGTCGAGAGGGGTGAAATCGGGAGATCGAGGCGGGAACTCCGTAGCACTTCCTCTTCGTCCTATCCACCTGTGATTGAATGTGTGATCGAGGAAAGTTCTCATATCGACATGAAAGTGAGATGCATCCCCTTATTCAACCCTCCAACGTCGTCGAACCTCAACAACATTCTCCACTTTCCAATAACACTTCAGTATCCACTTACGTTTATCGAATGAAAGTCTCACCGCCATTTTGGTTTATAAACAAATGAACAACAATGAACGTGTTGCTATGCTTTTTCCAGCACCGTCTGGATCATACACAACAAACCTTATATTTCTATCTCATTTAGTTGCTGATCTATAACATTTCAAAGAGTGCATACATCAATTTGGGACATTCTGTATAATTTAACTTAATCAAGTTGTTAATGCCCGTTTAGTAAACACAGATTCTTTGTAAAGAATGTATCCAATGCTTGGTCTATTTTATCTTTATAAAAAATAAATTATTTTCATTATTAGAGGAAAGTACCCAAATCCGGGCCCCGTTGTTCACGCGGGCCCCCTGGTTTACTGCTCTGTACAGTGTTGCTGACACTAGGTAACGCATTAAACTAGTAGTTCCTAGCACCACCAAAGCGTTAGTGTCGTCATCTTCAATTGTCCTTGTTCAGTCAGCCAATACTGAAAACAGTGCTTAGCAAAGTTTTTTGGTGTGCTTGATTTTGGTTACCATACATTGATATTTTATTGGTAAGTCTTTTAATGATTATATTCTTTTGAAGGGGACATTACAAGCTATTGATTTAAGGCAGTAAAATAGATTTAAATTGAATGGTTAAAATTTTATCAGCATTTGAAATATAAGTTAACCGGTGCCTAAGTTGGATCCCCTAAAGGTTCCAAACATGGGCCCCTTGTAAGCTAAAAAACTTGCATATTGTCTGCAATGAAAAGTTTTCACAAAACTCCCAAGGAGAACTTTGGTTTATGTGTTTGATATGTAGCCTCTGGGCTCATGTAGAATGTGCGTGGGCGGAAAAAGACACTTACATATGTGACTATTGTCGCACTTGATTTCAGTTTTCAAATGTGTAAGTTCTTTATTATGTTACTACTCTTTACTATTTTTTGTATCAATAAAAAGTTCAACTATTTTTGTTATTTGTACCATTTTTAGATATTTTTGGAGGAGGGGGGGGCACATTTAGAGCCATTTTTACAAATGTACAAAATGTAGTGGTTACGAAAATTTTTTTTTCACTTAAAAAAGTGACTAATCATTTTGAGGAAAATATATATGTAGTAGTAATAAATGGGGTATGTATTGTAAATATTTTGACTTCATTTCGTACAAATATGATTTTTCTAAAATTAAAAAAACAAAATGGGGGCCTAGGTTTGGGTACTTTCTTCTATTTATTAAATAAATTATTTTTTAAATAAATTATTAAGTATTTTTATTTTCATTTTATAAAAAAATTCTAAAAAAAAATGTTTGATCTTTGTTGGTCGATAAATTTAAGAAATTTATCATTTAGCAAAATCGTTTTCGAAGCACTCCATAGGGAAACCGTCATTAAGATTTATCACTGCAGCTGTTGGGGAAGATTAACGTTCACAAGACATTACCGGATTCCCTTTTCACTCCAATGTTGATCCCAATGTTCGTATCTCTCTCTCTCTCTCTCTCGTTTGTGGTTCCCATTTATTGGATCCGAAAGTTTTGCCTGAATTAATATGAACGACTGAAGAACGCGTTTACATGGACATTTCTCAATTCCAGCCACTGCGTTTGCATTACTACACTGGCAACAACATATAAGGTTCTTTTTTTTGTTTACGGAACGAACGTGGGCGATTTTGGTGGTATTTTTTCTGCTGCTTACGAATATAATTTTGAAATTTGTTTAGCACGCACAGTTTTTGAGATAAAGCTAATTGCAATTTTTATACGTTTTCCGATAGAAAATAATAACAACACTGTATTGAACCATTCGCTTATTCTCTTTTATTATTGCTTATATTAACAAATTTTATGAATGTATTCTTGCAAAAAATATCCTCAAATGATACGAAATACGTTAATTAATTAACAATTTCACAACTCTGATTGAAATAATATGGCTTGGTTGGCTAATGGCTGGTAATGGGTTTGAAACTGCATTGAACCACGGCCTCCTAGAAACTACCAGGCCTGAACATGACGTCACTAATGTATTGTTGAAGCACTAAGATTGTGACCTTGAACTAACTTCTGCAATAGCACCACCAGTTCGACGTAACAATGTTTTATCTTTTCCATGTTCAGGCCTGGTAGTTTCTAGAAGGCCGTGATTGAACCCAGTGGAACTAAGAGCCAGGAAAGCTCTGAAGGCTTTAGTGCACGGGTTGTTGGGAAAGAACAAGGAATCCAACTACGCCGAATTTGTTGATGAGCTTCTCTAAGCATTTTATGAACTGTGATGCAATATATCACTAAACCTGCAATATCATTTCCTGCATTCCCACCTGAACTTTTTGCCTGTCAACCTCGGTCACGTTAGTGATGAACACGGAGTAAAGTTCCACCAAGGTATTTCTACCATGGAGAGGCGGTACCAGCAAAAATGGATCCTAAACAGGCTTGCAGGTTATTGCTGGACCCTCCTTCGGGACCTTCTAGATTCCACATACAAAAGAAAGTAAGCTGTCGGCAAAAACGGGTCTAATATGCCGAACGTTTAATTGTTTGCCGCATTTCCAAACATATTTGCAATTACTTAACAGGGGTTAATGTTTTACATAAGATCCACATCTTGAGAAATAGGCGTAGAATTGGAAATAATTATTATGGCTATGTCTAAAAATGAATGCGTTGATAGAAAAATTTCTTTTTGATTTTTATAATCATCATTAAAATGCTACCACAAAGCATCTAATTTGCTTCCGTGAGCATTTTGACTTTTGATCAGTGTTATCATCCGAGTATAAGCAGGGCTCTTCAGCGAATAAATATAACTCAACACATATAAGAGTGTTTATGAGTATAATATATAATGCGAGTACAATATACAGGGTGTTGCAGATAACTACAGAGCAGTATAACGGGAAGGCTACCCGCTCGATTGCAGGGGCCGGCTCGATCGATTGGCAGAATGGAGGAGGGGGAGGGCCTGCAGCTGCCAGTAGTTTCCAAGTCGGGGAGGGGGGGGGTGAACGTCAAAAACTGTCATGTTTTTGATAAAATTACCCAATTATCATTTGATGTCGAGCCAGTCCCTGCAATCGAGCGGGTAGGCGTCCCGTTATACTGCCCTGTAGTTATCTGCAACACCCTGTATATGCAAGTTTTCTGAACACAATACTGGAAGAAATTCAGAAGACAACTTTTTTATTCTTAAAATTGCTTATATGCTATTTTCCTGGTTCGCATAAAAATCATAGTCTTGGATTAAGAGCAAAGTAGAAAAATGAATTTCGTTTACATTTTAAGTTTTTTGGAAACAGAAATAAAAATTATATTCGCGGTTTATTTTATATTATTGAAAACTTTATTCATCCAACTAACAATTGACAATTCATCCAATGACAGCTTGAATGGCGGTAAATTTATCTAAACACATTTCTCTTTACAGTTATTTTATCGAGCTGGCCATTCCAAACACGATCATTGATATAAAAAAAAATTCACTGTTTTTGTCATCTACTATTTTCGAAACTTCTTTTGACATCCATTTCATATATGTCTTAGAAGTATTTCTTTCTCCCCCACCCACAAACTTTTTTGCTTTGTCACAACAGTGAAGAAGGAAAAATCAATATTTTATCATATTACATTTTTGGCATGTTTTTTCCTCCAAATAGTTATACTGCTGCGGAGTTCAGAACTGGATGGACTATGAAAACATGAACAAAATTGTGCCCAACAGCTGTCGACATGAAATTACAGGACGACAGTTCGAAATGGTAAGCTTTATTAATCTGTCACTGTTTAATTAGAAATGATTTTTCTTCCAAATAATTTTTATTACTTTTTTACTATCGGAGACAAGTGTTTTCTTTTTTTTATATTATAAACAGTTCAATCAACATCTTAAAAATTAAGGGAGTTAACTAATTTTATTAATTTTTCACGTTTTCGTTATCTTTTTCACTACCAATCCCGCGGCGAATAACATTCGCATAAAAAAAAATAAGATTAATGCATGTATTTGATAGATCTTATTATAATTGCCTCAGTGATAGGTATCCATGACCGGAATTTGAGGAAATACGTGATAAACTCCCAGAAATTATTCTTTTCCCAGAAATATTCCAGAAATTCAGTATTTCAACTCTGTTCCTGACAATTTTCCCCGTAATTAATTTGCTGCCTTGCTTTTCAGTAAAATGTTTATTCTTACCCTTGTAGCCGATGTAGTCCTTGGCTTATAAGAAGATTTAAATTTAATTCTACATTTGATGATTGAGAATTTTTCCGTCTAAATTTGGGCCTAATTTCTACTATTTTTTCCGCCGAGTTATACAGGGTATCCAAAAAGTCTGGTAACATGGCAGATATCTCAAAGCTGCCAGGTAGGCGAGATCTGCTGAGTGTGGTTTATAGGTAATAAATTGCCGAGAAAGATTGATTCAAGGTCAGGTTGAGTTGGCCAGGTTGGCTGAGGTTTCTAATACATTTGAATTGCAGTGAAGCACACCGTTGGGAAGGGGAAGAGGAAGCACACTCTAGAGTGACTCTTTCTCGCCCGTTTTCTCAAAATCTTTCAAGGGGAAGGGTGTGATTAAAAATTGTTTTCTCTTTAGCAATAAAGCGTCTAAATCAGATTATTCCAATTAGCAATTTTCAAAATAAAAGTAAAAAAAAAAAATTTACCTGATTTGAAATGATTAATAAAATAATAATGAAATGATACCATAAATAAAACATAATCATGCAATTATGGATAGATATATTGAGGAAGAACACTAATTTGGAAATCTAATAATGAAACTTTTTAATTACTCTTTGATTATTATTCTTTAAATCTTCAAAATTTACAACGTTTTTTGGAAGACTTATTTGAAAGACTTTTTTTTATATACCTCTGATTTATAATGGGATTGTCCTAGGAGAAATGAAAAAAAATCTCATAATTATAATATTTTAAGATTTGTCAAAATGTTTTTAAGATATAAAATGGTTTTCAGTGTCATATTTATTTGTCTTCTTTTTCCGTTGAGTTTTTATTAAAAAGTTTTCAGTATTAAGATTTTATTTTTATGCATTGTATAATCGGGGCACACGCATCATTCAGGCTATAAACAAGAAAAATATTGCAAACTTCATCTGCACTGTTTGTAACAGATTTTGTTTTCTCGAATGCATTGTCGTTTCATTTCATTATCAAAAAGTTGTTTTTTGTTAAAAAAATATCGGTGAATATTTTTCCATAATAGGAAATAAAATTTTTATTATATTTTCTGATTTAGATAGCATATAAAGGCCAAATACGCTTACAGTTCCCTGAATTAGAAACTTTGATACAAATTAATGCAACGACTACATATTATGTATTAATCACGTGGCTTCTGCAAATAATTTAAAATTCTGTGTAGGAATAATCGATAGTGCCGATTTTGGAGAAAATGAAGGATCCTTCAATGGTTATAAGGAGGCATATTGTAGGCACCCGTCTTGCTGGAACGAGAGTTTCAAAATTGTCGAACTGACTGATTATTTCAAAAGGTGACATCTCTAAAATGTTTGATCTCAATTTTGTTGCTTGGGGAAATAATCCATACAGTAAGGCTGAAGCATTAATTGCTCTCCAAAACTGACATGTGATGGGAGAGATCTGAAACGACTTGTGGAGAGTGACAGAACTTTTAGTGTACAAACTTTAACTATCAATTCATTGACTGCCCGTTCTAAACCATATCAAATCGAACTATGCACACGAAATTGCAGCGAATTGGTATAAAAAACCGCATTTCGTAGCACAACAGGAAATCAGTGGTGTAAGAAAAGACTTCATTGGACAACAGACGATTGGTAAAATTCATATGGTAGGACGAGTCTGTTACACTGTTTCGTAGTGGCAATAGTGGCCCTCATGAATCAATAGCCTCAGCTTGCTTAGTGCATACGGTCCAAGGACCTGGAGCTCTAGTCTGGTCTCTGTTTTGCTGGTAATGAATAGGTCCACTGATATTACTAGAAAGTCGTACGAACTCAAAATTTTACCTAATATTGTAGTGGGTCCACTGCATGTTATGATGTTGCATTTTTATCTGGGAGGAGATGGGTTACTTCATAAACGAAAATTGCACTTCCTATCGTGTAAAAATTGTTCCAGGAGTATCACACAGCATCTTCCGTGGCCCTTCAGAGTCCGGATTTGAATGCTGTAGAAATGTATATGTTGGAAAGTGGTTCAAATCGATACAATCTGAACAATTTGAAGGCAAGAAGTCTTTTGATTGCTTAATATTTTCTAAATGTACGAGTTCGTTCACTTATAAATCTTGTGGAATCCATGACAATCGCAAACGAGCTGTCATTCGAGCTAAAGGAGGCCTAACACAATTTTAATGAAAGATTTCTAATTCAGTGACTGATTTATATCAATTGTTAACAAGTGGCAATTTTTGAATACGTCATATTAAAGAAGGGAACGTTTTTAATACGCCTAACTTTGCTATTGAAAATAAATTCTAATACAAAAACTAAAGTTATTTATTTATTTTTGAAATATTTTAAGTGCCTATAGCCTTAGTACTGATATATTTTATAATTTTCTCTAGTGGTTTCTTTTTGCCAATTTATTTTGAAAATCGTTTAAGGCTCACATTTAACTTTTTTTAAAATAATATTTTTACTTTCTTTTATATATATAGGGATGCTATGAGAATGTAGTAGATTTCATGGAAGAGAAGACTGGTGTCATCGGTGGTGTTTCACTGGGAATCTGTTTTGTTGAGGTAATAGCTCTTAGGAAAAAAAGATTCCTAACTCTTGGCGAGATATTTTCATTTTTTTTTCCTTTTTCGTTTCAAAAACAATTTGCTATAATATATTGCAATTTCGTATTTTTTCTGCAGGTATTTGGCATGATATTCTCTCTATATCTTTGCCACGCAATCAGAAAGGACGGACCTGTTTAGAAAAAAAGAAAATACAAAAGGACAAAAATTTTTTCAGGAAATGTTTCTTATTCGTAAAAACTTCTGTTCTTCATTTCAAGCCATTTCAGAGAAATATTTTTTCCATTACATTTGAAAGAGCATTTCACATTTCCAAAATATGATATTTCATTTTCATGGATTAAAAAAAATTGAGTAGTTTCTGAAAATTATGAATTGTATTAAAAATTACAAATGGTAATTTTCAATTTCTCATTACGCGACTTGTTAAAAAATAAACAAATTAATGAATAAAAAAACAGTAAAGTAGATGTAGGAAATTGTTTTCAGCCAACATTATTCAAAATGTAATTGCTTTTTTTTAAATATCTTTTAAAAGTTACTTTTTCTATGCATCTATATTTTCAATAATAACATTTAAAATATTTCCTAATTGTTGTATATTACAAAAACTAAATAAAAATTTTTTCAATCCCTTTTGTAATTTACTGTCGTGGACATTTCTTTATAACAAAAAAAATAAGATTCAAAATTTCCATTGGACTAGTATCACTTAGTATAGAGAAATAAATGGACGTCTAGAGTGATACGGAGATACTTAAGCGTTTATTGCCGACGCGTTTCGGTTTTACACCATCTTCAACGGGCATTAACAAAAGTAACAAATGTGAAATACAAAATCATCAGTATATAGGTAAAAACAGCGATAGGACCACCATTCAGGGAAAAGGGCCACTGATTGGTGGTTTACAATTCTGCAATTGGAGGACATCATAAAAAACAAAACTCAAAGACGAAGTTAGTGATCAATGGGCGGACCTAATAAAGGTATCAATTTCCGGTCTGTCTCTTGTCAGTAAAATCAATTATGAAATCTATGATAGTACGAGGGGCGATTGATAAATAAGGCCTCCATGGCTGTAACTTTTTTATTTGTTAACCGATTTTCAAAATTCTTTTTTTTTCTTATACTCACATTTGTCCTCTATGTAATGCACTATTCACTTTTCGACATATCCCCATCCCTTTCCACGCATTGCGCTAACGCGTGACTAGTTGGGTGAACCTGTTGGAGAAGAATTCCGGAGTTGTTGTCGACACCAGGATTGAATGGCAGCTTTGGACCCTCTTCTGGAGTACGATAACACGACTCACCGCACACCAGAAGCGTTGCAGCGCCTACAGTTCAAAGATGAAAAATTGCAGTTTAAAAATGAAAGACTTTGCACATTGCGACTTTCACCACTTCCCAAAGAAGAAAGAGCCCC
Organism: Rhysida immarginata; assembly: GCA_023313115.1. Lineage (NCBI taxonomy): Eukaryota > Metazoa > Arthropoda > Chilopoda > Scolopendromorpha > Scolopendridae > Rhysida > Rhysida immarginata. The sequence goes on from JAHWFO010008967.1 coordinate 663,636, forward strand.
TTAAGGGACATGAGTTGGTTCTGACGGCGAGGTAAACGCTGCCATTCAATCCTGGTGTCGACAGCAACTCCGGAATTCCTCTCCGACGGGTCCACCCAACTAGTCACGCGTTGGCGCAATGCTTGGAAAGGAATGGGGACTATGTCAAAAAGTGAATAGTGCATTACATAGAGGACAAATGTGAGTATAAGATACAAAAAGAATTTTGGAAATCGGTTAACAAATAAAAAAGTTACAGCCATGGAGACCTTATTTATCAATCGCCCCTCGTATCTCTATCGAAAGAAACCTAATTGTTTAGTAATTGTCCTTGTTGAGTCTTAGATGTTTCCTTATCTCGATTTCCTCTTGTATGGCAATTCTTTCTGGGTTCTTTCCAATCCATGTAGTTGTTATACAATCTCCAATTGGGAGCATCCTGTGTCTGTTAGTGAGCATAGGCTGACTTCTTATCCTTGTGTAGACCACGATCTTCAGTGTCATTGTATCTGATAGTAAATGATCGTTTTGTGAAAATAAAAATAATAACATCATTTCACGCTAGGCAAGACTTCGTTTCATCGATTCCATTATCGCCGCATTTTTAAATAATGGGTTATAGAGAGAAAAAAAATCCTCGTTTTTAATTTGAGAGAAAAAATAAGTGTGACTGAGATTTTTAGAATATTCGCAGAACATTAAAATCCGTTATTTCTAATATTGACTATCACTGAAATACAATTCAAATATAGCATATAAGTTTCTTGAAAACATTAAAGCCCACCTTTCAATTAATTATGTCCCATTTTTTTCTAAAGGCGTATGCACACGTTATCAAATTATTGGATAAAAGAAGTTAGAACTTCAAATGTCAATGCTTTATAGGAACCTATCCCCACTTAATTGCATTCTTCATTCAAAGTACATTTGTTTTTATTGTTTATTTTCTTTTTTATGTTCAGATTTAAATTTAATCTCATTCGTTAATTCCACAATATCTCTTTGTATATACGTATTTAATATATTCGTTTATATAGTAATAAATATTCCATTACTTCTAATTCTTCACAATTTCATGAGGAAAATCAAAATATAGATTTAAATTCTCACTTTAAAGCTGGAGGCATGTTTGCATATTGTGGAATTTATGACACAAAGCGAGATGAAATTCCTAAAAATTTTCCACATTTTATCCCTTTATCTCTCTTTTTTTTTTAATTTGGTTTTTTGCAAGTGATTGGTTTCATGGGGAGGGGGGGGGGTGAGATGAAGAAATTGGAATATCTTAGAAAACTGCTAGTTTCTGCGAATTGAAAATAAAAGTTTTTGTATTTTTTTTTATTTTTTTGCATTCCTTGGAATAGAGCTGAAATAATTTATATTTTGTTCCGGACAATCGAAATTATGAAAAGCAGCGAAAGCAAAAAAAAAAAAAAAAAAAAAAAAAAAATCTTTCGACTATGTATCTCTTAAAATATTAAATTTACAGAATATCTTTTGTCAGAATCGGCATTTACAGAAAAGAAAAAATCTTTCTTCTGTATATGAGATTCACGTGAATCAAATTAGAGTTCACATTTATCTATGATTTACCCAGTTGCCTTTACTTTTCTGCGAAAAGTTCATCAATTTTTAATTTTGCATCATATAAAACAACCGCACTGCCAAGAACCGACAGGCAGTAGAAGTATGTGGCTTATTTCCAACTTGATCGAGAAATCCCAAACAGTCGCTTTCGAAAAATTCAAGATCCTTTCAGAAATATCGTATTCACGGACGACAACATATATTTACGTTCAGACAGACTCTGCCATTCGCGTATTGTAGCTACATAATAAATATAAAGTAGCTTTTGCTACTTAATGAGATATTCAACTAACCTCATTGAACCAATAAAAATCTTTGCTGATATTTTTGAAGAGAAGAATGCGTGCTAGGTTTCCATCTCCAGACGCATTTTCTGAGCTAGAGACCACGCTGCATGAGGAATTGGTGTAGAATAAAATGGGGGATGGCGCTACTCAAGTCGTACCATTCATAAACTTTTCAACAAAAAAGGTTTCAATCATTTTTAAGCGGTTAAGCGCTCATGGAAACCACGCCGTTCAAAACCATTTCGCGATCGACAAAGCGGTTGGTCGTCCACGCTGGAAAAAGTGATTTGGTGAGTGGATTTCCCCTTCACTTATAATTTTTCCACCCCACTTAAATTTGTAGTGTAAAGACAGTAAGCGCTATTAATGAAATTCTCTTAAGATATGTATAGAAGCTCCCGAGAGCTTTCGAATGATAGCAGGTATAACATGGAAAACTTAATCTTTAATTTGTTCCGATCGATAATGTTGTTGTCATATAAGGTGAGAAACCTTTTTAGTTGAGATGAAAGATGCCCCATGCTAATTCGGCCATGCCTTGTGTTTACAATAGAAAGGCTGACGAAGTAACAGAGGAAGTGGACTTGGACGACTTGAGAAATGTGATTTCAAAAAAATCATTCGTGTGAGCGTAAACGAATTATCTCGTTCAACCCATTACGAATTGCAAACAAATCATTTGTTATTGGTGAGTTATAGAGGGAAACAATAATCAACCAACTCCTCCTTCTCTCAACCATGTTCCTCCTACAGCCGGTCGCCGAGAAAAGTTTTTCGCATGGCATCGCCGATACCGAAGTTGCCTGCTCCAAAATCAGCTTGTCGCAAACGTAAGGCGACACTTTTTCAAATGAAGGCAACTTGAACAATCAAAAAGAAGGGAAACAATCTAATAATAAAGATTCCGATTGCTGTGTGCTATGCAAAGAAAATTATAATAAAACCAAAAAAAGAAGAGACTGAATAGAGTATATCATTTGCCGTAAATAGCATTCATAAAACTTGTACCGTAAATAGCTTCGTAAAAATGTAATGCTTGTGGAAGGAAAATTAGGAGGCTAGAAAAGTTAAGTAATAAAAAATAAGCTTAAAATTATAGACTGTTTGACGATTGACGATTTTTAAAAATTTTTATACTGCGACATCTTCCCCACGGTATTGGTGTAAGATGCCCCGAAGGAGGAGGTGAGAATTTTAATTATTTTAATAAGAACTTTTATAGTATTGGCATTCATAACTTTTTCGTCAAAAGCACTGAACATACAGGGTGTTTCAAAAATACTTTTACAAACCTTGGGGATAGGTTCCTTACACCAATACAAGAAAAAAAAATATGTCCGCAATCCTTAATTTTCGAGTTATTAATGAAAGTTTACAACGTAGGTGATTGGAGCTCATCCGCACATAAATTCATAATAAATGCTCGAAATGTCCTCCTTCTAAACACGCATGCACTCGTCGAATCATGGACTGTCCCACCCTTTCAAATACTCTCTGATGGTTTCGAATGGTTTCGCAGGCTTCCATGACACGTCGATGAAGAGTTTCTGCATCCGGGATACAATGAGTCAAACGAACATTAACCAGCACGTGTTACGATGTTGACTACGAACTCGGAAACTACTCGTTGGAAGTCGATGAAATTTTAGCGGTACATACAATTATATGTACCCTATTATTCACCCAGATTTCATTACATTAGCTGCTAGAGAGCCTGAGTTATTAACTTGATCTTGGCGGCGACATTGTTATTTCTGTTAATATCTCAGTTATCGTTCAAATAGAGACCCATGTTCATATGAACTTTTTTGCTTAGAATCACCCATACTACCTCCCCTAAAACTTTGTCGGTATACTTAAAATTCACCCTGTATAAAGCGTGAATTTTTTTATTTACAAATCTCGTTTCATTTAAAATATAAAAGTGTGGCGACTTCCCCATTTTACCCTATATCTCTTTGAGCATTGTGCATAACCTACATTTATCCATCCCACGTCGGATAGTAGCTGTCATTCAGGCTAAGGGTGGGTGGATCCCCGAAAAGTAAATTTATACATTTACACCTGCAAGCAAACAAATCGATTACGGCAATATAAATTGAGAGCTTCTTTTCTAAATTTATGTGAACAAAATTGTATCATTTGATCGGTTAAGGGAAGACAACCACAAAAAAGGTCAAATTTTGATCTAATTGTCCAAAGTTCTTGAAATTTGGCACACATCTGAGGCAGGCTCCAATTTGATTCTGTACCAAGTTTCATAACGATATTCAAATTTATATGTAATATATATGCAAAAATATGCAAAAATTTATGCTAATTTTGAATTAAAAATTAGTTTATAAACATTTACCAAATCAATGTGCTAAAATTGAAGAAAGACATCACTATGCATGTTTTAGTACGTAACAGAGAGAAAATTAAAATATTCTTGTCAGAAAATGTGAAAAAAAAAATCATAATATACACGGAGAGAAATGCTTTGGATCACGGTCTATAGATATTCATGGTCATCGAGCTTCGGCCATTTTCCATTGTTTCGAGAAGCTAAGGAAAACAGATCGCGCCAGATGCCGCACAGATCGCATCAGGGCCGACCGTGACCTGCGATGGAGGTTTTTCATAGAAACTGAAAATGAAAGTAAAGTTTTTGTCTGTCGATAGGGCGGCGCTGCAGGCGTTTTTGGGCCGATTGTACATGCAGCGTCACTTTTCAATAGAGTTCCCACCCTATTGGGAGCTAGAAACTTTAGCTTCATTTTAACAATGGAGCTCGATGACCATGAATATCTATAGACCGTGGTTTGGATGTAGCAACAATAAGGGAGTTGTTGAGTGCTTGATTGTTGAAACAAAAATACAATTTGATGCATCTTGAATAAACTTTGATCTTACTACACTATCAAATTGTCACCATTACAATTCACTATTAATATGTAGTTTTTTATGTTGCGTCAACGAAATATTGATGCAGCACCAATATCGGAAGATGACTATTTCATACATTGTTCTGTCATCAATATACGGATGACCTTGCAGCAATATCGGAAGTTGCTGATCATAATATACTTGTCGATTGGTCGAGAAATTATGTCACGCTCTGTCGACGAGGTCAACGAGATAACAAGGTCTGGAAGCGTAAAAGTCATCTAACCATTTCATTGTCTCCATCTTGGATGTTAATAATCAGTGTTTTTCGTTTGTTGGAAACAATGAAGGTCGGATTGTTGAAGGTGTATGAAAATTATTATAATTTTTTCCATAAATCTGATTTCACATTTACTAGCAGACCACAGTTATAAATTTCACTCACTAGATGTCGCGAAAAGCGCTCGAGAATTTCCGTTTCATAACCTCGAGAATTTCCGTTTTTATCCTCTTCAGTTAATTTTAGCTGTATGATTACAGTGGCTAGAAGTAATAGTGTGGCAATTGAATACTAAATGCAGGCATGAGATTGTAATGATGACTGATGACACCGCCAGATGGCATGACAATCTAATGCGCCGACAATTACTCTATAATGCATGGGATTCAATGTAAGTTTAACAGCACGAACGCTTTAAAAATACTTGTTTAATAAAATAAAATACGATTGTAAACTTGAAATAATATCCAGATAAACTAATTAAATGAATTTCAAAGCAGTATTCGTTTTATTTATTATTTAATCGAATAGTCATTTTTCTCATTTCTTGGTTGTTTTATATTTGCTTTACGGTTTCGTTATGTGTCTCTAAATTAAAATTTAAAATATAATAATATAACCCTGCAGTAACAAATAGCATTATCAAGTTCTACGTTCTTACGCGCTTGCACTTTCTGGTAAAAACACCAAACGAAAAAAGAAGTGCAAAACGTGAAAAAAGTAAACTTTTAAAGCTCAGACGTACACAATAACATGTAATAAATTATAAATTATGAAATTTGTAAAATATAAAAAGAACATTTCAATTTAAAAACCATTACACTTTTCCATATAATTATCTTCTGCGCTTAACTTTTTATAACAACAGCTATTCGATTAAATAATAAATAAAACGAATACTGCTTTGAAATTCATTTAATTAGTTTTTCTGGATATTATTTCAAGTTTACAATCTTATTTTATTTTATTAAACAAGTATTTTTAAAGCGTTCGTGCTGTTAAACTTACATTGAATCCCATGCATTATAGAGTAATTGTCGGCGCATTAGATTGTCGTGCCATCTGGCGGTGTCATCAGTCATGATGACACGAAATCAGCGGCAATGGACACACTATTACTTCTAGCCACTGTAGTATGATTCATGGTTTATTCGGATAGTCTCATAAATAGTTAATGAATTTCATAGGAAAATTTTCTACTAATCGACTCCGATGAACAACAGTTTGTATTCCTTATTGGTTATTTTTAATGTTAATCAATTTCAGACGGGTGCAAGCTATGCCTTCCCGAAAGGAGGTTTGCTGAAGGTATTTGCTAAAAATAATTTTTTTTAAAAGAAAAAGTGGTCATTAAATTTCCTTTTTTCTAGGCATAATGCAACCTGTTAATTAAGAGCTGCTTGTTTCTCAAGGCATGGGCTCCTGTGCGTCCTGATTACTGACCATCTGAAGGGTGTATGCTGGAGCATTATCACCAGCTCTGGCTCCAACAGCCTTTTTTTGAAACCAATGGTGTGCACAAAAAAAGAAATAGAATTATTCATTTATGTTACAACTATTAATTCATGAAATAAACTTGATACTACAATATACCCATACTACAACATACTACAACATATATATTTTTTTATTTTAAAAAACAGAACATATAGACTAATTTTAATAGGGTATCATGAAAATATAAACTGTAAAAGAGCCCATAGCTCTATTGCTATACATGTATACCTTTTTCAGATGCGCATTTCGCCGCTAGATGGCAGAACAGCGCTACTTCCGTCCGCCATTATAAGTTTCAGGGTAGAGAGTGTATGGGACAAGAACGATTTCGGCACTCGCAGGCAACCCCTTTTCTATTTCTAGTGTTTTTAGTGCTCAGATGGAAAAGCTAAACAAGCAGGGTTCATGCTGTGCTGTGATAGGTTGCTCAAAATAGCTATTTTCGATTGCGACAACGGAAGAAACAAGTTTGTGTTGCTCACGCGCCTTTACAACATGAAGACTGCCCTTATTTGGTGCCTTTTTCTTTATTTTTGTTTCCCAAAAATGATGCAGAAAAGCTGAAATGGATGGCTGCAATTAACAGAAAAATTTTTATGTCTCGAGGAAGCCGTGTATTCGTATTATGTTTCCACAAATCAATTCTTACTCAACCGCAGTGCAGGATGTATGCAACCAGAGTTGAACAAAACTTGGGCTTAAGATGTCAGCTTTCAGTGTACTGATCTGGGATAACCAACATTATAACGACGTATAACTAGGAATTTACATAAGAATTTATACAGAAAGTATATGCTGCTATTGCGTTAACATTTCGTTAAGTTTTAATCTTCACTATCCGCACATCACTCGATGACTAATCATGCGACCAAGCTAAGTGACTTTATTTTTTAATAATAACTGGGGGGGGGGGGGGGGGGGGCAGACCCCCTCTAACGAACTGAAATATATCCCCAGTAAATGGCTAAGAAGTGATAGTTAAATTGATAAAAATTTCATTTACCTTGGTGGCATGAACAGTCATCACTCGATGTGCGGAGAGTGAAAACATAACGAATCTGTTTATTTCATCTGTATATTTCACATTTTCCATTTTCCATCCACTCTCGAATTCTCATAAAAATAGTTGCCATGACTTATGTCTCAATCCTCGTATTAAAAGAAATATATAATCTATAGTCTACATACATTTTGTGTAAAGAATGTGCAATAAAGTTATACGAGAACTGTAAGTTTGCTGAAATATATATTTCTGCATCTTAAATTTATGTAAATATTAATCTAACTGTTTAAATGAGCAAACATTTAAGTTTTGTATTTTAAATGAGTTTTTATCTTATCTGCGATTAAATCAGTCATTTTTGATCCAGAACAAAAGCTTAATCCAAACGCTTCGTGCTCAAGCTGAGGCAAGCTGAGTGCTCAAATCGCTCAAATCAACATCTCGTAATGGCGGCCAAGTCACGTAACCGCGCGAGCACAACTTCCGCTGAAAAAGGTCTATAGGAGCAGAAAACTATTGATGCGTTATCAATATTTATTATCCATGCAAGGAAAAATCGTTGCTCTAGCAGTAGTGTATTAGTGTGGTAACAAAAGACTATTGTTCTGACAACAATATTTATTAAAAGAGATTAATAAAAAGAATTGTTCTCTGATCAAAATACACTATTGTTTACAGTGACCATAGATAAGGTTGTCAGAACAAAAAATTTCTCTCCGTGTAGTGTTGTGCATTTTTTCAAAAAAATTGCTCTCGATATATATTTTATAATTTTTTAAAAATTAACTATGGCTTTATTCATATCTTTCTCTCTGCCATGTACTTTTTATAGTGTTTCTTTTTAAGTAAAAAAAATTCATTAGGATCTGACAGGCAGTTTTTTGGAAAATCAAAACAAAAATTCGATGCAGGCAAAAAAACAAAAGCTGAGAAAAACACAAACGAAAAATGCCTATTTCATACGAAAACATTATGACCATGGGATAAAAAACCTTTTTTTACATATTTCTAATGATATTTTGCAGTATTTGGCCCTGGATATACTTGACCAACATACCAAGGCATCATATTATGACATAAAATTTTTTTTGTTTTTTTTATGAAAATCGCAATTTTTTGGTGGTTGTCTCCCCTTAATTCTATAGCTTTAGCAGATACCTAACAGGGCCGTACCCATTTAGTTGACATGGTGGCTGCGG